>OW796113.1:7351801-7745152 GCA_941860345.1 Chrysodeixis includens | reverse complement strand
TAAATCAAAGCACTCTATTTTGGAGGCTCTCTATTTCATTATAGTAACAATATTTAGCCATTGTAAAACCGATTATTGCAAAAGTTTGAGCGATAACGATTCCTATATTATAATCCTGGGTTTCCTCACCAGAGCCGCATTTTCATTACAGTAAGTAATTAAGTAATAATAATAAAAATTAAATTACAGACTAACAGCCCTAGACCTAATCGCCTACCTAGCGGCAGAAGACAACCCAAAACAATGGCTACACATGAACGAATCCGAGATGGAACAGATCCTCGCCAGCATCCGCGAGTCCAACCTCAAGCTGACGTTAGCATTCGGTATCGGCATACATCACGCCGGCCTGCATGAGAGGGATAGGAATACTGTTGAAGAGCTGTTTATTAATCAGAAGATACAGGTGGGGAATAAATTATTTGGATTAATTATTAATTTTTGGGCTCTGTGGCGTACCTTGGGAGAGGCATATGTCCAGCAGGGGACCTGCAACGGACTGATGATGATAAATAATTGATTTTATGGAATAATAAAATAATTTATAGTTTTATTTTAATAATTGGTGAAACCTATGTCCAGCAGTGGACTGCAACGGGCTGATGATGATGATGATGAATTGATTTTGATTGTTTAGGCAAAGCAGTGATATTTATCAGAAAATTTGTTATCATAGTTACTGTAATGGTGATTTAGTAGTTTGTACGAGGTGTAGAATCTATTATTGTAAATTACAATAATAAGATCCTACACCTTATAAATTTGACCGACGCTATATCTACATTACAATTTGTAATGTAGATATAGCGTCGGTCAAATTAAAGGAAAACGGGGATAGGGACAGCAAAAAAGCCTATGGGCAGCTGTAATTCTTGATGAATATTATACATTTTCTTAAGCCATGTTTTCAAGTTTCATATCAATTTGATTTATTCTGCGGTATACTAATACTATATTTATTCTAGTATGTCTCCAGTTTCATAAAAAAATATTTTGGTGCAAAATATTCGTGCTTGCTTTTTTGCAACAACATACATGGACTATCCGTATCTTAATCGTGTCTCAATAAAAAAAAACTTATTACAAAACTATACCTTATTACCTTTTCTTCAGGTCCTAATCTGCACAGCAACTCTAGCATGGGGGTGTGAACTTCCCCGCGCACCTCGTGGTCATCAAAGGCACGGAGTACTACGACGGCAAGCAGAAGCGCTACGTCGACATGCCCATCACTGATGTACTGCAGATGATGGGACGGGCTGGGAGGCCGCAGGTACTTATAGATACAGATAATCTATTGTGAAGTTTTTTTTTGAAAGTTTATTACTGCAAAGTCATTGTGCCAGTGCCCTCTTATTTATATATTTTTTTATGTTAATACGGTTAACAAACCAATTACATTAACATAGAGAACATGGGCACATAAAATCAGTAGAAACAAAATGTAAAAACCTATAAACTATGATTAGTTGAGGCCACTTTGGTTAAATAATCAGTTTATTTCTGTATGTTATTTTAAAGTCAATTGTGAGAAAAATTAGAGCACGTAATAAAAGATTTTTGTTAGATCACGAATTACAGTTTTTTAATCTGGGTGTGCTTTATTTAAAAAGCAAATAATAATAAAGCTTTATTTCAGACATTACATCCATAATATTGTATTACAAGACACAAGTAAAATAAAACAAAAGCAGCAACAAACAAAAGCAAAGGAAGAGTTTTTATTTTTATATCAACAAATTCTTAATTAAAAAGCAAATAGAAATACATAAGATTTCGCTACACAAATCCCTGATTAAAATAGACTTCAATTCTGCTCTGTCTGACCTTTAATATCTCTATTTCAGTATGACAACGAAGGAGTAGCAGTTGTGTTGGTGCACGATCAGAAGAAGAACTTTTACAAGAAGTTCTTGTACGAGCCGTTCCCCGTTGAGTCTAGTTTACTGGACGTACTGCCTGACCATCTTAACGCTGAAGTCGTCGCTGGTATGTAAACATTTTTCACAAAATAAATAAGAATAAGCTAAGACTCGTAAAGCAATCACTCAACTCTTTTTTCTCATGGTTCTGGCTGGACATATTTAGAGTTAGACCACTCTTTTCCTCGTCATATTTGTATCAAGTGGCCTTTGCCCAGCAGCAGGACATTATTTTATTGTCCGGTATTTTAATTGGGTAAAGAACCAATTGGTCCGCCAAATAAATTTCAAAAAAACATTGGATACATATTTTTTAGTATATCAAATTTATAAAAAATACGAAGATATAACGCATCAAAGATGGGTCATATGGAAGTGGTCATAGTCAAGTAACGTCACTGGTCATTAAATAGAGCATTGAGTCATGATTTCATACGATTTTTCATTTTCCATTTATTATTTACGCCATAAATGGAAAAAAAATAACGTGACCAACATTTTTTGAAAATATATCAGACTAACTAATAAGTTTTTTTAAACATAACCAACAAACATACAAATACCAAATTATTTTCTCTTTGATATTTATATATTTTAAATCCTCATTCTTCCCAAACAGGTACAGTACAAACCAAACAAGACATTCTCGACTACATGACGTGGACGTATTTCTTCCGGCGCCTGCTCAAGAACCCGTCGTACTACAACTTAGAGAGCGTGGAGCCGCAGGACGTCAACTATTACCTTTCTAGCTTGGTGCAGAGCTCGCTAGATGCTTTGGGCCGAAGCTAACTGCTTGGAGATTGAAGAGGTAAAGCTTTTGATAAAACAAGTGTTGTTATATGATTTGCTAAGTAAGCCTGTCGACCGCAGAAACTGCCAAGTCAATGGTCTCGAATTCGAGTTTCCGGGTTTCGCAAGCTGAAAGCTTTTTTTAGAATTTAAGTTATAAATGTGGGTCCTGCGCCTGATCTTTCACCGGTCGTGTCAGATTACCTTACGACTGGACTATAATAAATCCCTGCGTGTCATACCTAGTAACACTAGCCGCCGTGACCGAAATCGGTCCGGACAAATTTATTATTTAATTTTGTAAAAGAAGTATAAATGAGTTGAATTATATGTTCATTTAAAACATTTCGCGGTTATTGCACAACAAACTCAGAAAAATACTGACTCTTTTATCGCCAGAAATACTTAAATGCTGATGTCAAACATCCTACTTAAACATATCCAAATGAAAAAAGCAAAAATTAAAGCAGCTTTGTTTAGTTTTTGTTACTCTTTCGTACTTAAACTGGAGAACCAGTTTACATAAAAATCATACAAATTAAGCATTACTTCAAAGACGACATAGAACATAGCTGCTAACCAAAATCCGCAATATAATACGAACTTACAATTTCCATTATAACATTCTCAGGATCTACGCACAGTCCACTGCACGTGGATGGGTAGGATAGCGTCGTACTACTACCTCTCCTACAAGACTATGGCGCATTTCACACGGAACTTGCAATACAATATGAACATGGATGAGTTGTTGAGGATCCTAGCCGACTGCGAAGAGTACGCGACTTTGCCTGTTAGACATAACGAGGATTTGTTGAATGTGTAAGTTTCATTATTGATAGGTTCCTCTTTCGTCGTACCCCCGGCCATAGGCAAATAATGACGCTCGAGTGGTTTAGCGGTAAAGAAAACCGGCACAACCTCTGACGAGGGACAGTCCATGAGGATTTCCACTAAGACACAAAAAAAGAAAACGAAAAGGCTCCCTTCTCTCTCTCCCCCCCTCTCTCTATAAATTGTGTAATAGCGAGCAAGAGACTTTCACTAGAAGACGCATTGCATTTTTTATAAATATCCTACGAACAAATATTTTCTGTATACTATTTGGTTTATATAAGATCTATAAAGCTACATAAAAACAAAAAATCTAATTCGTCTAAAATTTCTTAAAAATTTAAATCTCTTCATCCGTGTTTACTTTAACACCTTTTAAACAAATAGAGTGAAATAAAAGTATTGAGTATTAAATTTTAAGGACGTCAACATCACGTTTATATCATCCCTTTTTAACTAAGAACGTTTGACACTAAATTCCTTTATATCCTAGTGAACTATCGAAGCAATGCCGCCTGCCTGTCGACGCGCTATCTCTTGACTCGTCGAACGTCAAAGCGTTCCTATTACCTACAAGCTCATATGACAAGGTTATTGCTGCCAAACACAGATTACTTAACTGATACGAAGTCAGTACTGGACCAGACTATTAGGATTCTTCAGGTAATTTATTAGTATTTAATTATTTAGAATATGTATCATTTTAGTTCAGAATATTTGTTATATAAATTTACGTAAAATAAGTATATCCTAAGAGTATCTTATAGTATAACCAGAAATTGACACCCTTTAAAAACAAATCATCAGCCTATCACAGTCCACTGCTGTACGTAGGCGTCACCAAGTGCACGCCACTGAGATCTGTTTTCAGCCACTTAAAAAATTCAGAAATAAATGATTGCTTATTACTTCGTTTGAATGTAATAGCAACAGTTTTAGCGATAGAGACAAACAATCATTGTAACATGTACTGGCGTGTACAAGAAATAGGAAATATTTTACGCTTTCATTATACTACAAAAAAAGAACTACCAAACTATAACTTTGAAACTTATTTTTCATTCAATACCTTGTCTTTATTGACCTCTTAATACTATAATATTATATGTATTTTAACTCAACTTTTATCCTTAGGCAATGATAGACACATCAGCAGAAAACGGTTGGCTATCCGTCTGCCTCTCCTGTCAGATGCTAATGCAAGGCATTGTCCAAGCAAGATGGGCCGACGGAATCCCCCTCACCACCCTCCCATACATCGACCTCCCAACACTTGTACATGTTCTCACACATGGCCAGAGATACGGGGAAACCTTGTATGTTGTTGAATGGCCTGAAAGTGGTCTGTTCGAGGAATTATGAGCTCTTGGCCAAGTATTTGAGGAAAGAGTTCGAAGAGAATCAGATTGGACAGATATATACTGTGAGTAGTATTTTTGTTTATTTTTTCTTGCGTTTTTTTATTTGTTGCCAGGTATTGCTTTTTTAGTTCTAGCAGTAAAGGTTGTCTAGTGCTCATAATACAAGCTCTGCATAGCTTAAACTAGATGACGTTATCAACATGTAACGATGTAACGAATATTTTTCTGTACACTACACAGAATAATCAATATACAATTGTATGTTGGTCAAAATATGTTATTTAAATTCTAGACATTTGAACTATAGAAGTATTAATTTCTTGTATGTTTTCAGGCAATTTGCGAATTCCCCACTCTTGACATAAAGATTCGCATACGCGGTCTATGGATCGATCGCGACAATGTACAGGAAAAACTTATTAATCAACAACCGTCAAGGAACGATTGGATGCCGATACACGGCTGATCAGGTAACTAAAACAAAATAATTTTGTTTTATTAAAAGTAATTCACTCTTCACAAGTTCTTTTATAACAATATTTGACGGGTACCTTGGTCTAGTGGTTAGCTGACTGACTGCTAACCCTGAGGTCATGGGTTTGGTTTCCACCCAGGGCAAATGTTTGTGTGATAAGTGCGATCATTTTTTTCTGTGTGTGGGTGTAATTTATCTTTAATTTATGTAAATATTTAATTATGTTTATCACTTATCTAGTACTTATAATACAAGCTTTGCTTAGTTTGAGACTAGATGATGTTGTGTGAAACTCGTGGAATATTTTTTTATTGACTAATTTTTTTCCAAGGAATACACTCTACGCCTCGAAATAAGTCGTCGTGGGGGGCAATCCTAACAACGTGTTCTGTTCCCCGCTTCCCGCGCGGTAAGAACGAGGGCTGGTTCGTGACCATCGGGACTGTGGACGACGGAGAGCTGCACGCGCTCAAACGGGTGCAGCCTAAAGGGAACCCACAGGTCAACTTACACGCGCCCTCTGTGGAAGGTAAGGGGAACTAAGACTAGAACTAAGCCAACGTGGGGGCAATCCTAACAACGTGTTCTGCCCCCGCTTCCCGCGCGGTAAGAACGAGGGCTGGTTCGTGACCATCGGGGACTGTGGACGACGGAGAGCTGCACGCGCTCAAACGGGTGCAGCCTAAAGGGAACCCCACAGGTCAACTTACACGCGCCCTCTGTGCAAGGTAAGGGGAACTAAGACTAGAACTAAGCCAACGTGGGGGGCAATCCTAACAACGTGTTCTGCCCCCGCTTCCCGCGCCGGTAAGAACGAGGGCTGGTTCGTGACCATCGGGACTGTGGACGACGGAGAAGCTGCACGCGCTCAAACGGGTGTGCAGCCTAAAGGGAACCCACAGGTCAACTTACACGCGCCCTCTGTGGAAGGTAAGGGGAACTAAGACTAGAACTAAGCCAACGTGGGGGCAATCCTAACAACGTGTTCTGCCCCCGCTTCCCGCGCGGTAAGAACGAGGGCTGGTTCGTGACCATCGGGGACTGTGGACGACGGAGAGCTGCACGCGCTCAAACGGGTGCCAGCCTAAAGGGAACCCGCAGGTCAACTTACATGCGCCCTCTGTGGAAGGTAAGGGGGAACTATACCTAGTATTAAGTCGTCGTGGGGGCAATCCTAACAACGTGTTCTGCCCCCGCTTCCCGCGCGGTAAGAACGAGGGCTGGTTCGTGACCATCGGGACTGTGGACGACGGAGAGCTGCACGCGCTCAAACGGGTGCAGCCTAAAGGGAACCCACCAGGTCAACTTACATGCGCCCTCTGTCGAAGGTAAGGGTAACTAAGACTAGAACTAAGTCCGTGGCGGCAATCCTAACAACGTGTTCTGTCCCCGCTTCCCGCGCGGTAAGAACGAGGGCTGGTTCGTGACCATCGGGACTGTGGACGACGGAGAGCTGCACGCGCTCAAACGGGTGCAGCCTAAAGGGAACCCACAGGTCAACTTACATGCGCCCTCTGTCGAAGGTAAGGGAAATAAGGACTAGAATTAAGACATCACGGGGACCTAATAATATTTTTTATAGTAACTTTTATGGTGGCGAGGGTGATTTAGACTTAAATGATACAACGGTTTAGTGAAGGGTATTTATGGGGATAACCCGACTAGTTTCGAACCCAACCGGAGTCCTTAATCATGAGCTGACGCTGATGACCAGTTCGACTCGCGACCTCGCCGCCAACTGCTACTGAATGTAACACAATGTAACATTCAGTAGCAGTTTTGCTGGTGCTATTGTCTGCGCACTAAGGATGTGACATTTATCACATCCTCATCGTTCATCACCGATATTTATATATACTATCTTATACTTGCCCTGCAGGCCGCATAATCTACACAATATATATCACGAGCGACAGCTACATGGGGCTAGACCAGCAATACGACTTGCAGTTCGAAGTACTTGCCCGCAATACCGGAAGAAAAGGTCGAGAGAGTTTACCACGACATCGAGAAAGTATTCCTGGAATAATAATCGATATAAATAAATTATTTTATACACCGTGACTTTTAGGTCGTTTTAAAAAAGCAGCCCAGTTCATGTATCCAATGACTAGTAAACGATTATAAATAAAAAAAATATGTTTTTTTTAAGATTTGAATGAATAAAAATATTATTCATATTATGACACAAGGCAGTTTTACGAACACTCTGTAGTGAGCGCGGTCCGAACCTTGTGCCAAAGGGGCCGCGCGGGCGGCGCGGCGGCGTCTTATCACAGGTCATTCACCTTAGCGTAAAACAGCTGTCCTTACTATTGCAATCATAATGTTCGCAGTAAGTATGTAGCATGTATCTTCAACAGTTTGATACGTAAACATTTTTAACAGGATGTTTCATATTTCCAATGTATTATTTATTTTTTTCATGCATATTATTTTAATTAATGATAAAAAAATTATATTCGCGCCTAGAGGTATTTTATGACGGATACATTGTGTGGACGACTTTTTTAAAACGACCTAAAAATCACGGTGTATATTACATTGTGTTTCATTACCACTTTGGTTTATTGCTAACATAGTATCAGATCGAACTGGTTCTCTCCTCAAAAGGCCAGCCCAGTAAATACTCTCAAAATCAAAAGGTTTTTATTTCGAGTAGGCCTTTTCAGGCACTTTCAAAACGTTACTGACTTTAGTTGCGCGGTTTCAAAATGTCATTCTTATGGAGAAGAACCGGCAAGAAGCTCCATAAACTCCATACTCTGCAATTGTTTATTCACTTACACTCGTTTAACAATAGTCTGGACTCTAAAAGAGACAGGGGACCCCTGAGTTTGTTTCGACATTTCTTTTCAGGGTAGTCAGTTAGGAAATGTCGAATCAAGTGAGCTTAATACACATATAAGACATGTAAAAGTAATATAATTCTCCTAGTTTTTTTTTTCCTATAGTTTCCTACTGCTAAGCAAAGGCCTCTCACAGATCCTTCCATGTCTTTCCTAGTTACAAAAAAAAAAAGATTTCATGATTTAAAATCGATAATCACATCTGAGTTTTAACACGTTCATTACCCCACTACGATTTTCACGATGTTTTCTCGGATGCCGCCTACATTTTACGTTGGACTCGCTAAGCGAGTCGCCGGCGCTGCAACACGAATTGAATCGACTCGCCACGCGAGTTCAGTGGCATTGCGTTAGGGTAAAAACAATGTTTATTATTTTTGTGGCCGTGACAGTGTACGTTACGTTTTTAACGCAATTAAAAAGTGTTTAACTAGTATACGGTGTAATTTAACATATAAAAATGGCAAGAAACACTATATTGATCTCTCTACAGATTTATTATAAGTATAGATAAAATGCATGGACACGCTCAAAAACTTAGAAGTACCCTTTGCCTATATAATAACACCAAATTCGAGCCTACCTACAAGGTTTAGAACACAATCCGCCGTTGTTTTACGAGTGAATGTGACTTTAGGTAAAATGAAAATAAAAGTATCTACCATATAGATATTTCATTAATAAAAGTTTGAGAATCTGTGTCAGTGAACTCGCCTAGCGAGTTCAAGGCATTGCAGAATAGTTTATTTTTTTTCGATCATAAACTGGGTCTACACACCCGGCCCCACCACGTAATTCTTTAGATTAGGGGTATATTTAGTCTTCAGTATTATTTTAAGCAGAAAATATACATGCATTTTGGAAAAAAATAGCAAACACATTAAACTCGCCAGGATGTGGGTGAACTTAGCAGATCAATGTCCAGCAGATCAAAAAAAAAGAGAGTTCTATTCGCATGCAGCTGAGTTCTATTGTTTTTAGAAATAGTTCTGCTGTTTTTACCCCAAAAATTTAAATTAATGAAATGCTCTGCTAACTTCCCCGTAGCAGATCAATTTGCAGCAGATCAAAAAAAAAAGTGTGTTCCTTTCGCATGCAGGTAAGTTCTATAGTTCCTGATAGTTTTCAAAATAGTTCTGACGTTTTTGTTCCAAATAAAAGACAATTAAAAAAATGGTCTGCTAACTTTCCGTAGCAGATCGAAAACAAGAAAATATCATTTTCATTGCCTTATAATATATTCCCACAGCCTAGAACTATTTTGTTTTAGACAGAACTATAGCAGAACTGCAATGCACAATTCGATTCGAGTCCAGAACTCACGTCCCAGTGCCAGCAGAGCATGTGAGAATGTTTAAAAACTAAAAAAATATCATTTTTATCACTTGTAAAATTGCTCACAGGCTAGAACTCTTTTGTTTTCGACAGAACTATAGCAGAACTGCAATGCACAATTCGATTCGAGTCCAGAACTCACGTCCCAGTGCCAGCAGAGCATGTAAGAATGTTTCAAAACTCAAAAAATATCATTTTTATCACTTGTAAAATTGCTCACAGGCTAGAACTCTTTTGCGATCCGCCCACATCTGCAACAGTGGGCGGAGAGGCGGTACGGAAAACTGACGTACCGCCTCACGCAGGTGTTGACCGGACACGGGGCCTTCGGGCACTACTTGTGCCGGGTGGCCCGCAGAGAGGCCACCACAGCGTGTCACCAGTGCGGTGATCCTGACGACACCGCACTGCACACGCTGGCTCTGTGTCCGGCCTTCGATGGGCCTCGCGCCGTCCTCGTGTCCTGCGCTGGGCGGAGTAGACGTCTCCGCGCAGCCGGCTGTTGGCGAGAAGGCCGACGCCCTTTACACGTTCGGCCTCCAACATATTTTGTGAAAGAGCAACTCGCTGGCCGAAAAACGAGAACAGCGGAAGCCCGCGGTCGGTGCATGAAGTAATGCTATGCGCTGCCATGCACCGACACCAAAACGCGGATGACGTAGCACAGCGGTTCAGGTTTAGTCAGTAAGAGTCTGACACTGTCGCGGGTGTCCATAAGGATTCCCCCGCTTTACCAAAACAAAAAAAAAGGGTTGGGTTAGGTTAGGTTTGGTTTTTAGTTAGGTAGGTTAGGTTTGGTTTTTAGTTAGGTTAGGTTAGGTTTTTGGTTAGGTTAGGTTAGGTTGGTTTTTAGTTAGGTTAGGTTCGGTTTTTAGTTAGGTTAGGTTAGGTTCGGTTTTTAGTTAGGTAAGATTGGTTTTTAGTTAGGTTAGGTTTGGTTTTTAGTTAGGTTAGGTTTGGTTTTTTGTTAGGTTAGGTTAGGTTCGGTTTTTAGTTAGGTTAGGTTCGGTTTTTAGTTAGGTTAGGTTTGGTTTTAAGTTAGGTTAGGTGAGGTTTGGTTTTAAGTTAGGTTAGGTTTGGTTTTTAGTTAGGTTAGGTTAGGTTCGGTTCTTAGTTAGGTTAGGTTAGGTTCAGTTTTTAGTTAGGTTAGGTGAAAACAGGTTCGGTTTTTAGTTAGGTTAGGTGAAAACAGGTTTGGTTTTTAGTTAGGTTAGTTTTGGTTTTTAGTTAGGTTAGGTTTGGTTTTTAGTAAGGTTAGGTTAGGTTTGGTTTTTCGTTAGGTTAGGTTAGGTTTGGTTTTTAGTTAGGTTAGGTTAGGTTTTTGGTTAGGTTAGGTTAGGTTTTTAGTTAGGTTAGGTTTGGTTTTTAGTTAGGTTAGGTTGGGTTTGGTTTTTAGTTAGGTTCGGTTGGGTTTGGTTTTTAGTTAGGTTAGGTTGGGTTGGGTTTTTAGTTAGGTTAGGTTAGGTTCGGTTTTTAGTTAGGTTAGGTTAGGTTCGGTTTTTAGTTAGGTTGGGTTAGGTTTGGTTTTTAGTTAGGTTAGGTTTGGTTTTTAGTAAGGTTAGGTTAGGTTTGGTTTTTAGTTAGGTTAGGTTAGGTTCGGTTTTTAGTTAGGTTAGGTTAGGTTTGGTTTTTGGTTAGGTTAGGTTAGGTTTGGTTTTTAGTCAGGTTAGGTTAGGTTCGGTTTTTAGTTAGGTTAGGTTAGGTTCGGTTTTTAGTTAGGTTGGGTTAGGTTTGGTTTTTAGTTAGGTTAGGTTTGGTTTTTAGTAAGGTTAGGTTA
Organism: Chrysodeixis includens; assembly: GCA_941860345.1. NCBI lineage: Eukaryota > Metazoa > Arthropoda > Insecta > Lepidoptera > Noctuidae > Chrysodeixis > Chrysodeixis includens. The sequence continues at coordinate 7,733,807 of OW796113.1, read as the reverse complement.
GGTTTGGTTTTTAGTTAGGTTAGGTTAGGTTCGGTTTTTAGTTAGGTTAGGTTAGGTTCGGTTTTTAGTTAGGTTAGGTTTGGTTTTAAGTTAGGTTAGGTGAGGTTTGGTTTTAAGTTAGGTTAGGTTAGGTTTGGTTTTTAGTTAGGTTAGGTTAGGTTCGGTTTTTAGTTAGGTTAGGTTAGGTTCGGTTTTTAGTTAGGTTAGGTGAAAACAGGTTTGGTTTTTAGTTAGGTTAGGTTTTTAGTAAGGTTAGGTTTGGTTGTTAGTTAGGTTAGGTTTTTAGTTAGGTTAGGTTTGGTTTTTAGTAAGGTTAGGTTAGGTTTGGTTTTTAGTTAGGTTAGGTTAGGTTTGGTTTTTAGTTAGGTTAGGTTGGGTTGGGTTTTTAGTTAGGTTAGGTTAGGTTCGGTTTTTAGTTAGGTTAGGTTAGGTTCGGTTTTTAGTTAGGTTAGGTTAGGTTTGGTTTTTAGTTAGGTTAGGTTTGGTTTTTAGTAAGGTTAGGTTAGGTTTGGTTTTTAGTTAGGTTAGGTTAGGTTTGGTTTTTAGTTAGGTTAGGTTAGGTTCGGTTTTTAGTTAGTTTAGGTTAGGTTCGGTTTTTAGTTAGGTTAGGTTTGGTTTTAAGTTAGGTTAGGTGAGGTTTGGTTTTAAGTTAGGTTAGGTTAGGTTTGGTTTTTAGTTAGGTTAGGTTAGGTTCGGTTTTTAGTTAGGTTAGGTTAGGTTCGGTTTTTAGTTAGGTTAGGTGGAAAACAGGTTTGGTTTTTAGTTAGGTTAGGTTAGGTTTGGTTTTTAGTTAGGTTAGGTTTGGTTTTTAGTTAGGTTAGGTTAGGTTTGGTTTTTGGTTAGGTTAGGTTAGGTTTGGTTTTAAGTCAGGTTAGGTTAGGTTTGGTTTTTAGTTAGGTTAGGTTAGGTTTGGTTTTTAGTAAGGTTAGGTTAGGTTTGGTTTTTAGTTAGGTTAGGTTAGGTTTGGTTTTTAGTTAGGTTTGGTTTTTAGATAGGTTAGGTTTGGTTTTTAGTTAGGTTAGGTTGGGTTTGGTTTTTAGTTAGGTTAGGTTGGGTTTGGTTTTTAGTAAGGTTAGGTTGGGTTGGTTTTTAGTTAGGTTAGGTTAGGTTTGGTTTTTAGTTAGGTTAGGTTTGGTTTTAGTAAGGTTAGGTTAGGTTTGGTTTTTAGTTAGGTTAGGTTAGGTTTGGTTTTTAGTTAGATTAGGTTAGGTTTGGTTTTTAGTTAGGTTAGGTTAGGTTTAGTTTTTAGTTAGGTTAGGTTAGTTTGGTTTTTAGTTAGATTAGGTTAGTTTGGTTTTTAGTTAGGTTAGGTTAGGTTTGGTTTTTAGTTAGGTTAGGTTAGTTTGGTTTTTAGTTAGGTTAGGTTAGGTTTGGTTTTTAGTTAGGTTAGGTTAGTTTGGTTTTTAGTTAGGTTAGGTTAGTTTGGTTTTTAGTTAGGTTAGGTTCGGTTTGGTTTTTAGTTAGGTTAGGTTAGGTTCGGTTTTTAGTTAGTTTAGGTTAGGTTCGGTTTTTAGTTAGGTTAGGTTTGGTTTTAAGTTAGGTTAGGTGAGGTTTGGTTTTAAGTTAGGTTAGGTTAGGTTTGGTTTTTAGTTAGGTTAGGTTAGGTTCGGTTTTTAGTTAGGTTAGGTTAGGTTCGGTTTTAGTTAGGTTAGGTGAAAACAGGTTTGGTTTTTAGTTAGGTTAGGTTAGGTTTGGTTTTTAGTTAGGTTAGGTTGGGTTGGGTTTTTAGTTAGGTTAGGTTAGGTTCGGTTTTTAGTTAGGTTAGGTTAGGTTCGGTTTTTAGTTAGGTTAGGTTAGGTTTGGTTTTTAGTTAGGTTAGGTTTGGTTTTTAGTAAGGTTAGGTTAGGTTTGGTTTTTAGTTAGGTTAGGTTAGGTTTGGTTTTTAGTTAGGTTAGGTTAGGTTCGGTTTTTAGTTAGTTTAGGTTAGGTTCGGTTTTTAGTTAGGTTAGGTTTGGTTTTAAGTTAGGTTAGGTGAGGTTTGGTTTTAAGTTAGGTTAGGTTAGGTTTGGTTTTTAGTTAGGTTAGGTTAGGTTCGGTTTTTAGTTAGGTTAGGTTAGGTTCGGTTTTTAGTTAGGTTAGGTGAAAACAGGTTTGGTTTTTAGTTAGGTTAGGTTAGGTTTGGTTTTTCAGTTAGGTTAGGTTTGGTTTTTAGTTAGGTTAGGTTAGGTTTGGTTTTTGGTTAGGTTAGGTTAGGTTTGGTTTTTAGTCAGGTTAGGTTAGGTTTGGTTTTTAGTTAGGTTAGGTTAGGTTTGGTTTTTAGTAAGGTTAGGTTAGGTTGGTTTTTAGTTAGGTTAGGTTAGGTTTGGTTTTTAGTTAGGTTTGGTTTTTAGATAGGTTAGGTTTGGTTTTTAGTTAGGTTAGGTTGGGTTTGGTTTTTAGTTAGGTTAGGTTGGGTTTGGTTTTTAGTAAGGTTAGGTTGGGTTGGTTTTTAGTTAGGTTAGGTTAGGTTTGGTTTTTAGTTAGGTTAGGTTTGGTTTTAGTAAGGTTAGGTTAGGTTTGGTTTTTAGTTAGGTTAGGTTAGGTTTGGTTTTTAGTTAGATTAGGTTAGGTTTGGTTTTTAGTTAGGTTAGGTTAGGTTTAGTTTTTAGTTAGGTTAGGTTAGTTTGGTTTTTAGTTAGATTAGGTTAGTTTGGTTTTTAGTTAGGTTAGGTTAGGTTTGGTTTTTAGTTAGGTTAGGTTAGTTTGGTTTTTAGTTAGGTTAGGTTAGGTTTGGTTTTTAGTTAGGTTAGGTTAGTTTGGTTTTTAGTTAGGGTTAGGTTAGTTTGGTTTTTAGTTAGGTTAGGTTCGGTTTGGTTTTTAGTTGGGTTAGGTTAGTTTGGTTTTTAGTTAGGTTAGGTTAGGTTTGGTTTTTAGTTAGGTTAGGTTAGGTTCGGTTTTTATTTAGGTTAGGTAACTCTATCCGCGCTATCCCTAGGGAACTCTATCCCCGCTATCCCTAGGGAACTCTATCCCAGCTATCCCTCGGGAACTCTATCCCGGCTATCCCTCCGGAACTCTTCCCAGCTATCCTAGGGAACTCTATCCCAGCTATCCCGGCTATCCCGAACCAAAACCAAAAAACCAAACCTAACCTAACCTAACTAAAAACCAAACCTAACCTAACCTAACTAAAAACCAAACCTAACCTAACCTAACTAAATACCAAACCTAACCTAACCTTACTTAAAACCAAACCTAACCTAACCTAACTAAAAACCGAACCTAACCTAACCTAACAAAAAACCGAACCTAACCTAACCTAACTAAAAACCAAACCCAACCTAACCTATCTAAAACCAAACCTAACCTAACCTAACTAAAAACCAAACCTAACCTAACCTAACTAAAAACCAAACCTAACCTAACCTAACTAAAAACCAAACCTAACCTAACCTGACTAAAAACCAACCTAACCTAACCTTACTAAAAACCAAACCTAACCTAACCTAACTAAAAACCAAACCTAACCTAACCTGACTAAAAACCAAACCTAACCTAACCTAACTAAAAACCGAACCTAACCTAACCTAACTAAAACCAAACCTAACCTAACTAAAAACCAAACCTACCTAACCTAACTAAAAACCAAACCTAACCTAACTAAAAACCAAACCTAACCTAACCTAACTAAAAACCCAACCCAACCTAACCTAACTAAAAACCAAACCTAACATAACCTAACTAAAAACCAAACCTAACCTAACCTAACTAAAAACCAAACCTAACCTAACCTAACTAAAAACCAAACCTAACCTAACCTAACTAAAAACCCAACCCAACCTAACCTAACTAAAAACCAAACCTAACATAACCTAACTAAAAACCAAACCTAACCTAACTAAAAACCGAACCTAACCTAACCTAACTAAAAACCAATCCTAATCTAACCTAACTAAAAACCAAACCTAACCCAACCTAACTAAAAACCCAACCCAACCTAACCTAACAAAAAACCAAACCTAACTAACCTAACCTAACTAAAAACCAACCTAACCTAACTAAAAACCAAACCTACCTAACCTAACTAAAAACCAAACCTAACCTAACCTAACTAAAAACCAAACCAACCTAACCTAACTAAAAACCAAACCTAACCTAACCTTACTAAAAACCAAACCTAACCTAACTAAAAACCAAACCTAACCTAACCTAACTAAAAACCAAACCTAACCTAACCTAACTAAACACCAACCTAACCTAACTAAAAACCAAACCTAACCTAACTAAAAACCAAACCTAACCTAACCTAACTAAAAACCCCAACCCAACCTAACTAAAAACCAAACCTAACATAACCTAACTAAAAACCAAACCTAACCTAACCTAACTAAAAACCAAACCTAAGCTAACCTAACTCAAAACCAAACCTAACCTAACCTAACTAAAAACCAAACCTAACCTAACTAAAAACCAAACCTAACCTAACCTAACTAAAACCAAACCTAACTAAAAACCAACCTAACCTAACCTTACTAAAAACCAAACCTTACCTAACTAAAAACCAAACCTAACCTAACCTAACTAAAAACCAAACCTAACCTAACCTAACTAAAAACCAAACCTAACCTAACCTTACTAAAACCAAACCTAACCTAACTAAAAACCAAACCTAACTTAACCTAACTAAAAACTAAACCTAACCTAACCTTACTAAAAACCAAACCCAACCTAACCTAACTTAAAACCAATCCTAATCTAACCTAACTAAAAACCAAACCTAACCAAACCTTACTAAAAACCCAACCCAACCTAACCTAACTAAAAACCAAACCTAACCTAACCTAACTAAAAACCAAACCTAACCTAACTAAAAACCAAACCTAACCTAACCTAACTAAAAACCAAACCTAACCTAACCTAACTAAAAACCAAACCTAACCTAACCTAACCAAAAACCAAACCTAACCTAACCTAACTAAAAACCAAACTTAACCTAACCTTACTAAAAACCAAACTAACCTAACTAAAAACCAAACCTAACCTAACCTAACTAAAAACCAAACCTAACCTAACCTAACTAAAAACCAAACCTGTTTTCACTTAACCTAACTAAAAACCGAACCTAACCTAACCTAACTAAAAACCAAACCTAACATAACCTAACTAAAAACCAAACCTAACCTAACCTAACTAAAAACCAAACCTAACCTAACCTAACTAAAAACCAAACCTAACCTAACCTAACTAAAAACCAAACCTTAACCTAACTAAAAACCAAACCTAACCTAACCTAACTAAAAACCAAACCTAACCTAACTAAAAACCAAACCTAACCTAACCTAACTAAAAACCAAACCTAACCTAACCTAAACTAAAAACCAAACCTAACCTAACTAAAAACCAAACCTAACCTAACCTAACTAAAAACCAAACCTAACCTAACCTAACTAAACACCAAACCTAACCTAACTAAAAACCAAACCTAACCTAACTAAAAACCAAACCTAACCTAACTAAAAACCAAACCCTAACCTAACCTAACTAAAAACCCAACCTAACCTTACTAAAAACCAAACCTAACATAACCTAACTAAAAACCAAACCTAACCTAACCTAACTAAAAACCAAACCTAACCTAACCTAACTAAAAACCAAACCTAACCTAACCTAACTAAAAACCAAACCTTACCTAACTAAAAACCAAACCTAACCTAACCTAACTAAAAACCAAACCTAACCTAACCTTACTAAAAATCAAACCTTACCTAACTAAAAACCAAACCTAACCTAACCTAACTAAAAACCAAACCTAACCTAACCTAACTAAAAACCAAACCTAACCTAACCTTACTAAAAACCAAACCTAACCTAACTAAAAACCAAACCTAACCTAACCTTACTAAAAACTAAACCTAACCTAACCTTACTAAAAACCAAACCCAACCTAACCTAACTAAAAACCAATCCTAATCTAACCTAACTAAAAACCAAACCTAACCTAACCTAACTAAAAACCCAACCCACCTAACCTGACTCAAAACCAACCTAACCTAACCTAACTAAAACCAAACCTAACCTAACTAAAAACCAAACCTAACCTAACCTAACTAAAAACCAAACCTAACCTAACCTTACTAAAAACCAAACCTTACCTAACTAAAAACCAAACCTAACCTAACCTAACTAAAAACCAAACCTAACCTAACCTAACTAAAAACCAAACCTAACCTAACCTTACTAAAAACCAAACCTAACCTAACTAAAAACCAAACCTAACCTAACCTAACTAAAAACTAAACCTAACCTAACCTTACTAAAAACCAAACCCAACCTAACCTAACTAAAAACCAATCCTAATCTAACCTAACTAAAAACCAACCTAACCTAACCTAACTAAAAACCCAACCCAACCTAACCTAACTAAAAACCAAACCTAACCTAACCTAACTAAAAACCAAACCTAACCTAACTAAAAACCAAACCTAACCTAGCCTAACTAAAAACCAAACCTAACCTAACCTAACTAAAAACCAAACCTAACCTAACCTAACTAAAAACCAAACCTAACCTAACCTTACTAAAAACCAAACCTAACATAACCTAACTAAAAACCAAACCTAACCTAACCTAACTAAAAACCAAACCTAACCTAACCTAACTAAAAACCAAACCTAACCTAACCTAACTAAAAACCAAACCTAACCTAACCTAACTAAAAACCAAACCTAACCTAACTAAAAACCAAACCTAACTAAAAACCAAACCTAACCTAACCTTACTAAAAACCAAACCTAACCTAACCTTACTAAAAACCAAACCTAACCTAAGTAAAAACCGAACCTAACCTAACCTAACTAAAAACCAAACCTAACCTAACCTAACTAAAAACCAAACCTAACCTAACCTTACTAAAAACCAAACCTAACCTAACCTTACTAAAAACCAAACCTAACCTAACTAAAAACCAAACCTAACCTAACTAAAAACCGAACCTAACCTAACCTAACTAAAAACCAAACCTAATCTAACCTAACTAAAAACCAAACCTAACCTTACCTAACTAAAAACCCAACCCAACCTAACCTAACTAAAAAACCAAACCTAACATAACCTAACTAAAAACCTAACCTAACCTAACCTAACCTAACTAAAAACCAAACCTAACCTAACTTAACTAAAAACCTAACCTAACCTAACTAAATACCTAACCTAACTAAAAACCAAACCTAACCTAACCTAACTCAAAACCTAACCTAACCCTTTTTTTTTTTGTTTTGGTAAAGCGGGGGAATCCTCATGGACACCCGCGACCCCCGGGGGAGCCGCGGGTAGTGTCAGACTCTTACTGACTAAACCTAACCGCTGTGCTACGTCATCCGCGTTTTGGTGTCGGTGCATGGCAGCGCATAGCATTACTTCATGCACCGACCGCGGGCTTCCGCTGTTCTCGTTTTTCGGCCAGCGGGTTGCTTTTTCGCAAAATAAGTTGGAGGCCGACGTGTAAAGGGCGTCGGCCTCCTCGCCTGATACTGGGGACCACACCCATAGCATTGAATTTGTTATATAGTTCTAGCCTTTGAGCAATTTTATAAGTGATAAAAATGATATTTTTTGAGTTTTAAACATTCTCACATGCTCTGCTGGCACCAGGTCGTGAGTTCTGGACTCGAATCGAATTGTGCATTGAAGTTCTGCTATAGTTCTGTCTAAAACAAAAGAGTTCTAGCCTGTGAGCAATTTTACAAGTGATAAAAATGATATTTTTTTAGTTTTTAAACATTCTCACATGCTCTGCTGGCACTGGGACGTGAGTTCTGGGCTCGAATCGAATTTTGCATTGCAGTTCTGTTATAGTTCTGTCTAAAACAAAAGAGTTCTAGGCTGTGGGAATATATTATAAGGCAATGAAAATGATATTTTCGAGTTTTCGATCTGCTACGGAAAGTTAGCAGACCATTTTTTTTAATTGTCTTTTATTTGGAACAAAAACGTCAGAACTATTTTTGAAAACTATCAGGAACTATAGAACTTACCTGCATGCGAAAGGAACACACTTTTTTTTTTGATCTGCTGCAAATTGATCTGCTACGGAAAGTTAGCAGAGCATTTCATTAATTTAAATTTTTGGGGTAAAAACAGCAGAACTATTTCTAAAAACTATCAGGAACTATAGAACTCAGCTGCATGCGAATAGAACTCTCTTTTTTTTTTGATCTGCTGGATATTGATCTGCTAAGTTCACCCACATCTCGCCAGGCGAGTCTACGGCGCTGGAATAAAATGTAAGTGGACTCTCCGGGCGAGTCGGTGGCACCGAACGTGTTAATAAATGTATTAATTATTTACAACCCTCGCAATCCCACGAATCACGCAAAAAGAATTGCTAAGTACAATAAAAATATTTAATTCAGATAAAGGCTAGACTTTCGATCGCTATGTAATCTAAATTAATAACAATTTCTGTACGTACAAATATAAAAGAAAATCTATCGCCACTTTTTCTATCTAAAAGCGAAAAATTCAAGAGTGCGCTTGAACGAATGCGACAAGCGAGCGACACTACATAAGAAATATAGATATATATAGTGCTGTATTACCACCCCTGCGAAGCCAGGAGGGCTGTGCCACCCACTTCACCAGATTAAATAAGTACGGTCAACCACTAAAGTCTACGAATAAAGGTAGATTCATCTATCTATTGGTTGGTACGTATTTGGCAAATTTTCAGTAGAATTCTGGTGCTTAAAACACCTACTATGTTTCCAAATACCGAGTTATTGTATTGAGAATCCCTTTTTTTGGTAAGGCAAGGAAATCCACAATGGACACACACCTTCTCAGATGGGGAAGTAGACTGTCAGACTTATTGAACACATTTAAACAGCCGTGTAACATCATTCGCATTTACTCGGTCCTTGACAATACGTTGCACCGATCACATCTTAAAGAGCCTGTAAATCTAACAGTATTCATTCGTTTTTGATAGTGATTGTACTTGAGAAACACGGGGCCGCTATGATGCATTGCGGATGTTATGCAACCTCGATTGCAACGCGCATGCCCCGATCGATACTCAGACGACCTGAAACGTATGACGTTATAGAACCTATAATTACAGGACTAACTAGCATCTCTACATTACCAACGTTTTACCCTTAATTAAGGAGAACTTAGCTACTACTACTAACTTTAAGAAGATAACATGTCTACCCTGTTTATTCTTTATTATAAAGATTCCATAATGTTATGGGGAAGGCAATAGGTTTTTTTTATATCCTAACATGTTATGCAAAGGACTTCCTATTCAATAAACTTTTGTTAATATACCTACTCAGCGATTAGTAGATATTCAGGCCATATAGGTATATATTTTACCCGTTTGTTTTAAGTAAATCAGGCTTTCCTTGAGACGAAAGCGGTTATAAAAGTCATGTTCTTATTCAGATTATTTTTCTCTTCTTAGAGTGGCGATTAATGGCAATTACCTACATTTTATTCAGCCAATTACACTTTCACCATTGTCGTTGGCGTTTTGTATTCAGACTATAAAATGCATAATTGTAAGGTTGTAATTGAACTTTTGAACCTGTTTTACTTTTATTTATTTTAATATTAACGATTTATTCACTATAACATATTACATAATCTACTAGTACCTACATCGATTATTATTATGGAGAATTCGCGCAACTTAAAAGTACGCAGTTTTCAAAGAACAAAGAGCTACCATCTTGTTCTATGGAATGTTTTGCTAGCTTTTTTGACTACGCCTATAGCCTCTATTAAATTAAATTGCTTAAGGAAATGAGAAATGCAAATTTTCTAGAGTTTTGAACTTAAGGCAACAGTGAAGAGCTTTGGTAAGTGGTATTTTATCTTGAAAACAACCGCACAGTCAACTGTCCTGACCTGATTAATAGTGTTCTAGCAAAATTGTAATGGGGATTATGAAATAATTTCCTAGCTAAATGGTGTTTGTGTTCATTGTGTGTGTTAAAAAATTTAGTAGTTGCTTAGAACAGCAAAAATTAAATGTTTTAATGGTATAGAAATGGCATGATCAACAATCTTCACAACTAGCAACAGGATAAGAAATAAAATCCAATGTTCGGATAATATTTATTCTTGAATCTGTTTCCCTACATAAAACTGCATGGATATTTAAAAAAAATCATTTAATTAAACATCCATGCTAATATATACGCTTGTGTAAGAAGATAGTGTCACACGAACGTACATATATAACTATACTATAAACCTATCTATACCCTCACCGACCGTTGGGGGTTTTTATCAGCCAAGGCCGTTGGGGGTACTAACTTAAGAAATAAATATAGCTAACTTTTCCTGATTCGAGAGCGTACTACCGAGCCTGAGCCCACCCCACCCGAAGGTCACTCCGCAGGTCGCCCAGGAACCAGCCCATCACAAGTCAACCATACTTATTTCAGAGGAAGTTATGGACCAGAAATATTTCAAGAGAAGAGGACATAAATTGAGCCCGTGGCTGGCGGAGGAAACGGAATCGATGGGAGCGATTTCCGTCTAACGGAAATCGCTGCCATCATTCCGTTTTCTCTAAAGACTCAATTTCAAAGGGATTGAAGAGGATGTATCAAAACATTTCTGGTCCAGCATACCTCAGCTCATACGAGTGTTAATTATATGTACTGAGGTAAACTAGAAGAGGAAAGGGTTTAGCATGGTGCGACTGTCTCTAAGAGTTAGGTGATCCTGGCCGGCCACCAGCTATCACCGCCCGGCCAATTGAACGAAGCGTTGAAAGCTGCAGCCAACCAGATAGCTGTGAACAAAAGTAAAAAAGTCAGACAAAAATGATTTTATTCTTCAGTCTTACATATGAACTGATACTTTTGCTCATCGACAAATATTAATAATGGAAGAACAAGGGTGTGGCCCAAATGGCCCCCAATTAATATTTAAGGGACATGTCTGTTTGGTCTGAATAAATTTCAACAGTAAAGAGGTCTTACCAGTATCATGAGAGTCGGTGAGCTGATTGCCGTTGGCCCGGCCGTCAGCATCGTCCCCAATCTGGGCACGTGGCGCACGGCTCATGGCACTGCTGCGGGTGTAGATGTTACGGGAGCTCGGATGTAGGTGCTGCAAGCAAAATCATTCAATAAATAATTGAGTAAGTAAACTACGAAGCCGCAGTCTTTCACTGATTGCAATTAAAAGCACTCAGATTATGAAGTTACGTAAGAAGTTATTGATTGATGACCAAATAATAAAAAGTATGACAAACTCGGATAAAATTGGGAAGAATTTACACTTTATATGATAAAATTGTTCAAATGCGGTAGAACTTACCTCGACAGCCTATGCAAGCAACATGGCTATAGTGCCAACACCCATAGATCTGGACTGGAAAGGCCTTCTCATCTCGCTCTGGACACAGTCGACGCCGCACTGCCGCAGAATCGCAGTTGCAAGGTATTTATAAGGTTCTATGACCTAGATGCAACGCGCAGGTCACAATCCAGACTGCGGCAGAATACCCTGCATAGAGGCTGTACAATTTATGACGATATAGGCAAATGTGGGCGGTTCTAGCCATCGATTTCTCTCCGATATCCACTGCAGTATGCAACGCGATTGCGCGCCCCATCCCCCGTGGAACGTTCTAGAACATTCCACCCCACCTTTAGATTACCTATAACGCACGGTATTGTACTAAGTAGGTGCATATAATGCTACCGATGTTATAATGTTACGTAATACGCCTTCAGCAGCACGAGATTATTTCTTACTGTGTTACGCATGTTATGCAGGAATTAATAAATAGCACATAAAGAGCAAGTTTGCATACATTAAATGGCGTTTAGAACGAATATTTTTAATTAGTTATAAAATTATTTCTTGTTCCTCCCTATTTAGAATAAGAGTTGACCGAAACCTAGATACTTTGTAGATGATACAAATGTATGAGTCAAACGCCAGCACTTCCTAAGACTTCGGAAATACCTCATGAACTGCTGGGGATTTTGACGAATAGACTGATGTTGCCGCGATAATCGCAACAATTTTTTACCCCTAACAAAAACTTTTATTATGACCCCCTACCCAAAAAATGTTTGACGCTAATGGCTCTCTAACAGATTTGAGATTTTGTTAAGGGTTTTTATGTGAAAGCTTTCCCTACGTTATACGTCTACGAGTCGAAAATCTGTACATTATTTGTCCAACATGGGATGTTACAAAATGTTTCATAAATCACTTACTAGAAAGAGATTAGCCACCTATGGCTTCGCCCAAATGCGAATGAACACTTGAGTATTTTTGTAAGGATTCCCTACTTTTGACTCATTATTGAAATAAAGCTTAGATATGCGGAGCCTTTCCGTGTGGTGTCCGGATATAAAGAATAGCACCACCCCATATCCTCCACTGGGTGTCGTAAAAGGCGACTAATGGACCTTAAGACCCAGTGCACTGTACCAAGCACCTTGGGTCACCCGAATGGTGGCGGGTAAACAACCAACAATCGCATTCCCAAAGAGGGTTAGTGTCAGGCAGGCGGCCGCAAATAAATAATTGGGATAAGGGCAGGGGTATGATGATATGCGGAGCCTACATGCGAAAAGAGGTATGCAAGTATAGCGCGGAAGTGCTAGTTGGGGTTTGGGTCTTAGGTCCTTTAACAAGACCCACATGACGTCGTAGATTGTTCTTTGTCTACTTCCCCTTTTTTTCATGAGAAAGCATCAAATGACCCCGCCCGCTGTGGGTGCAGTGGGAGTGAGTGTCAGATTTTAGCTAACTAAAACTTACTATGTTCCTCCTGGAGTCCTTTGAGTACTAGGGTCGCGGTAACTCTTATGAACATCCCGCAGCCCCCGCAGGTTTGTCTACTTCCCCTGTCCTACCACTCACATACCTCACCAGATGACTAGCACCTGCGTGCACACTATAGCTAGATCAAGGTAATATATTTCTTACTATTTGTAAGTATGGATGCAAGGATGTTTGTTACTCTTTCAAGCTCAAACGGCTGAAGTAATTTTGATGTTTGGTATAGAGTTAGTCAACACCCTGGATTAACACATAGGCTACTTTTTACCGACAACATCAGACGGGGGTAAGTTGCAGATATAATCGGGCCTTGTCGCGAGCAACAGCTAGTAATCATTATAAATTACCTATGTATTAATCTAGTTACAGAGAGACAGAACTACCTATGTAACAAGCTAGTAAAACCTATAAACACTAACAAAGAGATCTATCTTGCTATAGGACTGGGACGCGACCGGTGCGGAGCTGTATCGATTTTCAGGAATATAGAGCACGGCCCTCAACGTGGGTAATGTAGTTTCAGCTCCGCAACAGCCTCCGTTCAATAACTGCGATGTAACTTCCTAGATAAAGACATTATTTTTATTTAGATATCAATGCAAGTAGTCTCAGAATTCTGTCAAATTGGCGAAATATTTTTGCCGAAAAAATGCAGTAATTCAGTATTCAGATCTAAGTAGTTAGATTTAAGTGAAATTTTAATTTCACTGGAAATTTACAGAAAAACCAGACTTACTTTTTTTACCAGACTACTAAAACGAAGGTACAATGAAGGTAGAGCGTACAATGTTTTGCAACTCTGACCGACTTCCATGCGGTTTACCTGTTCATACTTATACCGCTAGACCAATTTGGTATGGAGTTAGCTGACACCTTTTTTTCGGCAACTTTCTTCGCCCTGAAGTAGAGAGACACGCCGGACTCTTGCAGGCTAAAACCACTGACACCCTAGATTAACACATACCTAATTATGTTATTCTTTACCCGCAAGTATAAAAAGAGTAAAGTTTTGCAGCTATAACCGACATCCACGCGCGCGGAACCACAGGAAAAAAGCTAGTCTACCTATTTTTCAAATGTTAGGATGGTATGGTGGTTTACTGTATTTGTAAGGGAGATGAAACGGCGCAACAACCCCAGCAGCACGCTGTCTTTCAATTTACAATATTCTAAGATTTTAATATACCTACCTAATCGTACCAGATAAATATTCGAGGATACCTAAAGAGTATAATGCAATTAAAATAATTTTGTGATTACGGAAACTAAGGTCTGCACACTGACTATTGTAGTCACTGCAAGCAGCACCCGTTCACGAATATCTTGACGGCAAAGACCATAAAATTAGAAGCAACAATTAAATTGCAGTGAGCATAAGCTATTATTCCCCTTATCTCAAGTTTTGGAAACAAAAGATTTTTTTGGGCATACTTAATAGGGAAAAGAAAACAACGGCGTTTTTCTTATCGTTTATTTACACCAGTAAATACAAAAAACAACAAACATACACTACAGTTTTAGTAGCTACACTTTACATTTATACACTTATTTTAATGTTATGTAACAGGATTGAATAATTATGTACTAAGAAAGTTCTTAAGGGAAGGGATTTGCTAAGGAAGCCAGATTTTTTGTTAAATTTAAAGACCAAAAGCCTTTTTATTAAATGCTTGGATTTTTGAAAGACAGAGGTAGCGTTTTTTAATCACAGTTTTTCTCTCTTTATATCAATTATTAGTATACAACTAACAATATAAACTGGGCAATATCTGCATTATAATTAAAATTTAATATCGTACCTTCATCGAATATTATCATTAGGTTTATTACAATATTCTACTAAACAAACACACTCGTCTCCAATATTGTCTAAACTCTTAGAATAGTTACAATTATTTTTAATATCAATTCGTTGTTAGTAAGTACTCTAATACGAAAATTAACACAGAAAAGTATAAAAAATTACAACTGCGCCGGTTGCTTAACAATTTGAATTGATCTATCTAATCATGAAAAACAAACGAAAAACAGTAAATATATACGATAAATATCTTTTATGTACATAATGTAAGAAGCGTGGGAGAAGTCAGCTAAAAAACTCATCCAAAATGATTTTATAAAATCAAGAAAATCAATTAACGGACACGCAGTCTTCATTCAGTCTATTATAAATCAGTTCCCACTACATTCCTACCTTTATACATAAGTATACTTAACATTTCCATCCTTAACTTGTAACATGAATATATTAATGTAGTTGAGAAACTATTACCTAAATGCCAACAATCTTGAAATTTTCGCTGCCCTTGCATTCACGCATTAGTAGTTATTCACGGTATTTCTATCGCGCAACCTACAGCACAAACGTTGAATTATAAAATTGAAAAAATTATTAGTGAAAACAAGCCAGCCTTAGCTAGCAAATTTTGTTAATTTCCGAATAATAAATGCACCGCGTTCTTTGGGTAGAACATATTTAGGGCGTGATTATTATACTATTTTAGCACCTACACGCTTGCAGCTAGATCTTCAAGCGTTTGGAGCAATGCCATATGAGAAATCGTAAAAACCCATTTTTTAAATCACCGAGAATTGTGAATGTCATACATAGGACAGAGAAGCATGTCAAACTCTTAAATAGACTTACAAATACGATATTACAGTAATATTGAACAATTTATACATGCTTATGTTTTCACTGTATAAAAATATTAATTATCTGTATACTGCTATGATTAAATGATTGTTGACTTGACCTCTGATTTCTAGTAAGATTATTATATAGAAAACCAGATACAAGCTGTTGCTATAGGCTTTTATAATTAAAATTTAGAAAACAGAATACTTGAATTGAGGTAAAATTGTAAACTAATTTAGAACTGTCAAATTGAAAAAAAAAAATAATTGTAAGGAGGTATTATACTGCATTAATTTTTTTTTTCATTTTTTAACAAAGAAAAGGAAGGCTTTTACATTTAAGAACAGGAACCTCAAGGAACATTTTAAGAAGTATATTTTAAGTTTCCAAGAAATGTACTTAGAATACAATAATTTCTATGTACACATAAATTATTTACATAACATTTAGCTGTTTATATTACAGAACAATGCAAATGCTTCAGAAAATATTTAGAATACAAATGCTTCATAAGCAATTGTTTGTAGCCATATTACAATGATTGTACTATGGAGAAAGGGTTTTTTTAGCACTCAAACAATATCACATATTGTTGGGGTGCTGGCATCCTGTTATTTACGTTTTCTGTTCTCATAATCAACAGCCCTCGCTTCAGATACCAACTGCCGTTCCCTTGTCAATATTCCATCCAGTTGGTTTGTAAAGGCATCAAATGAAAACTTTGTTTCAAACCTCTTTAGACCGGCCTCACCAAGTTTTACTCCTAATTCAGGGTTTAGTACTAGCTTGCTCATGGCCTTTGCAAATGCTTTGCTATTCGGCTCACACAGGAAGCCTGTGATATCATTTACAATTGTCTCTGTGGGTCCTCCGCTGTTCACAGCTATGACTGGCTTTTGAAAGTACATGGCCTCTAAAGGAACTATTCCAAAGTGCTCATTAGATGGAGTATACACCAACGCTTTGCAATTATACAATAAAGACACCTTCTCATCATCTTTAGGAGACTTCATGAATGTTACCTTTTCTTCTATGTCCAACTCAGATACCAGATCAGTTAGTTCAATGTAATGCTCCATATTCTCCAAGTTTATGGGGTCAAATCCCCCAGCCATGATTAAATGCACTCTGTTCCAGTCAGCCTCATTCAACACATGTTTTAAATGCTCAAATGCTCTCAGAGCTAGCTGCAGATTCTTTTTCCTCTCATATCTATTAATAGACAAGAACACAAACTTGTCTGCACCAACTGGTACAACCTCCTTCAAAGGTTTTGGTGTTGTTGACCTGAAGTACTCAGTGTTTATGGAAGGATAACAGATGTCGGGTATATCCTTTATCCTCTGGAATGCATCTTGGTACACCCTCGCAGTGTATTTACTGTTTACTAACACCTTATCAGCTTGCGCTGTTGTCAGCTCCTCTAACCAATTCAATGGAGCTCTGTATATCTTTT
This sequence comes from Chrysodeixis includens, assembly GCA_941860345.1. Lineage (NCBI taxonomy): Eukaryota > Metazoa > Arthropoda > Insecta > Lepidoptera > Noctuidae > Chrysodeixis > Chrysodeixis includens. The sequence goes on along the minus strand of OW796113.1, from coordinate 7,716,978 downwards.
TGAGAATTCCACCTTCAGAGGTCAATAGTTTATCAGGGTGATGGCAGTAAAACACGACGCGGAATGGTCCTCTTGCCAACTTTAAAAATGGAATGCATAGCGAAATCAGATCACAGAATATTAGAGTAGGCTCTTCTGCCGGTATGACGTACCATGCCATGTAAACAGCCGCGTACACCATACGTACATAGGCACAGGCTGCTTTGAACTTGCCGAAGATAGAACGCGGGATCCAGTCTCCGACGACTGACACCGGGAAGGTCCCGTCTCTCGTCTCCGCGAAGCAGTGAGTAGGATCATGATGATTCGTGTAGAATGCTACTTCGTGGCCATTCTTCTTGAAAGCCAATGCAGCATCGAGCACCAACCTCTCAGCTCCACCAATACCCAAATCCGGGTGAAGAAATATTATCTTAACCATTATCACACCGGATATGAACTCCACGTAATTAAAAACTCATTGAAGCGTGCAAATTTTATGAATCAGAGTAGCTGAAAATGTAATATTGGTTTTGACAACTTCAATATAAATACAACGATTGACGTAACCAACGTTCAGTGTTGCCATTCGTTTCTGCTAACCAACAAAATTAATAAAAAAGGTATTTTAATTTTACGAATAGGAAACTGGGAGGAAGAAATGCTTTTGCCCAACCGTGGGATCACAAACCCACTTAAGAACAAAACGCTATTTAGGAATAGGAATTACAAAAATATATATGGTTTAGGGTAAAATACCTTGTATATCAAGAATTATAAAACAATAATATGCTTATTCCTGAATCTATATCTACTTAATGAGGTTGTCTGTATAATAACAGGCGTAGTTACACTTTAAGTTTAAGAATGAATTAAATAGAAAAGAGACAATACCAATATCAATAAAGCAGCAAGTAAAATATTATAGTCTTGAGGTATTTCAATGTATACTTATAAGAAATAAAAATACATAAAGTAATCTCCTTCAGCAGTCTTTATTTTATAATTCTGTCATAAAGTAAAAAAAAGAACAGTAAATGCAATTAACATATTATGTAGGTAATATCACTGGTTTTTATTACATACACTTGTGGAATGTAAAAATAAAATTACTAAGTTTGCTGAGTTTTAGGAAATTTCCTATTTAAAGTTCATCCTTCCTTTCAATTTTGACTAAATCTACATGGAAAGTTAAAGTTGCAGATTTAGGTATCTTGGGAGGTGCTCCAGCCTCACCATAGGCCAGTTCTGGTGGAATGACTAGTTTCCTTTGCTCGCCTTCACACATTCCCATTAAACCTTGGTCCCAGCCCTTGATGACTTGTCCAGAGCCAAGTGTAAAGGTCAGTGGATTACCACGGGGAATTGAACTATCAAATTCCGTTCCATCTTCTAATGTTCCCTGAAAACCAAAAGCATTACTACTTAATAATATATTAAAAGAAAAAAAAAACTATTTTTTTTATAGATTTGCATCGGTTATTGCCTTCTGAGTTCTAGGTGTAAAAAACTAAAGGAAGAATCTCAACAACAAATTAGTTCTGTTGAAAAAAACTAAATGACAAGAAGTCAGGGAAATAGGTTATGAGCACAGTTTTAAAATTAAATAAACAAAATACTTACAGTGTAATGCATATGAAGGAGATCGCCCTTTTTGCTTTTGGTAGGGCACTCGCTGGGTCTTTTTTTAACTCCAATTTGCAACTTCTTAGGGGTGGAGCTGGTCATAACAACATGAGAAATTACGCTCATGAAGACCATTACGAACAATGCAATTTTGCAAACTGTAATAAGTTTTGGCTTCATCATTCTAAGAGCTAATTGAGATAGCTAGCTATACACAAATCACGACAGTCAAAAATTTCAACAGGCGAACTCGGCCTGAAAAATAAATATTGAAGATATTGTGACAGCTACACGAATGAATGAATGAAATTTGGCTTACGGATTCCAAATGCACAGATTAAAGAGAAAACTGATAGGATTAAAGGCTAAACAGAACTACAACTTAAACGTCAAGCTGACACGGATTTGTTTGTTTATATTTCAGATTTACGGAAATTATATTGAATAAAGATAAACTTTTAACATATAGTCAACAATAATAGGAAAACTTCATCATGGATACTGACATTATGCAGCTAGATAAATTTAAAAGGTTCTTACTTAACAGAACAACGGCTTCTCCAGTCATGATTGAGGCCATCGAAAATTGTTTAGCAACTGAAGATAAACCTGCCAAACAGTTATTTCATAAAATAATGGTAAGTTTCATGTATTCTACGATTATCCTACAAGACTACAAACGTCTAAGTAATGCTCAAATTTTAACACTTTTTGTGAACTTGTCTCTTTCTCATGAAGATACTTAAGTTTGTTTCCTTCTTTGAAAAAAAAACAAGTACTGTTTTATTTCTTAATTCTTATGTAATAATATTTTTTTAGAATAATATTTTCAAATCAGTGTGTCCTTACAGTAAAAATGTAAGTTTTGGAAAGCCTTTCAGCAGTTAATAAAAAAACAATTCATTATACCATACACTTTTTTCCTTTTCAGATACATAACTGGCAGGATACATTGCCACAACTTTTTGACAGGCTTTCCACATTTTTTGGTGCAGTCATAATTCCAGTGAACTCCTCAATACAGGGGGAAATCGCCACATTCTATACATCAAACTTAAATTTTATTTTACGATTAATTAAACAGGATTTTTTGTTTCCATACTGTAGGAGCATGTATAGTGTGGATGTTTTGTTCAATGAAAGGAATGCTATAGATTATTTTGGTACAAATAATACCTTGGAGGATATTATCACTGGAGTAGTCAGCCGGAGATTTAGAGAGAACTGTGAATTGGATTTGTCTAATTTCTGCGAAGATCCAGGTATGTGTAGAAAATACTTGATTTCTTTTTAAATCATTAGCGTATATGCAAATGTTATGTTACCATGTTACCGCAATAAGTATTTATTATTTGCAAACATGCTACTATTGCTGCTTACTACTGCTTATTTGCAATCAAACTACTTGTAACTTTAATCACCTTTACATTTTTTAAAGTAAATTGAGCTTTAATAGTAAATTCAACGGAAGGGAAAACATCTTGTTGTATTTTGTTAATTATTATTGTTGAATTATTTTTTCAGAATTCATGAAAAAGAAGATTAACTTTTACAAAATAGCTCTTCTAGCACAGTTCAAAATACTTATGATAAGGATGGGGAGAGACACAAAATCATTGAATTTGAGTCACAACAATTTAAGGTAAAAATCAAATATAAAATACTGTATTCATATTGATAATTTCTTAAAAGATTGCTGCTACTGGGGAGTTTGTTTCGCCGTTTTCTCCCGTAGCAAACGCACAGGAAGCAGTGAAGTGTGGGTGGTGGGTGCTGTCTATTATCATTTTGGGGTTCATAAAGTGCTTCATTGTAAAAGCCTAAATTGAATAAATTACTTTTTATTTGATTTCTTCCTTGTATTTTTTTTTGTTGTTAACTATAACACAGTTGAAAGTTTAATTGAACTTTGACTGCATAATTATCTGTAATGCCTGTATTTCATTTTCAGCCAAGTACCGTTTGAGGTACTGAACTTTTTTATCAAGGCAGATTTAACAGCTGTGAATCTAAGCTATAATAATGTAAGTAAAATCCTAATGCTAATGTATTTGAATCTAAACTGTAATAACAATTATGTAAGTTGAAATTGAGAATTATGATATTTGGAATGTACCTAAAATATGTTTCTTGAAGAAAGAAATCAATTTTAAAAACAATGTTAACCGAAGATTTTATTAAGAAATTTAAATAACTTTCATTTTGTTTTCAGATACCATCATTTACTGAAATATTAAGAGTTAGCAGTAAAATAGAGAAGCTGTACTTAGAAGGGAATCCTCTTTGTGAGAACATAGATGCTGTGACTTATGTTAAGACTGTAACAATGAAATTCCCGAGACTGATTGAACTTGTAAGTATATTTTTTTATCTTATCATTCCATTGAGGATTGTGGTAGACAGGATTCTGTTTATTTTCTTTCCCATCGAGTTTTTTCGCACCACCTCGTGATGTCCGTCAATTCATTCGTTTGGATAATTTAGATTTGTCAAATATATGAAAAAACTATTGTTGTATTGTCGCAGAATATAGTTTTTTTTTTAGAAAAATCATCGTATGTTTTTTTTATGAATTAACAGGTGTTAAACTCATGCACTATTATTACAGGATGGAATTAAGTTAAATCAACACGGTGTGGTGTTATTTCCGTTCTTCAGAAACTATTTAGTGAATACAGACAGGAAAACAAAGATGGTAGTCGAGAAGTTTGTAACCTTATACTTTTCGAATTATGACCAACGTCCTAAATTACGCAGGAAGAAAATAGAAACACTTTATGACGATAAGGCTACTTTGTCGATTAGCTGCGACTTTGCAGGTAATTATGAAAACAATAAGTAAATAAAAAGAAACCGTGGACTTTACATACGTAAAAAATCTAAGAAAATATGTAAAAATAAGAAAAGAAAAAAATCAGCACACTGCTTCTGTCAATTCTATAGAAAAGCAAGCAGTTCTTGTCTTTTTTACCTAGCACAATTATCAAGAAAAAAACAGCTAAAGAAAACAAAAGTTAATTCCCTTCAAGCAACTTGTATTTTTATTTTTCAGAATCGGATACAGCAGTCCTATCTTATACTAAAGCAGCCCGGAACATTTTGACCGACCAGAAAAGTGTGTTGAAGTTAAACAAAATGTACACATCTAAACAGAACATAGCAAGCATTCTGTCAACTTTACCTGAATCTGTTCATGATCGAAGCACGTTTACTGTTGATGTGCTTGTACATGATGTAAGTAGATATTTCATTATAATATATAAGTACTGCAATATTCCCACAACGCTATCTAATCTCAAATTAAGTATATGAGAGTAACTTGTGTTATGAGTACTAGACAACTGATGATCATACTTATATATTTCTAAATACATACATATTATAGATAAATTACACCCAGACGCAGACCAAATGATCGTACTCATCACACAAACATTTGTCCTGGGTGGGAATCAAAACCAACGCCCTCTGGTATAGCAGTCAGGGCCACTAACCATTGGACCAATAGGCCAATTAATTTACATTACTACTTATTTATATATTTAACTAGGTATTCTCGAATATTTTATTAAATTTGTGCCATGGTACCCCTATGCTAAAATAATCAAACTTTTTTGTTCCAGAAAAAGTCTTTACACATAATAATTGACGGGATATTCAAAGAGAAAAATGCAGAGCTGTACTTCCAATTTCGACGGACATTTATTTTCAGTATTTACACGGTACGAGACAACTCGGTATATCATATAACGCATGAGATGTTTAACTTGAGGCATGCGACACATGAACAAATTCAGAGAAGTTTTAAGGTAAAAGTCAATAAGTATTTACACTTAGTTTTAGTTCTTAGGTAGTGCAAAGCAAACCTATCTATCCTTACCCTGGCTCCGCTTACTGTAAGTGTTTTTGTTCAATGCTAACACTACTTTAAAAATGTTTTTCAGCATCCTATAAGAAATATGAATTCGTTGGCTCTGATAAACCCATCGTCTGATGAAACCGACACTATACTGAAAGCATTTCAACATTTGACCAATCTTAAAAGACCGGAGGCCGAAATGTAAGTTTGATTTGTTATGATTTATAACGATGTGGATAGAAAAAAGTAAAGCTAAAAGAAAATACATTTTGATTGTAGAAATGTTTTGTTTGCAAAATATATTTTTGTAACAAATTATAAATTGTTTTTCAGGCGCCTTAAGTTTAGCAGCTGGGATATCAGAGATGCCATAAAATTGTTTATGATGGACTCAAGGAATCAAAAAGTATCCTCCGATGTATTTATGGATATAGATTCGGATTCATCTTCATTGTTTGATGATATTGACTAAAGAAATGAATTATTAAATGAGTTTCAAGATTAAGAAATAAATGAATTTAGTACATTATCCACATTGAGTTTAATTTAACCGTATACTCATTTCTTTCTTTCACATAGTTTCGAATAGAAAGTGCCCCTTGTCTCTAAAGCTACTGCTGTTTTCAAATATTTGCAATAAAAATAGTAGGTCTGTTTGAAACATGCCCCAGCAGCCCTTGTAGCTGTCCCATGTTTAATTAAATTATTCAAATTATAATAATAATCGACTACGTCGAACTATCGTTTCTTCCCTTGAAGTTATCCCGTGAATTAAAAGAGAATCGACTACAATGTTGGAAGTCGATAAGACAATTACTATTCAAATGTTATCTGTGGTCGATAGCTCTCTTCATTCACTCTTTTAATAATCTGTACTCATGGCATTTTATGGTATTACTGTCATGAAACGTCAAAAAGTTTGTAAACGAGGAGCATCAATCATTACTCGTCCCTCGTCATATTTGTTTTCATATTTTAAAACAGTGCTTTCATAATAAAAGCAATAATGGCAGCCAGTTCGATAGGATTGGGTTCGAACATGCCTAACATAGGTTCGATAAGCCAAGGTTCTATTCAGTATGTGAACAATCCTATGCCAAGTCCTCAGCTGCAGGCTACAGTTCAAGGCTCACCTTCACAGCACAGTCCTATGGGCACGCAAGCTCAAGTAGGCAATAAGGCTGGTCAGGGTGGTGGAGGAGACCAGACAGCACAGGTAACACGCATTCTCTGGAAAGACCTCTTGAAGCAGAAACTTGTTGCTTTCGAAGCATACATGAGGTCTTTTCTAAATGGGGATCATGTCCTACTTCCCACTTCCCTAAGCTTTAAGCTCTTACAAAATTGCCCCATTAAACTTTCATACAAGTATTGATATACACACACATGTGTACTTAATTTTATGAAGTAAAACCATTAAGTAATGAGAATTTGGAACACTTCTGTAAGTGTAAATTTAAGTAACTATAACACTAATATATTTGGTATGCGAGGTTTAGTTCAAATTAACCGCACTTAGATCTAACTTATCCTAATGGTAACAAATCTCTTACTAATCAGAACACATAATAATATTATCCCTACATATATTTTTTATAAATTCAGCTATTAAGCCGCCCTCGCCTCCAGGAGCTGGTCCGGGAAGTGGACCCGACGGTTCAGCTGGACGAGGAGGTGGAGGAGATGCTACTGCAGCTGGCTGATGACTTCATTGACACGGCACTCAACGCAGCCTGTGCAATGGCTAAGCACAGGCACGCACCAAGTGTCGAGTTGAGAGATGTGCAAATGCATTTGGGTAAGTAAATATAATTAATTTGGCAAACTAGTATATTATGCTTATACTATAGAATTCTATGCACAAAACCTAACCTAATGATAGAGCTTTCTCCTATAAGATGAAAACAGTGACCACAGGCCACCTGTTGTTCTCAGCTTATACTATGAAATGTAGAACTGAGTTTCAAGTTCAACTTACACATTAATGCAAATTTTGCCTCTATTCTAAATTTCACCAAAATTATCGTTCTACGCTGGGATCGAACCCGCGGCAGTCGGCACGTTACGCACAGTGTACAACGGCGTGCTGACCTTTAAAGTTCGGCTATGTGCATACAGTCAACTGTTCAGTCAAAGACATACTGTGTTATACAAGTTGCTGTGACATGTTCTGACGCGCCAGTGGTTAATCGATTTCATACATTTAATATGGTTTATATTAGCTTGTGTCGTGTTGACAAGTGTGCGACACGCCACGACACACAAGTATGTTTTTGGCCAAATCTTATTTATTTATTTATATCGTAATTTATTACATCATTACATTCCAATGCGATGCTATAGAAACCTTAATAACAATAATAACAATGCGAAAAGAACATACACATAATATAAACAATGTAGACTAACAACACATTTTCAATACAAAACTTAAGATAAATACAATTAACTTATTCCTTGATAAAAACATAGTTCTTTATATATTTTTGTGCCTCGTCTGTGAACTTCGGCACACTAAGCTAAAATATGTCAATATATCCGGCATTTATTTTATTTTCTATTTTTTGTGAAAAAGAAACTCCTGCTCTTAGGAATTTAATCGTTGTATCGGTTTCACACACATTAAATTCACATGCACAGAGACACCCAGACTCAGAACAAGCGTTTGTTGATCGCACAAATACTTGTCCTCCGCGGGGATCGAACCAGTGTCACGTTGCGCACAGTGGTAATTGGCGTGGAGACCTATACCACTCGACTATCCCAGCAGTCTTTGATAATCTAGTTTATTTATTAAATTTACTTGACTCAACCATTTAACCCACTAAAAACGAACGCATTGTAACATTACCCTTGTCTTTACTTCCAGAACGGCAATGGAACATGTGGATTCCTGGCTTCGGCAACGATGAGCTGCGCCCGTACAAGCGAGCGGCCGTCACGGAAGCGCACCGGCAAAGAATGGCACTCATCAGAAAGACTATCAAGAAATACTAGTTGTTAATTTATTCGTGTATAAATAGGATAAGCTTAGACCATAATGAGAAATTACTAATAGTTAAATATTAAAGAGTTTTGATTTTCTTATGTTGGCGTTTTATTCGAGGGTGTAAGCCGTAGCGATGGTAGAGGTTCTCGGCATACAGTAATGACTAATAATGATTTAGAAATTGCATTTAATGAACTATGTGTAAGAGTAATATCACGCACCGCCTTTGGCGATATAAACAGACCTCGTCGTTAGTTCATGGGATTATTTGTTATGAATATTTTTGTAAAGCTCTTATCACTAAAGGGCTTGAAGAATTTTGGTAAAAGAAAAACGAGGTGTATTTATTTCGACTGTTTAGTTCAGAATTTAGTTGATTTTTTTAGTTACAAAATTACATTAATTTTATGCCGTAAATAAAACACAAAAGTAACTGAGACACGATTTATTCGATTAAAATCCGACAGAAAACTATGGTACAATCATAACATGCAAAAATCACATTGAGGGTACTTATTAACTTAAGTACAGGTCATAAATAAGTAAAAATACTTAACGTGTACAATACTGGTTCAAACATAATCACAGACTGTTTAGTGCACAATTAGATACATTATATAGAAGACCGAGTCAGTAATAACATTGCGTATAGCCTGTATCTCCAGGTAATAAGGTACATTTTAGCTTGCTTCACTGACGTATCTGTTCCCGTGCAATATTTTCCACACATATTACAGAAATGATCCTTCGTACACAAGACAAAGCAAGTCTTGACGACGCGTGTCTGTATACAAACCTCTTTGAGGTCGTATAGCGGCAGAAAACGTTAGATATGCGAGACCTGCTTTACCTTGTACTAGAAGGGTTTAAAGGGTTTTTAAAACTGTGTAAAAGTGAAAACTACAGCTCATTTCTATCATGGTACTTTGTTTAAAAGTATTTCAAATTGCACAGGGTGGTCGACCATCACACAATTTCAAAAAACCTCAAATACTTTGGAATGTATTAATATTAGTATCAATACTACACACAAATATTAAGTTTCTTCTATTTCCCACTTACTAAATTAGTAAACGAATATTTAATCTACAGGCAAAAGATTTGTTCTGGTAAGCTAATGACCGAATACTGAAACGCCACTCAATTTTAACACACAGTAAAGTAAAGGAACAAACACATTGTCACTCTAAAGTGAAATAGTCGTTGTTCTATTGCATATGTTACAGCCAAAGTAATGAATCTAGATATTATACATAATGACTAGTCATTATGAATAATATCTACTCAATTTGGATAAAGTGATAATTCACACAAAATTAATCACATTAACTAGCTATTATACATAATATCTTCAAAGAATTAGATAAAGTGATAAAACAAGTAGATATTCGTTTAAGAATAAATTTGTATTTCAATTTTCCTTAAGCATACATATCAGAAAGATTATTTTAACAATTAAAATAACATAAGATAATATTTTCACCTCAATAAACATAGATTTTAACAAATAAAAAAAAAAACCTAACCTTACCTAATTTAGGTTAGGTTAGGTTTTTTTTTAGGCAGGAGTGTGGATATCAAATGAACATTATACCTTTTGATCATTAGCGCAAATGTTGATATAGCAAATAAATATTCGACGAACTGAAAATTATGTCAAACGACATTATATACAAAGTGATGATTTTCTTAAACGTTGTTCGATTGAGTAATATTATATCAAACGTTGTTCGATTAAACATGGGTGAACCTAAGATAAAGACCGTATTATTACTTTGGTTAACTTTGACAGGATATTATGAATAATAACTAGATAATGTGATTAATTTATTACACTGTGTAGTGAATTTAGCTATTATCCATAATGACTAGTCATTATGTATAATAGCTTATTAATCACTATGACTGTAACACATATACAAAACCTGATCAATACAAATACTAATAATAATACAATCATCTCACAAAGGTAAAGCGCTGTGATTGGTTAGTCGCACTTGCTTGTCTTTAATTCAACCAATCAGGAGCCGTGATCAGATTTGACAACGGATTAAATTGAACAGCCTTTGAGAAATTAGAGGTGACGTATTGAGTGTAAGAGTTAAGTGGCGTTAAAGTATAAGGTGGTTTTACATCTAAGTCATGGCTAAGCCATAGTAACTTGCGACCTAGTAAATAGCAGATAAATTAAATTACTTGTTTGTCTAACAGGGGCCCATACACGAAACTTCTAAAAAGGATTTCATCATTACATTACCTTATAGTAAAATTGTAAATCTTCCTCTAACTTCACATTTTATGACATTGCATTAATAACTAAGCAAACACACACAAATTATTTTAATCTTAAATCTAATTAAGTAGATAAAATTCAACGTCACATATTATCAGAAACATATATAAAATTGTCCATGAAAAGTGTCTTTATCTTTTTACTCATGTTAAACAAATAAATCATCAAATTATTATAGGCCTATAATATAATTAAAGTAATTTTAGTTTTATATCAAAACAGAAATTATTAGAAATCAGTGCTTTTCTTTAATAGCTCTAACACGTGTATATTTTATCTACACAATACGTGCCAAAATAAAGCCTACTTAAATCAGTTCAAAGGTGCTCCTTATTAAAAAAAAAACTAACATCGACAATACTCATAGATGGTAAATGTATCGATTTTGATACCCAATGACATAACCTTGAAAATTCAACCTTCTTTAGGCCAAGGTAACTGTCATACAGCCATACATATACATTCTAGTGCTTAGCAACATGTATGGGTCCAAGCGTGCTCCGTAGTGCAGCGATTGATCTACACTTTGCATGCGGTGGCTTTTTTGCCGGGGATGTACAAGTGGTCTGATGGATCCACCTTCTGCCAATGAAGCGACTTCGATTTAATTGCTACGGGCTCCTGAAAAGAAGAAAAAAGAAATTAGTAATGGCATCTAAGTAAACAAGATTGTCCGTGTGGTGTCCGGATATAAAGAATAGCTCCACCCCATATCCTCCACTGGGTGTCGTAAAAGGCGACTAATGGACCTTAAGGCCTAGTGCACTGTACCAAGCACCTTGGGTCACCCGAATGGTTGCGGGTAAACAACCAACAATCGCATTCCCAAAGAGGGTTAGTGTCAGGCAGGCGGCCGACTATAAAACCATAGCCATCAGGGGAATGATGATGATCTAAGTAAGCAGGATATTGTTTTTTTTTTTTAATTAAATCTAATTCCATAATTAATAAGTATACTTTTTTATATTTTCTAAGTGTAGTCTAGTCTTTCTAAATCTATGGCAGCGACGATCACGGATCTATTTCAATACCTAAGCAATTATTCACATTGAAATAAACAGGTTATGAGCACAGGTGAGCAATCACAATAAACAATGTTAGTCACGATTTCTTTACACATTTAAATACCGGTAAAACTACAACAAATACGTAGTAAGATTGACGTAAAATATAAATAATTGTCGTCAGACTGTGAACATAGAAATATTGTTCTACATTTCATGAGAAATGTATGACGAAATGTCAATATTGACTGATGCTTTTACAGTATGTCTTAATCACATTAACGAGTCATTCATAAAACTTTACGAAACAATTTTACTGACAAGTATGAGACATGAAGAGCACACAATAACAATCTTGTTTAGTATTATGTTCATTATAATGAACATAAACTCGGCTTTACAATGAGAAAATCTTTGAACAATGTCGCTTGTATGCTAACATCGAGCCTTACACGTATAATTGTATATTCAACAAATCACGCGTAACGAAATGTTACAAATAAAAACAAAGATAAACAACAAAATAATAATCTTAACATTCGTTTGTCGAAAGTACCCCTATAAATCGACTAAGCAATCGTCCGGTTCCATGGTGTAATGGTTAGCACTCTGGACTTTGAATCCAGCGATCCGAGTTCAAATCTCGGTGGAACCTGTGTCTCTTTTTGTATGTTGTTTTCGAAGTTTGCTTTCGATAAGGTACCTATTGTAACGAATTTGATGAAACTTTCACCAAGATATCTGTGCCTAAAGTGTTGGGATTTTGTTAATATTTTAAAGAAAATATTGACATAATTTTGTGGAGATAGCTCGTCAAACAACAAATAAATCAATAAAGCGTTGCTGTTATAACGCGCGTCAGAGCGATTTAAACTATTGAAGGTCACTTTTATCGATAAAACTGTCTTGAATAAATAATTATAATCATAAATTATCCATTAAAGATGAGTGTTTGAATTCAGTACCTATCAAATAGGTGGAGTATCGATTCATAGAATACCAATTACTTAGTAATATTATGGGTTTTCCAGAGCTTTGAATCTGAGTCTATTTGAAGACGTGATCTCTGTTATTTTCTAGTTTCCTTAACGTGAGCATTAACTTCTATTGTTCAGAAATGATGTTTCACATGAAAAAGCAATAAGTACCTACATTATATTTTCTTGTTATGTAAAATAATGGTTTGTTTACAAGAAAATAATATAACACATCTACTTTTACGGAAAACTTAACCTACGTTTACCTAGAAACTTCCTAATAAAATCACGATGAAAACACCGATATATTTTTACGTTTTTATGTATTAGAACCTATACCATCCAACCGCTTTTTTTTGGAGAACGAACAATGTCCTTCATACATATTATAAAAGGGCAAAAATAAATCTATCTTTAGTAGAGGCGTTTACCCACACAGGTAAGCACATATTGTCAGACTTGGTGAAGATTAAAATCAATACCGTATAAGGTCTAATACGAAACAGGTTCTATTACGTAGCTCACGTCACGTAGGTAGGGTAGGTACCAACCGAAGTTAGAAACAACATGTTTTCGTGAACATTTCCTCTTATTTGGAAAAGCTCGTGTTTTCATTAAACCATAAACGAGTATTGAATAGCCTATTAAAGATAGTGCGAAACTACGCATTAGGTATGAGAAATATGGAAAAAATATACGGAGCGAATGAAAACATACTCAAGACGCAATAGAAGCAGGAAATGTTCAACAATACATTATTTAAAACACAACTGCTAGGTACTAGAATAATATTGATTAACAAACAACGTGTCAAATCAGTAGGGCCATTAACATTATATTTAAAACGAACCAGCCGGCCAAACTTCCTAATTGATGAAGCCCATTAAATTCAATGCAGTGGTTGCATATAGAATGGCAATCGGCCAATCATTGCTTTTCTATCGAGACACACCTCTCGATAAATATAAATTCACAGTCGACCACTCATCAAAGACTTAGAAACAATGTGCAGATATGGAAAGAGCCTTTAATTTCCATCCCGTAAGGTTTATTTTCGTGATTTATTACTGTCCTAAGGCGATTATTTGGAGTGGATTCTACATCTGTAAGTCATTCTATTACAATGTTTTTACGTCAAGAGTCTATGACTAAGGGCTGTGCTGGCATTCGTTACTTTGTTGGTTGGTTTTCTGGGAAAGATTCTATGTATATTGGGAATTTTCTTTAAATATTTTGAGGTTTTCGTCATAGTCGGAATCTTCAATGCTAAACAAAACACAAATGTTGATCGAATCACTGTTGATTTGGCAACCGAGTTAATTGCTCAACTTTCCAGAAAAAGTTTAGCCCATTACAACAAGAAATTTCTCGCAAATGAAGCCCGAATATTAAAACTTTCATAAACGTTTTCACGATTTCGTCATCTGTTTTTGGCACGTCATTCTTTGGGTAAGGATTTGAAGCATTAATTATTTTACGCAAACGTCGCTGGCAATAATGCCTAGCTCATAAATACTGAAATAGAACTAAACAATCAACATCCAATGTATATCGAAGATTCTAGACCTATCCAGTATAGGTCTAGAATTCTTTGAAAAAGGCCAAAACAAAAAGAGTTTTGTCAATATACATGAAACTAGATTTTTTATGTGACATGCTGAGATTATTATTTCAATTTACTTTGTAGCTTATATTATTATTTAAATTTCATAGAGAAAAAAACTGGTTATTGTTAGGTGTAATATAGCTACGAAACAAAACGTTTTGTAGGCCTGTTTTTTGCTGCTTTTAATTATACTTCCACTAGAAGCAAAGTCGGAGATTTTATACGAATAATAGACATTGAATATGGCTACTTAAATTTAATTCGATCGAACCGAGACAAATTATATTCCTTGTTTTCGACTAGCTTTTGCTGGATGACGATGGGTCTAATCTTATTTAAATAAATACTACTGTCTCACTTATACAACTACCTACCTGAAACTCGCAATAATAATAATTACAACCACAATATAGTCCGAAGCGACAAAACCATTTCAAGCATAACTAACGCAATTATTATTACGGTATACGTGTAATAAAAGGACACCTGGGACGCAGCTTGCCTTCAAAAATAAACCAGTTGAAATAAAACGAGAGCAAAGAACTCTCATCACAAAAAACGTAACCGACGTGTTGTTCCGTAGTCGTCTCAAGGGCGTTTTTGTACCATAGTTACGAAACTACATGTGCCGAGTCTGTATTCTGTCATAGCCAGCTTTTTTTATGAAAAGATGGTGACATTAGGCCGTATAGCTGTGGAAACACGCTCTGTTTCAGCGTCTGCATCTTCTTTTGTTTTAATGCAGTGTTTATAAACTTTGTCCTTCTTTACTGCTGTCACAATAATACCGTTAAGATTTACACTACCATTTTTAGCTGCTTTATCATTATTATTTTTATTGCTATGCATATCTTAGTACGCTTCGTGGTATGCTTGTTTACAATTGAACAATACCAGTAGCGATTGTTAAAGATATCAGGACTGCGCAAAACCAACAATTGACAAACAACTTCGATATCGCTGTAAGCTCATAATCTTAAGACTTATGCTAGCTACTGAAATTATAGCACTATAAAACTGTATAATATATTTCGTACTTTATTGTATATATTTATTATAATAACACTATAAGATATTGACCAATCAATCCTCAAATTTATAGCAATTGTAATAGAAATTTGATTTAAATTAGTTTTTACAATAGATAATAATAGGAATATTGTTTCGAGAAGCTTGTAGTTGTAGTGCCAATGCCAACGGAAATCAGTATTCTGATAATCCATAATTTGACAAAAAACGATGCAGATTATTGAGTCAGAATAATTTCAGATGAGATTTATAAAAACTGGCGACAATCCACAACATGATTGGGGTAAAAGTCAGGTAAAAGAAATGGCAATAGCTGTACAAATGTTCAGGGCCTCGAGAATGGTTTAACATAAAAGCATGAACTTAACAACAGACAAACCTAACCATGAACAAACTTCCTGATACGTAATGACTACAAGAAGTTTCTTAGCAACGGACGACGACGGCCTATTGACAAAATACTTGGCTACAAAACAAACTTGCAAATGAGAAACTTCCGTTGAATTTCAATCTGCCAAACATTGAATTCTATCGAAGCATTGCTGTCACTCTTCAACAATATGACATAATCTTATTGGCGTTTGAAATATTACTCGTAATAATAGTAATCTTGGCAGCATTATAAACGAAAACCTTAATGCTATGGAAATTCTTGGAGTTATTTCGTCAACCCGTGGGCGAGTTGCCAACGGACATAAAGCGAGCATCAATTATCGTTAGACGATTCGCAGGTATCCATAAATTAAAGAACATTTTAGAATAGCCAAATCGGTTTTGTCTATAGCTATAAATGGAGATAGTGTAGCTAAAACTACTGACAAGGTTAACAAAATTCAAACGTTTGTTTTAGTATTCGTGAAATGAGAAAAAACATTTGTATGTTTTGTAAAGCTTCAAATACAAAAGCAACCACTAAAAACTAGTAAAATAATTATGACAAATGTTGGAATGTATCCACTCTAAACAAGAAATGGTTTTAAAACAATGACCAACTAAAATTCACACAATTGATGAAGACATGAACACAAATCTCATTCGCATTTGTTTCACACCACTTACAATTCAAATTTAATCCAGGTCATAATGTATTGGTACAGACATCTGCAAAGGAAAGGAATATAGAATTGTAAATCCATTATCTCGAATACTTTACTTCACTGGCACTCCAGATTGATCTAGAATTGAGTCATCTTTTAAGTGCGTAAATCGAATCTGAATCATTGAAGTAACATTCAGTTTTGAAGTGGTTTTGTTTGACGAACATATTAACAGTGGAGAATTATTTGAAGTCACTTCCTAAGGAAAGAACCTGCGTTATCTCGTGATACGTATCATTAGACCGTCTAAAGATAAGATCGAAATGATTGTATAAGTAATAACTGATTATGCGAGAAATCACACAATAGTTGTAAATGGTCATTCGTGTGTTGTTTTTGTATGTAGTTAATGTTTCCTTGTCCATTGTATATTGTAGAATAGTGTAAAACATACTATGAAGTATGACATTCATATTATAACTAAAGAAACACCTTCAACTTTTGAGTAAATCATTGATGTAATAGTACTGCACGTGCAAGGATTTCCGAAATATTTGGTTTAAAATAGAACCCCCATCAAGCCAAGATATTCAACATTAATCAAATAATAAATTTGGCTATTTCCTAGGTGAATACATGGAATGATCGTTTGTTCGTATAAAATATATCCTTCAGTAACTCACAGACCGCATGTCGGTAGTGACGTCATTTATCGTATTAGCCGTATCTGGGTCACGTTCGGCGGGGAACTAAATCATTATATCGGATAATGATACGTAAAACAGGCTTCTAATATACAACACAGACAAACTTTACTATTTACCCAGTTATCTATTGCATTTTTTAGATAAAACTAATCAAGTCTAAACAAATTCAAGGATTAAAGTATTGGCCCTAAAATGCGACCTTGAGGCAAGCCGCAAAAGCGTACGCTGCATAACACACTCACCTTGACCCAATGCATTACATAAACATTATTTTATACCTACTCAAGATATTTTCTAGAAAGACAAACAAAAACACTTGAATATGAAGTCGATTTTTAATTCAGGCTATAAGAGAGACTCAAACAGAAACTTTCCTTAAATCCTTTATGTAATTACACAGGATTCCTAGCTAAGTATCGTGTTCGAAGTAATTACCTGAGTTAGCACGACTATAAAAACTGAACATTTTGCTAGACTTCACTTAGCATTATTAGGTATGGTCACTTATTATAATGTGGAAAATAACAAGTTTGATTCATAATCTATTTTTGTACCTACATGTTATTTTCCCCAACATCAAATTAACGTTCAAGGTGATTGTTATTTGGGTGAAGTCCTTAGCCTTCTTGATAATTAAAGATAAATTTATCGTTTCTCGACTCAATTAATTGATATTATTTCGAAAATTGATCCGTTTTACTTTGTACGTCATTCGGGATTAATCTAATCATGAATGTTGAACGATTATAAAAACTGTTTCGCTTCGCACCGGCTAGTTTAGACAAAGCAAAACAATAGCGTAGCTTGTTATTATTCATAACAAGTCGTAATACACAGCCAGAAGAAACTCGTTTTAAACTACTTGGAAATGAAGACCTTGGACTCATACGCATCTTTATTAAAATTTATTACAGTAAAATTTTCTTTTGAACGAATTTCGAATGGGAAGGATTAATATAAATTGTCTCCTTGGTAAAATAAATAAAATTAAGTTATCGACTACCTACTTACATTGGTTTTGAAAGGAAGACAATATACGTTAATATTATTTATACACAGCAATGACTATTATATTTATGTGCATCGTACGAAGATGGATGTTCAGGCAAACATCGTATATTAGAATCAACTATTTATGTTTTCCGGTCAGTCATAGGTAAACTAATTGCTCGTAAAAGTTCGTTTGAATTTGCAATGTTCTATTAGTATAAAGAATTCGTCTTACCTTAGCAATAAGTTTTCCATCATCACCAATAAGGAATTCTTCTAATCCAAAAACGAGGGGTGAAGCGGTACCAAGATGGAATATCCTAGATGATGTTCCGCGAGTCACTCTGAATTCTATAGTTTTTGCCATCAGCACATTTGTGATCATGTACACTGATTTCTTGCCTTTCAGGTCTGAAAAGAAAAAAATATAATTAGTTTATCTGAATCCATACTGATCCTACAAGGGGACAAGGCTAGGCAAGTCAGCCTATAATAAATATTAAGATTTAGTTAGCAACCAAATATTTTATGTTGGTTTCACGTAATATTTATTGGGCCATAAACACAAGTAAATTTAGTTCAACACCAATCTGAAAATAACCATCTACGTTTACTTTAACGTGCCGTAATACTTGTCAGAGAGGTTAGAGTTAACCACGTTGTTTTGAAGAGGTATAGTAAAATAAATCGGTCCTGGTAATAAAATTATTCGAGTGGTATTACGTGCCAATAGTACTGCTGTCTTTTGTACACTTTTAGTTAAACCAAGAAATAGACGTTACTAAACTTTGCCATTTTCTGAACAAAACGTTTTTCATGAATTTCAAGGAATCATTATAGCTCTATTCTAGGTAAATTCTAGGTAACCAAGTAACTACGTCTTCAAACGATCAATACTTGTTCGTTGGCAACAGTCATGGGCACAGAGTGAGCTTTGAAAAAGGTTTATCCAATTTAAGGCCACTCTCACAATCTCATTAAGTCCGGTTCTTGAGTATATTTTTTTTGGATTTGTTCAAACATAGCCAGAGGTATAATCAGAGTCTTAGTGATTTTTTTTTTGGGGATTTTTAGTGATTGTTCCATCTCTTGTAATATTTAGGTCTCTAAGTTCCCTATGAGTTTTTGTGATATGGTTCTACAGTTGCTACAGCTTAGGTACCTTACGTAATATTTAAACTAACGTATAGTCATATACCCAACACTTACCTTTATTGTTCTCTACATCTAGGTAGATATTGTTGACTAAATCCTTCCCTTTAGGTACGGTGGTCCTCGAGAAGTTTACCATGATAACTCTGACTTTGTTCTTGATGGATTCATCTTGCAATGTGATCTGGAAATAAAGAAATGTTACGTTAGAAATGGATTACTTACTTTTTCTTGTATTTTAGAGTTAACTGTCTCATGATAGCTACTATTGGTAGCTGCAGTCATGCGTCATCGAAAGGTTGTTAGCGCATTATCCTCCAATTGTTTTTAAGTAAGGTAACGGTAATGGGGAAGATTATTGCCAAGATTATGTTTATTGAAAATTAATGTACAAATTTTAGCTTGACCCCTTAAAAACTCATTGCCGGGCATTACGCCAAATTTGTTTAAGACGTTAAATTATTAATATTCTTCTAATTTTATCGCTTGCCTTTCATTTCTCTTTTATTTTAAGCTTTGCCGTTTCTTTATCTGATCTAGCCGAAACTTTATCATATAAATTGTCAGAAACAGCTAACAATATTCAAGAACTATTTGCCTTCTATCTTCTGATTTAAATTGAACAACCCAAACAGGGCAATGACCTGACAGAGCTGCGTGTAATATAACAGTATTTTATAGTCAGTGGTTTCTGGGAACGTTCATAATGTATCAAATTACTTGAGATCTATGTTTCTCCCATTAATTTTCATCAAACGCCAAGTAAGAACAAAATATCAGTTCTCAATGTTGAGATAATTAATTTACATTTTTATGGACATTGTTCCTACGTAATACTGCATTTTATTGATTACCTTGCATATTATTTACGATATTTTCCTGCATAATACAGGCAATACGTATTATTTAATCTGTGAATAACAAATCATACAGAATAACAGCCCGTATCTTTGGAAGACACGTAAATGTGATAAGATTATCAGGACATTTAGGTAGGGAACTTGTTCAAAATGGTCATAACACTAACAGAAATTCTGCCAATTCGGATTTACGTAGCACATGGCAACTGCTTTAAAAAAAAATAATTGTAGATCACTCAAGATACTAGGCAGTTCATTGCCATCATAATAATCACTCAAGATTAAGATCAGCTATTACACCAATAATTATAATATATTGACGTATTTCTTTCTTTAGAATTCTAGTGTCTCACAATTCAAAAAGGTAAGTATCTACATAAATATCTATCTGTAAAATAAGCATTACAAAGTAATAAAGACTCCAAATGCTACATTAGAAGTAGGTACACTTCCTTGTACATCCTGTCTATAAGCACGAGTAACCTGTTATACCCTAAACGATGCTACAGACATGGCACTGATGAGGTCTTCAAACACGACTGTTGCCAATGTACACCTCATTACACAACCGTAACAGTCCTGGTCATCATTGTATCTTGATTAACTTGCAAATCTATCATTAATGTAGAACTTTTTATCTCAAGTACCTACACCACTTACATGCAATCTACTTTTATCAGTTTTATGAGTTTTTGCAACAACTATACCGGGAATCGATATCCATCGTTCTATACAGTCTACACTGTTGTAATTCCTGGGAAGCCTCGAGTCTTAATAATGGAAAACACTACAATGTTTTTTTACTAAGAACTGAAGGGAAGTTTTCATGTCCTTCTCGCAGAAATTGAAACCAAGCCGATATGCTTGAAGCCTAGCCATAGACGATTTAATAGCTAATTTGTCTGTCAGCCTAGCTCACAGTCAGTACCTTTTATAATCAGGAATCTTGGAACTGTGGAAAAAAACCATCGACATATAATATGAGAACTGATGAATATTTCTATAGGTATCTTATTTAAGATTTTACGATGGCTTCTACGCTTAATCATATCCCCTCACTCATTTTCCGGGAAGTCACGTACTATGAGATAATATTGTGTATAAAACGGGATATTTATCTACGATTAGGTTGAAGCAAAGCTGACTAACTACTAACATCACGTAGTCGCGTGTTAAATTGCAACGATAAGGCCATAAAATTCAGATATTTTGGCCTGTAGAGGCAAATTTAATAAACGACCAAATCAATGTTTTTTGGAAAGCTATAAGGAAAACACAGACTTTATTTATATTCACTGTAGCTTAAGTATAAAAAAATATACAGAATTCTCAATATATCAAGCTTGATATTGCATGCTTTTGATAGGATAAAAAGTTAAACCTACAAGAATCTTATTGGGATTTCCTTTTACTTCTTTAATATTAGAAAGAATGTTAATGAAAGCTCATATTTCTCTCAGACCATCTCTGAGAGAAATATGAGCTTTCATTAACATTCATAGCTATTAAGGATTTCTGGTTACAATATTTTTTTTGATCAATCCCTAATTCTTTAATGTAAGAAAATAAATGACTTGAACAGTTACATTCAGTGTTATGCTGGTGTCTGATTCTAGCTATAAAGTCATAACACTATTAGAACATTTTGAAAATATACAGAATATGTTGTCAAACATGATAGCATAATATTTTGAGGGGCTTAACAAAGGTTCATAATCCGAGACCATGTTATAAACATTGCTACAATACTGACACAAACATTGCTATGAACCTGTATGCTGGGAAACCCTTTTTCAATTAACAGCTTTGCTACAATACTAGCATATGTATATTGATAATATCTGCAAAACATTAACCTTTAATGAAATTGGGTGAAAAGTAAGCTTTGTGTGAATTCAAGGTGTCAGGTAACTCCATACCAAATGTCATCCAAATAGATTTAGTTGTTTAAGCATGAAAGAACATTTATCAATCCATTGAAACTTTCATATTCATAATTTGTTATATGCCGCTCAACAAACTACAGTATAATTGCAGTTGTATATTATGTGTTGGTGTCTGCCCTAGCTTCATAATCTAATCATCAGTACTCACTGTATCTAACACCTATCATACTTAAGTAATTACTTAACACTTGAAAGTTTATGGCATGCCACAAATTCTGTTCAGGAAAAATTTAAAATTAAATGAAGGAAAAATATGGAAAAAGAAAATTATTTCCATTACAATAAGATAAACATTCCATAAACTGTTTATTAGCTAGTCTTTAACACAGGTCTGAGTTATTATACCTCCTTATTAGAAACCTGTGAATTGAATTACCATAGTGTAAATCAATAACTCTGCAGAGTGTAAAACCTATGCAGTATAAAATGACCTTAGTATTTAATAATTATTCTAACTGATTATGCATGACAAGTAATAGAAATAAATGCATAATTCAGTACTTGCAAATGAAATGCAGCAATCATGCAACTGTACTGGCCATTTTGTTTATTTTTCTGTACCATAGAGCCTCATAGAGGTAGGTCATGAATACAAATTTATGGGAAATAGGCAATAAAACTAGACCAAGTAGGTTGGTTATTGTTACAAATAAGTTTTGTAGAGATCCTAGGCATTTAATGTGAAATACCTCTGCATTATAGATATTTTAAATGCATGTTTTGCTACGAGTTGAAATAAGTGTGTCGTCGTTCAATAGCTCCAAGGCCGCAAGGACTACAATGTTATTTTTTTTTACGCAGGACAGATACCTTTGCCAAGTTCCAATATGAAAACTGCGCTTATTTTATAGTCAGGTTAAGGTAATTTTAGCAAAGTAACATAACACATTACTGACCTTTACGCTTTCATGGGGGAACTTGAAATCTGCATCATGAAAGTTACCTTCCTCCAACCATTGCACGTATTCGGCATTGGATTTCTCTTTATTTACATTCTTGACCAGCTCGCCGAGTGGTGTAAACATTTTACCGTTCGTTTCCTTTTCATTTGGAGCGAATAACGACGTTACTTTATATAAATCTGCTTCAGTTATGTGAGGGATACACACAAGCTGACTGCTGCCGATTTCGATCTCAATTTCGTCCCTAATAAAAGGCCAAGCATCTTCTAACTTGAGAGACTTTAAATTATCCAGGCTAACATCTTTGCGGATCTCGTGAGAGTAGAGCGATTTCACAACAACTTTTAATTTTTTCGGCATTTTAAATTATTATAAACGTTGCGTTTAATTCACAAAACAAGTGGTGCACTCTTGTCAACTGTCAACGGACAACTAAACTTTTTCTTCTTTCCTCACTGGATGTGCCAGTAGTCACGAACGAGATGGGTATATATAATCAATACGTGCGCGTTCAGTACGAGAGACAGAAACAGCTATACTAGTAATACCACTCTAATGCAATAAAATTTCCCCAATAAATAAAAAGTTAGAGTCCTATTTTATAATGCAGCTCAGCGTTAACATCAAGATTTTTTACCAAATAAGAATAAGTTTTAATGTTGTTTTACTATCGCATTGAAATAAGAAAAAAAATGTGCTTCTCTGCTAAAAGAAAAAAAAAACATTTTTTAACCATAGTTAATATGTTTTCAATTTAATCTAAGTAGTTCTTATTTTTGTGAATTGAAATTAACTCTGATTATAAAAAGAAAATTATTAAACAATAAAAAACTGCCCACCAGATTCAAACCTCTTATTGTTCTTAGGTAACTATAGGAGTCTGGGCTTTGTAAAGCTTCAGTAGGTTCTAGGCTTCTCCCCAAACCTCAAATCATTAGTTAAACAAACGGGTACCGAAGGTAACAAGCGTTTCAGCAACAATTAAATTACCTAGAAATTCGATTATAAGCTTACAGCGGCATCACTAAGTACGTCACGATGTTGTCACGCGCAAAACACGCGGTCACTGCGTTGTTTTGTGGCTCCTAGCATGCAGGATGCATGTGCTGTAACGATGCTGGCTCAGCCAAGTCAGTTTGGAAATAAATAATCGCGCCAGTTTTTTGCATGGTCCGACGCAATGACGCAATTTGTCTGAAGATTAAAAAATACGTAGGAGACTTCCCCCGACTCTTCTAGTCGTGTGTGACTCATGCCGTTATTTTGTACACGTACCTACTGTATTGTTTTACTCTCATCATTTGGTGAAATATTTGTTCTGTTCTTTCACACTTGTGTATCGCAAATAGGAAAACAACAGATTTTTTATTATGTACCATATACCTACGTCAAAAACCACCTAAACATCCTAAAGGAACCAGCAGAAGGAATACTGTCCCAAAAAAAAAACAAGACAGTCAAGTGCGAGTCGGACTCCCGCACCATTAGGTTCCGTATCATTTTCGGTTAAAACAAAAAAAAGCATGTTTGTTAAATGGAACAATTTCCTTCCTAAAAATTTATTGTTTAAGCAAAACAAAAATACATCGAATGAGAATATTTAAACTTTCTAAGTATCACCGTGTAGGTAGGGGATACCGCCTGGTGCCACAAAAGCAGACAAACAGAGAAATCTTATCCTTCTTATCTTTTGCATAAGGAAATGAAATGATGAAATTAGTCTAGACATTGTTTTGTAATCTTATACTTAGGTATTGCCGTAGGTGCAGTTTCTTTCAGTATTAGGTTCGTCAATTAAACAATTTAGTAATAAATGATGCTTGAGAGCATGAATCAACGTTGTGATCGAATGTTTTGTGCGTGATACCATCGTGAATGGTGCGTTGCGGCTAACTTTGTAGTAACTTTAAATATCATGAATATTTATCACATGGAGAAGTTACAAGTCTAATTTATTTCAGTTAGCCAAGCAAGAGGGTAGTGTTCGTAAATCATGCGACGTATCATCCTACGTCGAATTGTAGGATATCTCGCCCATGCGTTCTGGACAATTTAGACTCAGTGTCGACGCGTTTCAGTTGCAAATTCGACATATCCTTATGTATATTGTTGAATTTTCAGCATGATATGACGTCATAATTATTATGACGCCTTGAAAGTTTCTGACCCACAGAGTTAATTGATCGTTTCGTGTTTTAGTTCTCTTAATTTTTTTTAATAGCAGTAACTCAGGCCGCATACATTGATCGCAATTCTTAGAACAACTGCCGCATTATAATTACTTACGTTGTACAATAGCGAATTGTAGCGGAGATGAGGATGTTGAGATGGATTTGTGAAGTGACAAGAATGGATAGAAAGTTTGAAAGTAGCACCTGTTATAGAAAAAATGAAAGGATATCGTCTGTCTTGGTCTGGACATGTGATGAGGAGGGATGAGTCTCATGTTACTAAGAGAGTGATGTATGAATGTTGATAGATGCATGGAAAGGAAGAGGAAGGCCAAAGAAAAGATAGATGGTTTGAATAAGGAATGATATGATTGAAAAAGGAGTGAATGATAGTGTGACGTCTGATAGTGGAGAATGGAAGAAAAAAACGTGTTGCGCCGACCCCAAGTAAAATGGGAGAAGAGCAGGAAGATGATGATGGGCAATAGTGAATTCGGATAGAAAATTACAATATCAATGCATGACCTTTGCTAAGCAGTGGGGCAACATAACAGCTTATGATAGCCCATTAATTCTGCACCCAAAGGCTTTTCTTACATTTTTAAGAAGATACGTTAATTTCTACATTACTTTTCACAATTTCGAGTAAAACTTACAACAATGTATGTTCTTCAAAAGCACTGCTGTACTATGTAAGTCATTGAAGATGCATAACTTCTAAACTATGTCACATGGCTTTGCTGCCCCAGATACTGAATTGATAAAGGCTATAGGTAAATAAATAATCACTAAATATTTGTTATAATTTATAATACTCATAAGCTTAAAAAATATTTAATTCATCAAGATCAACTATAATAAACAGTTTTAGAGAGCTCATAGAGATTATCTATGCAAGTAAATAAATTCAAAAATAAAATGGAATGTGTACTATTAAATATTACATCTGTTATTAATTGCATTATATTCTTTAGTTTATAACATTACATTTTTATATAAAGGAGTGTATGTAATTAGCATTTTTGAAAAACCTTAAATCTATTTATATTTAGGTATAATATCATATAATATTAGTGCTTTTACAAATTTCACTGAAAGCATTGCTTATGAAGCCAAGCCTCTTTGCAACATAAACTCTTTGCTTTTTAAGACAACAGCACACAACAAAGCCTAAAAGTTTTAATTAATATAGTTTTTTTTAATACCTCATCCAATTTGAAAATCATAACCCACTTTTTGTAAGTTTTTTTCATTTTAAATTCATTAATTATTCCATTTTTAGGGCTATTTAATTAAAATAAATGCCTAATGTTAAATTAAAATAATACAATCTCTAGCAGCATCTTGTTTCCAGCAATTGTGTTTTATTTTTGCGTAGTGGTAACTCAGGGGTTCACTTCTTTTGTATATTTGGTGTGGTTGACTGAAACACTGACGATGCCGACATTAAGTTTTCTATGTACTGGCCAAGAACTTGGTTTTCTGACCTCAACTTTAAATTCTCTTCTTTCACTGAATCCACCCTTTGTGACAGATCTGTAAAATAAATATTGTATATTTGTTAGCCTTTGTTTATCACTTGTAAGCATGATTGCTTTTATTTTAATAGAACTGGTAGCATGCCTCATACATAAGTCATCACATAAATCTTGGGTAAACAAAGGAAAATCACTACAAACAAAGTTGATTTAGTCATTTCACAAACACTTTATAATATAAGAGCAAGTAGATCCATAAATGTTTATTGTCAGAAGGTAATACCAATGTAAACTAAAAAAAGTAGCAGATATTACCATCTAATGTGTTCTGCAGTTCCAAAACCTGAGATATTAGTCTTGCCTTCTCTTCTTGTTCGTCAATCCCGGAATCTGGTTCAAAGCTCGGAGGCCCATTGAGGCCAGGGCTTGAGGAACCACCAGTGTAAGAACTCGGTAACGAGTCCATTGAACGACCATGATCCAAATGATTGTTTTCTATTTCGTCATTGATTATTACTTGTGGGTCGTCGTCAGCTAAAGGTATGTTATCGTCGTTACACTTCTGCATGATTGAAGACATATATTGTTAATTAAGCTCTGAAAACTTTTCGCAAATAGGGCGACAAATCGATTTTTCAATTGGTTTTACTTGTGACGTTTGTTAGTGTTTTGACAAATTGACATGACACATCGTTTCCTATTGTCTCTGACTAACTTTACTGGTATAGTGCGCGCAAGATAAGTCTGCGCGCGGCCAAAATTGGAACTAATCATTGGCCGCCATCTTGTCGTTTATGTCAGGTGTCAAGAGAGTGAGTTTTTATACGTTTTTACAGTAAATAAACGTTTTCATTATGCCGAAAGTGATTAAAAGTGCTGGTCGAGATATAATCTTGAATGTCAAACATGCTTGTAAAGAAAAACGTGATAATAACGGGCCTACGGTACCGTTTCCCGCGTTGCTTATTTGACAGGTAAGTTTTAGGGATACCATTACAATATTTTTATTATACACTTTGGTTCCAGTTATCACATAATATAATTATTTTATTTTTGTTTTAGGCGTTTCGGAACGTACCGTCACCCAAATAACACATGAGGGTAATATAGCAACAGCTTTATCTCTAAAGATTGTGACTCCCGGAAAAAGTAGGAGCCGGAATATTTACCTTAAATAAGGGAGAAAAAATATTAGTTTGGCTGGCAACATTAAGTACGCCACCAGTCGCGCGCAGACTTATCGTGCGCGCACTCTACAGCATTTATGAGCAATTACAGAAGCAGCTAAACAGGTAACTCAAGAAACCTAATAAGTAATAGTTCAATTTAAGTACAAAATTAACATTCAAAATCATATAAAACCAATACAGTAATACAGTTTAAACAATGGGACATGATTGGTGATGTTTTTTTCGTTCTGTGTTCTTTTAAAAGTCTATATTTTATCATACTTCGTAAACGTTTTAAAATATCACGTTTTATTTATGCGTTGAACTAACTTGTCAGCGATATTTAAATATAAAAGTTTCTTCATGATAAAATGCCTTCAATTAATTATTTGTCAAAATAAGTAATCTTTTATTTTTGTTCAAACAAATATTTGTAATTCAATGATGTGAGAAAAACGCGAAACAAATCGTAACGTCAGTCATGAACTCGAAATGTCAAAGAAGCCTACAAGAAGTTAAAGTAACCCATTTTGTGTCTACGGAATGTTTTGTAACTGAAGCTCAACAATAAAACCTTATTTTGTCACTGTCTAGGAACGTCGGCAACATGGCCTTAGCTATTAGAAGGTCTACGACTGATATTTTCTGTGCTGCAAAATGGTTCACCCGAAGAGGTTAGGAAATACATTTTTTCTAATAACATCCACAATTATTAAATAAATAAATCTTTCAACAATATCCTTAATGTTTTAGACTGCCGTGTATTATCTACGCTTCCGGAGAAGGCAGAAGAAGTGGAAGTTACAACAGTTGTCAAGAAGGATAAAGTTATTCGTACTAGAGGGTCTCGCAACCCTCATTTCGAGAACAGATTCGTTTACCCTGAGTTCTTGCCTGACCCTAACCCTAACTGGAGGAACAGTCTTCGTGAGAAGCTCGAAAGAGCTGACATGCTGAAGAGGCGCAATCAAATTGATATTCCTGAGTTCTATGTTGGTAAGTTATTATTTTTAAAGTTGCTACTCTAAGCCCCATAGTTTACCCATTGTTTTCTTATACTACGTTAGTTCTATACCTATTTATATTGCTTACAGGTAATATTTAAAACATTTTTAGTTACAAAATGACCTTAAATGACTACTCATAATACTCATATAGACTTGATAATCTGTTCAGTCATTTTAGACATTTCATGGAACAATTAATACACTCTATTTTAGCATTTTCAAATTACTTATTATTTAGTAGATTAAATAATATACAACAATGTTGTTTAATCCTTTTTCTATTTAAGTTTATTTTGTAAAACATTCTATTAAAACCTTGTTCATCTAAACTTTTTCAGGATCAATATTGGCAGTGACGGTGGCTGACCCACACTCTCAGGGCAAGACAAACAAGTTTGTTGGCATCTGTATTGAGAGGAAGGGCTGTGGGCTAAGAGCAGAGTTCACTCTCAGAAATGTTGTTGATCATCAGGGTGTTGAGGTAAGTGTAAAATTATCACACCTCAATATTTCTTCGTTGGGTAGATACTAATGAGTAGTCAAAAAAAAAAGTTACAAAATAATTGATTTTTATTCTGTTTTGTACAGTATTTTTTATGTATATGTATATTTTCGTGAGACACGAATAATATGAAACATTCTAAAGATCTAATAAAAACTAATTCAATGTAATCTATTTACAGGTGAGATATGACCTCTACGACCCAACCATACAAACCATCCAAGTTCTACGCCTGGAGAAGCGTCTTGATGAGAAGCTATTCTACTTGCGAGACGCTCTGCCAGAGTATAGCACATTCCCCTTTGATATGGACCCTGAGTTATTGCCTGAAGGCACGCCGGTGCCTCTTAATCCAGTTCAGGTAAGATAATGTGACATGCAGGTTACAAAACCTTGAGAACCCTTTATTTTATTAAGGCGGGGTTTTTACAAAAACTAACAACTTCTTCCGACAAGGGGATACTCCCTTTTCGGACGAAGTTGTTCATTGCCGACCATTACTGAAGGAACCTAACTGCCGTAAATATCATGCAAATATTGAATCACTCCTGCCTTATGCATATGTCAAGTTTAGTGCACATCGACTACAATATTATTGTTGTTACATCACCAAATTGTTTCTGCAAAACATAAAGCATCAATATGATGCATAAAATCTATATAAATAATGTATTGCTTGTACATACGGATACTAAGCTAACATTAACCATCCATTTCCAGGTTAAACTAAAACCCAGGCCCTGGCTTGAACGTTGGGAGAGACAAGAGCTCAAAGGTGTGGCCAACATAGAGGAACATCTGAGAGAGAAGGACAGGGTCAGACGGGAGCTGCGGGCAACGCCTTGGGAGAAATATGACTTGATGAAACAGTACAGGTAATTATGTCTTTACTACTATTTTAGGTAGTTCATAAAGTGGGGCAACCAGGGAAGATATTGAAGATACTAGTGATTTTTCATTGAGAATTGTAGAACTTTAGATTGACACAGCATATTATTATGCTTTTGCATTTTCAATTTACATTTTTAATATCGTTTCTGTACGTGCTATTCTCATCTTTCTTTCTTGAAGAAGAATATGCAATGTAATTTTTTTTTTTAATAATATGTTTACCAATCAAAATTGACAAAGAAAATTGTTTATTTCCATGCAGACAAGTGCTACTAAAATAAAATAATATTGTTTATTCTGCAAATAGGATAAATGTTATCACTTACATGTCATATTTTAAAAATATAAACTAACTGGAATCGACATTTCCTAACTGGTTACCCTGAGAAGAAACGACTATCCTGATAATCTGATGTCACTGAGTCTGTTTAAATAAATGCAACATACATGTATAACTAAAAACAACAATATTTTTCAGGAAAACAATACCAATGGAGGAACAAAACGACATTTGGGCCGAAGTGAACTCTCAGCTACAACAACTGCACATGACGCGTAAGAAGATGTCTCGAAAGCGCACGTTCAGCACGCCCAAAACACAGCTCGGATAAAGCCTTAGTCTGTAATATTAAGAAATGTAGTTATTAAAGTATTACGTTATTATTGTTGTTTTATTTGTAACGACGTACTTTTTGCTTGTATGTGTAGTTGATCCCGTGTGTATCAAATAAATTAAGGCATCCTTTTTTTTGTGGGATCTCATCAAATTTTAATGACCCCGCCCGCTATGGGCGCAGCAAAGTGTCTGACTTTTACTGACTAAAGCCCACTACGTTCCTCCTGGAGCCTTTTGAGTGCCAAGGTCGCAGTAATAAAGTAACTAATGTAAGGTGTATTCTAATTTCAATAGTATTATTAAACTATGATTATGATATTGTAATGTTGGTAACCTACTTCCGGTTAACCCTCCTTACACAATGGTGATATTATTGATAGATTATTAAAATTAATATAGATTTAAGTATTATAAGTATAAATAATAATAATAGTTTTTAATAAGTAGTAATAATTATTTTAAGAAACTTATTCTATAATAATAAGTCTACATTTTATACGTTTCTAAAACATCTTGACTTCCGGAAAAGATGATGGTGACAGATGTGAAAAAAAACAACAGAAGCATTGGTTGTTAAAAGCGATAGAAGAATTGTAATAGTTTTTTAACGAAGAAAATCCATGAATATTATCACTAACATCGATAATAGATATTGAATAAGTTGGAACCTGTTAATAAAAATATTGTTAAACAAATTCATTGCGTTTGAACTTTATGCGTACGCTTAAAGTTCAGAAGTGGGATCGAAAAGGATAAACAAAATTTCCTTACACGCCTAAGCCGAATATGGATACCCGACGTCAAGGGTCTATGGAAGGAGAGGTCCGAGGTGAAGGACTGGAGGAAGCGAATGTCCGAGGTCAAGGACCAGGAAATAATGAAACCCGAGGTCAAGGGTTAGGAAAAGGTCATGGCCGAGATCAAGGACTGAATCGCAGCATAACCCGAGGTGAAGGGGGGTGCTGATGGGTCAGCCCGAGGTCAAGGTCAAAATTCCGTCACAAACCGAGGTGAAGGGTTTGGTGATGGGCAAGCCCGAGGTCAAGGGCAAAATTATGTCACAAACCGAGGTGAAGGGTTTGGTGATGGTGAAGCCCGAGGTAAAGGGCAAAATTATGTCACAAACCGAGGTGAAGGGTTTGGTGATGGGCAAGCTCGAGGTCAAGGGCAGCTCAATTTTCTTGGTGAAGTAGAACCAATAGCTGGTCGAGGAGGCTCGTCGTTAGATCGAGGCTCTTATAAACGGAAAAGAAGACGGAGTCAGCAGCGAGTGCAGACATCTGAGGACGAATGTCGACACTCTAGAGGTGATTCTTCAAGACGACGACGAACAAAACGAAGGCGCAGAATGTTAAGTACGTCAACTGAATCATCGGGTGAGTCGAGCAAAGCTAATCCAAAACATAAACGTGCCAAATTTTCTGAGAATGACATATTAGATAAGGTGCTATCTATTATTAAAGATGTGAGAGGTTCAGATAATCGTAGGTTGTCATTTGATAAAAACGTTATCCCAGATTTTGATCCAATGAAGAAAGAACAAACCATTCTGACTTGGATAAACAAAGTTGAAGAGAGTGCCGAAATATACGGTTGGGACGAAAGAGAAATCATACACTATTCGTTACCGAAATTATGTGGAGTGGCAAAGTCATGGTACCAAGGTTTACCTACTCTACTTTACACTTGGTCCGAATGGAAAAAAAAGTTGTTAGAATCATTTCCTTGTCGCGAAGATTATGCTGAACTTCTCTCAGAAATGCTAAACAAAAGAGTTAGGTATGGCGAATCGTTCGAGCACTATTATTACGAAAAGATTAATCTTATAAATCGTTGTAGATTAACAGGTAGACAAGCCGTTGACTGTATATTGCATGGTGTAGATGATCGTGCTGTAAGAGTAGGAGCACAAGCAGCACAATTTTTTGAACCTGAACAGGTCCTTAAATACTTTAGGTCCATTAAGGTAGGAAACCCACGAGAATCTAGTGATAGTACCAGAAGAAACAAATTTGATAAAAATACTGGCACTAGGTCTATGATAACAAAGCCCAGTATCGGTAACTCTAACATAAAGTGCTTCAATTGTAATGAAGTGGGGCATCCCAGTTATAAATGCACTAAACCTATAGTTAAATGCACAACTTGTGACAAAATAGGGCATCAGGCTACTAACTGCTACAGGACTAAAACTAGGACTGAAACAGCAACAAATAATATGTACGACAGAAATGAGAAACAAGTTTCTGAATTAAGTATTTCTAACAAAACTAATGATAAGTATATAATGTGCGTTCGTGTAAACGGTATACCATTGGAGTGTCATTTGGATTTGGGCAGTCAGTGTTCCTTGATAAGAGAGAGTGAGGCAAAATTACTAAATACAAAAATAATTACCGATGTTGAGCTGCCAATGTTGCGAGGTATAGGAGCCAATTTAATTCGACCGTTAGGCATGATGGTTACCACTGTTGAGATACAAAATATTACAGAAGTCATCGAAATTTATGTAGTAGAGGATTATGTGCTAAGGTACGCAATTTTATTAGGTCATTCATTCACTGAAAAGCCACACTTAGTTATAACAAAGACTCCAGATCAAATAGTATTTCAAAAGATTTCATCCAAGGGAAAGGTACATTTTGTATCTCGCGATGATGTTACAATACCAATTAATAGTTTGCGAGCAATACCTGTCGTATGTAACACATTAAGCGAAGGTGACGTTTATGTAAATGGAACTATTCGGGGACCAGAAGGGCACGAATACTATCTCTTGCCAGGGGAATACAGTGTTACAAATAATGGCTGCGTTTTACTTATTCAAAATGTATCAAATACGAACATTAATATTAAGAAAGATTCATTAATTACCCGGGCTGCAAAAACACACATGACATTAAATGCCTGCGAAGTTACGATTAGTTTAACCGAGGTTGACGATACAATTAATTGCAATGAAAGCCTGTCTGCGGAAGAGCGCTTAGCCCTACAAAATATATTATGCGAATATAAAGATTGTTTTTCGAGTAGTCTCAAAGATTTAGGGTTCACAAATCTTGTAAAGATGAATATAAATTTAGAAGATACAGAGCCAGTAGTTTACAGGCCATATCGCCTGTCGCACTCGGAAAGATCGTTAGTAAGGGATATGGTACACGAAATGGTGGATAGTGGCATCGCTAGGGAGTCATCTTCACCCTATGCAAGTCCAATTGTATTAGTAAAAAAAGAAAACCGGTGAAAAGAGACTTTGTGTAGATTACCGTGCTTTGAATCGCAAGACAAAAAAAGATCACTACCCTTTACCGCGTATTGAAGATCAATTGGATTTACTTACTGGTAACAAGTTATTCACATCATTAGATTTAGCGTCTGGGTACTACCAAATACCAATCGAAGAAAGTTCGCGACATAAAACAGCGTTTGTTACTCCAGATGGCCAATTTGAATTTAACAGAATGCCTTTTGGACTTGTGAATGCTCCATCGGTTTTCCAAAGAACCATGAACAAAATTTTGGCAGACGCTAAAATAAAATATGCACTGGTTTATATGGATGATATTTTAATTCCATCTAAAGACTTTGACGAAGGTTTAACTAGACTAAAAGAAGTACTTGATCTGTTAAGGCAGGGTGGACTTACTCTAAAAATGAGTAAATGCAATTTTTTATACGACACTATTGACTTTCTTGGTTTTGAAGTGAGTGAAAAAGGTATTCGGCCAGGATCAAAGAAAACTGATGCAGTGTCGAAATTTCCCAAACCTAGGAACCAACATGAATTACGTCAATTTTTAGGTCTCTCTGGATTTTTTAGAAGGTTTATAAAAGACTACGCCCTGATAGCTGCTCCTCTAACCGAATTATTAAAAAAAGAACAAACTTGGGTATGGGATGACGAACGCGAAAATTCATTTGTGAAAATAAAAGATTTGTTATCTGGTCGACCTTTGCTTGCTTTATATAATCCCGAAGCTGAAACGCAGCTTCATACAGACGCCAGTAAACATGGCTTAGCTGGTATTCTGCTTCAACGAAATAACAACGGTGCCTTACAACCAGTATCTTATTTTAGTAGAAAAACTACTTTTGAAGAACAGAAATATCACTCTTTTGAATTAGAAACACTTGCCATAATTGCATCTTTAAACAGATTTAGAATATATCTTATTGGTATTCCCTTCACAATTTTGACAGACTGTAATGCCATTAGGTCCACGTTAACAAAGCGAGATTTAGTACCGCGCATTGCAAGGTGGTGGATTCAGCTTCAAGAATACGACTGTTTAATCGAGTATAGGTCAGGTACAAGGATGGCTCACGTAGATGCACTCAGCCGCAATCCAGTAGATAGCGAGTCCAATGAATCACACGTCTTAGATATTCTATCAATTGACGCCGAACAAGATTGGATCACCACCGTGCAATCAGCGGACGAGGATATCGCTAAAATAAAAGATATACTTAATAATCCTAATACAGCAAATGTAGCTGATGTTTACAAAAACTTCAAATTGAAAAATGGTCGCGTATATCGCGTATTAGGTGAGGATTTAAGATGGGTTGTACCAAAAGGCGCGCGGTGGCAAGTTCTTAAGAAAAACCATGACGATGTTGGTCATTACGGTTTTGAAAAGACGTTAGAACGTATAAAAAAACACTTTTGGTTTGGACGAATGCGTCGGTTTATCAAAAAGTATGTCGCAGCCTGCTTGGAATGTGCGCACCATAAGGCACCCGGTGGTAAGCGTGAAGGAGAACTACATCCGATTGAAAAGATAAATATTCCGTTCCATACCATTCACGCGGACCACCTGGGGCCATTTGTTAGGAGTAGAGCGGGAAATTGCTACCTCTTAGTCATAATTGATGGTTTTACTAAATTCATTAATATTGCCCCAGTCAGAAACACAAAATCATTAACGACGATTAAAGTTTTACGGAACCATATTAGTTTCTTTGGGGTACCAACTCGTCTAATAACAGATAGAGGATCTAGCTTCACAAGTAAGACTTTTAAAGACTTTATTGCGGAACATGGCATCAAACATGTATTAAACGCTGTCGCTACTCCAAGAGCTAATGGTCAGGTGGAGCGATTTAATAGAACCATAACTGAAGCTTTAGCCACTTCAAATCATGGGAAGGATGAAAAACGCTGGGATGAGCGCATTCCCGATATACAATTAGGTCTTAATACGACAATTCACAAAACTACTCGCAAATCACCTTCAGAATTGTTATTTGGGTTGAATGTAAACCATAGGACGCTAGGAATTATGAACACGGTAATCAACGACACCCTTAATGTAGTAACATCTGAGGAACTGAATGAGATTAGAGGCGAGGCCTCTAAACTCATTGAAGTTCAGCAACAAAAAGACATGGAACGTTATAATAAACATAGGAAGCCAGGTAAAAAGTACAAAGAAGGAGACTTAGTTAGAGTTGAGAGACAGGTGCCGAACGACGGCCAATCACAGAAACTTGTTGTTAAGTATCAAGGTCCTTATCGCGTGGTAAAAGAGCTCGAACACGATAGGTTTGTGGTAGAGGATACGCCTTTGTCTCGGAAAAATGGCCGCCGCTATGAAGGCATTGTAGCATTGGACAAAATTCAACCTTGGGTTAGCTTTGATCGCAACTTTGACAATGATAGTTCCGATCAAGGGAGTAATGATGATGACAATATTTCTGAATGTTGAAGACATTTGGAAGAATGATGACGCTCCATACTTATTTGTTCTATGTTCTATTTCTTTTATTATTATTTTTTTTTTCTCTCTTTGTCATTTACCATATAAGAAAATATGATATTGTGTTTATGTTAATTTCTGCTATAAATGACTATTTGTCAAGTAGCTACTTTTGTGAAAACATATTAATGTAATTCACGCGTGTGGACTCGCGTTGTGCAGGAAGGCCGAGCTGTAAGGTGTATTCTAATTTCAATAGTATTATTAAACTATGATTATGATATTGTAATGTTGGTAACCTACTTCCGGTTAACCCTCCTTACACAATGGTGATATTATTGATAGATTATTAAAATTAATATAGATTTAAGTATTATAAGTATAAATAATAATAATAGTTTTTAATAAGTAGTAATAATTATTTTAAGAAACTTATTCTATAATAATAAGTCTACATTTTATACGTTTCTAAAACATCTTGACTTCCGGAAAAGATGATGGTGACAGATGTGAAAAAAAACAACAGAAGCATTGGTTGTTAAAAGCGATAGAAGAATTGTAATAGTTTTTTAACGAAGAAAATCCATGAATATTATCACTAACATCGATAATAGATATTGAATAAGTTGGAACCTGTTAATAAAAATATTGTTAAACAAATTCATTGCGTTTGAACTTTATGCGTACGCTTAAACTAAGGAGATTAAGGCAACCTAACATAATCAATGGCAAAATCATAAGTAAGGATATAAAAAATGGTACATATTAAATCACTTCCGTACGCATGTTAGAAATTACCGAATCATATATCCAATGAACGTCATAATTTTACACAGTAGGTACAGTTAATACAGCCTTATGAGACAAAAAAATAACAAGAATGATTAAACACCTTAGAGAGGTCCAAAAAGTACGTTCTTTGTACCATTAGGTGTTTTTTAAGTATTTATTGTAATGCGAGAAATAATAACGCGAGGCGTGAATTCATTTCATTTATTTGAAATTACTCGACAGAAGGACTAACAAAATCATTTTTATCGGATTAAATCTTAGTGAATACTCCAAAGCTTAGTTTCATAATTTACCGCAGCGCATAGCACGTACTGTCGTACAATGGGAAGGTAAACACCATGAACAGGTTTATCAATGTGATAATAGATGGCGCTACACGAGACAAAGTAAATGAAGAAAAAATAAATAATTTAAACAATTACTTAATACAATTGGCCATTTTTGACCGAAAAATATATGCTTTCACCTATTTATGATTGTACAAAATATTATAAATATAGTAGAAGAAATAAGTTAATGCGATGTGTAACATCCTGAAGGTTGTATGCATGTAAAGCCTCCTTCTGTACAATCAAAAGTAACTCTTATTTGTATCACACTACTGCTCATAATGATTAACCTAGTGTGATTGGTTGCGTTTTAACTTGCTTGCTTGCGAGTTGTGTGCGGTGCGGGCGGTCCGCGGAGCGAAGAAGTTCGCTTTATTGTTCTTGAATTGAATGCATTTTTCTTGTATTCTAAAAGAATCGAATAGGAAGTACGAGATAAATGAATCAAATTCGTGTTGTTTGTGCTAGTTCAGTGTTGTGTATAAAGTTTTGGTGAACATTTGATTGTTGGTTACTCCGTTAAATTGCATGCATGTTGCACTCGTTTACACCTGTCGCCCGGTGAGTAATATTGTTTATGTGCTTATATTTGCGAAAATGTGGGGATTCTTTGTAGTATAAGTGCAAAGATGATCATAAAACATTCCTAATTACGTTCGGAATACCGTTATGTGTGCGTGAGAAGTTACGGTATCTGTGATCTTAGCTATGGATTGTTGGTGTCATAAAATTGCAATTGCAATCCAGTAAGCCTTCATTTATCGATTATGACGCATTGTAACTGGCCAGTGGCTGTTATGTACGCCCTAAGTTTACATCAAACGTTATCTTGGAACGTTGCTACTCTGTTTATAAGTAATGCTACTTTATTTTGTTTCAGAATGTTTTTGTTGTTTCTGTAAGTCAAAAAAAGTTATGACAGACTACAGAAAACAAATTTGATGCAATCTGACCTTTATTTTAAAATGAAGATAGAAAAATTAATAACATTATTTTATAAATGAAATAAACTTTGTACAATTACTTAACTTTATTATAGATAATGTGAAGAACAAATATCCTGTTATTAGCAAAGCTTTAATAAGTAAAACTTTTAACATCATTGGTTATTAGTAGTTGCTAAGGTAAAGTAATCCTAAAATTCAAGATTGTATTACCAAGTTAATTATTACTTTGTAATTGTCCTATTTATTGGTTCTGATTGCTTTTATATAATCAAATTATCTGAACTTGTTTAATAAATCAGTCTTTCAATGTGAAAAACAGTTACAACAAATTATTTTTGTGTAAAGTTTTAATAAATAATTGAGGTATTGT
Source organism: Chrysodeixis includens (assembly GCA_941860345.1). Classification (NCBI taxonomy): domain Eukaryota; kingdom Metazoa; phylum Arthropoda; class Insecta; order Lepidoptera; family Noctuidae; genus Chrysodeixis; species Chrysodeixis includens. Next base: position 7,678,051 of record OW796113.1, on the reverse strand, counting down.
GTATTTTTCTCAAAGAGCAGTGTTCATGTATTACATTTAAATAGTGTAAGTATAAAGTTGTATTTCGTCTCACATCCATCATTTAAAATTGTTGTCAAGATTTCTCTGTGGGACTAGTATTTCAATAATCATTGGATATACATTATTGCATATAAATCTTTCCAGCTTACACCAAATACACAGTGGATGTATAAAGGGTAAACTTATACCAAACTTTAATTTTAAATTAAATTTTATCCAACAAAATGATTACTTTACCTACTTTGTTAGTGTAATGTGCTCGTCATTACAGGATAATGTAGAATTTTGCAATTGTTTATTGAAACAATAAAATCTGAGAGTGTGTTATCATGAGCCTCACATTAATAATAAATAAAGGCTCACTGTTTACATGAATAGCGTATTGAGTAACACTTATTTTATTTGAGTAGCTGTTGCCGGCGACATTGCCAAAAACAATTCTCCTGTCTGATACTGTAGAGTAAAAAGTAGCATATGGTTCATTAATCCCAGTTTTGAATTAACTCTATACCAAATTTTATTAAACTTTTACCAGCTGTTTGAGCTTGAAAAGTAGCAAACATCCATCAGTCTGTTGCAGTTGATTTATTACAAATATTCTAGTGCCAAAGATCAAAATATATATGTAGTAATATTTACTAAATAATTAAACCCACAGCATACAATCCAAATCACACACTTTCTTAATATCTCAGTGGCATTTCTATCAGCTGAATAAACAGAACAACACTATCTCATCTTAATTAGTAATAAAGAAGTGATAAATTCATTCTCCGAGGGTAGTAAACATGTGTCTCCATTTGACACATTTTACAACACCTTGGGTGTGTTCACGTGTTTAGGTCGTTGACCGATAATCCAATCACTAATGACAGCTTACAACTTGATGGAAAACACACAAACACCCATTGAAATCATTGGTGTGTTAAAATTTCGTTTTTCTATCAAAATGAAGGGGGTTTGATTGTTTTTGTTATTATACCATACATCTGTGTTAATCCGATGTGGTTGCATTTTTCGTAAATTCGATGAGTTCTTATAAATTAGTTACTATTTATTGCCTATTATCTCGACAACGCGGATGTTAGGTGAGCTAAGAAAGAGCTATTTTCTAGAGAATGCTCTATGAAAGTGTAGGCGCTAATCTGGTAGTATAATAGTAAATAGGTGCGTGTCTGTCAACAAGTTTTGATGTAATACATGGACACGTGCGACTTACGAAAGCGGAAGAGGACTATAAAAACAATATGGCGTCTTTATGATGCGCCAAGTACCTACACCTGACTGAAGTGTCACTAAACTTTAAAAGTAATTTAGGTTGTGTAACATAAAAAGTAAGATTTTTGTTAAATTATCTACACAACTTCCAAAACAACCCTAAGTGACTTTTTTTAGATTTGTTGGTAAAGTAACGTTTAAATTATTTAGATTTTAAATAAATGCAGCTGAAGTCTACTTTCAATTGTTCATTTCCTTAGGAAAGACTAACCTTTTCCTTTGACATGCGATAAGGTTCTAATTGTAGTCCAGTTTTGTACTATGTCAAACTCAAACTAGTATCTAAAAATAACTAGGGCGATAAATTAGAACGCGTTTGCATTTCGTCACTAGTGCATTAATGAAGACAGTATCGATGGAGTAATCTCGTCTTGATAACTCTTATCAGTGACAAGATTTCGTAACATAAGTATTTAGGTCAGTTTACAGATTTACTTTTATCAGGTCGGCGCCCTTTCGTCTTGGCCGGTCAATTTAGAAACGTACCGATCCCGTGCTTTACCAGTTTCTGTACCACTTTCTAAGCTTAATTACTCGCCTTTTCCAGCTCTTGTTTGGTACAACACATTGTCAACGTGCTTCCGTGTCATTATCGCGATTCAAAAACCATTTAAAACCCGTTAACTGTTTCCCATTCCACCGAAATGAGAAATTCTGTTCTTATTCTTCCACTTCCTCTTGTTTTTAGTTTTGAAGCTTTTGATTACTATTTAATATTTTAATATCCTCTCCTGTCCTAATTTGCCGTGCCCGATAAGGTCTATAAATGTAACCATCTAAGAACACCTTTTTATTGAGTTATGGATACAACAATTATTCAAAATATAAACAATTATTTTTGGTAATTTTTGCGAAAAATCTTAAAAAAAGCAAAAAGTCAAAGAGTCACCAATGTTTCCGCCCGGGATCGAACCGGGGGCCTTGTGCGTGTGAAGCACACGTGATAACCACTACACTACGGAAACGTTAAGCTGTGTTGTGAAATTTGTATGCTCATGATACCGAGTACAAATCATAGCATAATAAGTAACACTATTTTTTATCTCTCTGAGGCAAAAAGATTAAACACGATCATGAGTATTTAGTTCTGACGCTGCTCATTTACAGTTGTAGACAGAATGAAGAGCTAATTGCAACAAAGGGCGCTTAACAAAAGACTCGTCTTAACACAATCAATACAATTTGTTGATTCATCGCGTGTTTAAGGGCTACACGCGATGTCATGGTGGCCCTAAGATGATATAAACTAGGTATTATTTTTTAAATCAATAAGGAAATTATAGAACGTGCCAGGCAAACATTTTTTGTAAATTAAGCTGAAATTAAACACTTGTTAATGTAAATAAAATTAAATAACTACTTCTATTGTTTTTAAAAGTAAGTATGCTACTTCCTTTTTAAAGCAATACACAAAGTGCTTTTTGTAAGTTAAGTTTGGGCATACAATAGTCTAATTAAATTAAGGTTTCGTAAACGAAAACTACACAATCTTGTAATATGATTAATGTTTTATTATTTAAATAAAATACGAGATCTTTTGTTTTCGAACGAAACCAGTTAATTTACATAGTACGAGTTGGACAATGCTCTGATTAATTTTGTTGTTAGAATAACATAATTTATTGTTTCCGCTGCCACTGGCTAGAGTGGCTAGTCTTTATGAGACGTTTTGAGAATTTGAGATCGAGTGAGATTGTTATAAATGCTTACACAATATTTAATACTGTAGTTGTTTTTCATGGACCTTAAACTGTTAAGAATAATATTTTATGATTAACTTCTCGTTGATTATTTTATAGGAATTATTGTTTTGTTTTACTCTAAAGTTTTTTTTTCATGTCGGCGTTGACTTAAACTAATTGAAATATTAAAACGTTATAATCAAACATTAAGTAATCTACTGGCCACATATTAAGACTGCCATAGGCTGTATAATTGAATTGTATAAGGCAGATAATGACGCCTGATCCGATAATACTTGCGCATCGACAAGCCGTGTAGTAATTATGTGCACACTGCACAATGCAGGCCCAGCATAGCAACGTCAAGGCCAATGTTCTTTATCCAGTAATTAAATACCATATAATAAATACTAAGGAGAATATTTTTAAACGTCCATCGTTTAAAAATATTCGCTGTGTTTTATTGTATTTAATTGGCATAAACTTACATACTTTTTGGTTGTAACTTTTTTGTGACATGTGCATGTGCATGTGCAAACTGCCTCCTTTGTTGAGTATTTATCATAACATTTAGTTGTAGGAAAACTAGAAAAGCAAATAGGTCTAGGTATTATCTTAGTTTGCTGTAGTGAAATTAATCCTATAAATATTCAGTTTAGCATTAGACAACATGAGATTTATATTATACCTTAGGGTTATTGTTAAGTTAGCCTTACTTACTGTTTAGTATTCCACTTCCAAGTACGGAGATATCTCCAGTTATGAATACAATACTAGGAGTGGTTTACATTTGATATTCAAAATAAACAAGCCGCTCACACTGGTTATAATAGATACTATAATGGTGAGAGTTTGACGTATTATTTGTGGTTCTACCTTCTAATTTAAGATGATGAAAATCAAAGCTAAGTTTGATGATAGGTAGCTAGGTCTGTTGTCTTGTTTACAACTAATAAGAGGTTTATGTTCATAAAATGATCGCATGAAAATGTCGCGATAGGTTGAGATGATTGATTAGAAGTAAATTACTGGCTAAAAGAATATTTATGTAGCAAAATGACGAAATTATACACAGGTCTTTTTTTGTTTAGTGGTGTAATTATAATTATTAATATCAACACTTTTCTCTACAAACTTAACATCACTTGAATATGTAACACTACACAATAAGTACGTGCTTATATGCCACAGTTTTAGTTAATTAGGAAATGCTTGTTATGATTCTGTTGTCATTGCGTGCACGTGTGAACCGTTGCATGTTTATAAGCCGTAAATATTTCGTGCTGGGGTAAGTGTAATCTCCGCGTGGGGTATTTTGTAAGGGGTGTTTCTGAATTTTGGGTATCATTGACCTTTTTGTTCCTTGTTAAAATTCAATTAGATAATTTCTAGTTTGTAAGTTATATTTTTCTTGAAATTATGTTGGCTTTTGATTGTTGTTTTAGCCTCATTCGAAATTCCAACAATACAAGATAGGCAAGCAAAAAAACCCAATTCTGATGGCAATAAGAATAATTGCTACATTCATTGTAATATTTTTGTTTCTGAAATTATCTGACAATACTGTTGTCAAAGAATCAGTATTACGGTAACAAATGTTATGACCAAAATAATATACCTTATCTGTTTTTGGTGAAAGTACTTCCAAGTCATGTTTCTAAAACGTCATGAATTTAGATAACGACCATTTTTGGTAGATCTTTTGTCGGTGTTAACCCCATATTAGGAATTACTGTGTTTGCATCTCTTGTAGTTCATTTTATTCTGGTTTCATTCATGTTTTGCGAATTTAATGGTATTATTTTGGACCTCAATTGTTTTGTAAGCCATTGTTAATTAGTTCAAATCATGATTTTGATATTTTGCGTTTGTGATCTATGGGATGGACTGGTTGCGAAATTTAGGCATTGTTATTGTTGGAAATCATGTAAGGCACTCTGAAGTCGTGCACAAAATTATTGATATATCATGAATAATAAACTATCATGATATTTGATGTACTAAAAACGTGTCTTGGTCTTTGAATGACTTAAAAACTGTAACAACTCATTTGCAAAGTCCAAGTCTATAACCCAAACAATCTTAGTTCAGGTTTAGGCACGACAGTGTTTAATTTGAATGTTCTACCGGTAAACCCCTACCTACCCTCTGCCTACCCTCAATATGAAGAATGTGTGGATACCAGAAATTAAAACTTTCCCAACAAAAAGAAAGAAAGCCTGTTAATAAGACGTGGCTAATGTTAAGTGCCTGTTCGGCACTCAGAAAGCAGGCCACATTGCAGCAGCCTATGTTTAGGCTAGGAAATTGTACGGTTTTCCCGCCATACATGCGCTTGGATAAAGGGGGCAGATAATTATCTACCACTTCATTACGTTGAAATACATATACATATGTTTCCCTAGTTTATCTAACTCGGTTCACGTTCTAGAGTGTAATTAATGAGCGTCAAGCATTTGTAAGTAATGTTGTTAGTTCTGCACCTTCATTTTGTAGAGGAACCAGTTTCAATATACCACTGGAATGAGAAATTGTGTTATAAAATTTAAAGACAGAATGAGAAGCAATTAACCTAACCACTTTTTTAAGGATGAATGGCCACTTTTTAAAGAAGATGGCATGTTCAATGCATATAACTATAAACTGTGGAATAGCGGATAGCAACAATCTTGAAATTATACTCTTTTAAATGGAATATAATCCCGAAAATTACTATTTTTCTACGTTCTATATAATAATATCCTTCTACAAATTCATAACAACGGCGCCAGCAGACAACACCACCAAAGCCGTCAAAAACATTTGATAAAAAACTCAAAATAAGACGCTTAGCCTCAGCCTTAGTAAATTACACGTATATGTATCGGTGTGTTTTGATGTCACTACAATCCGACATCTCTCACGAGTTTCCGCCTTTCTACGTACGCTAAAGGTTCGCTCTGCCATTTCTATGGTACACTTATCATTTGCTGATTGTTATACCGCTTCGGTTTTAAGTTTATTAGCTACGTGATACGTTACGAACGTTATGTAGTTTGATTTAACACTTTCAAAAGTAGCTTTAATATTTTTGATAGTTTGTCGGTAATATAGTTATCTAATAAAAAAATACCGGCCGAATTGAGAAAGTCTGTTATAAAGGACACTTTTATTGAAAGAAGTATTAAATCCTTGATGTTCTGTTGATTCAAGTTATGCAAAACTGGTAGAAAAGTACACTAGCAACTTATTAAAATCAAATACCTAGCTATCGCTGGCGGCGCAAAAATGTCGTCAGAAATTTTATTGGCACAGTCTAAGCAAATTTCTCATATTACAAACAGAAAGCCGACGCAAACATAATGCGGTATACAGACAGTAACCCTGACCTTAGATATGTACATATTCTACATGTTGCAGTACCCCGTATTTCCTCCATGAATAAAGAATTTCTCGCGCCAAAGGTCGCTTTTACTGCAATGAACTTCATACTTTATGAAAAAGTTGTTTGAGTCAAGGACGGCGAAGAAAAATCGATATAAATCACAATTGCTGTGAAATTAAACACGTGTTTAACTTTTTCAAGAGCGTTTATTAAATTACTCGCAATAATGAAAGTACTAACGTTGCTGATTGAAAATAAAGGCTTGTCCATTATCTAGTTTACGGGTTGTAAATAATGATGATACTGTATTGTAAGCATTCAATTTATTTGTTTATTGGAATCTCCAATCTTATCGTAATGTATTTCTTCAGTTTTATTGATTTGATCAGAGACATTCTGAGAAATATGCCTATCCATCATGCCTATTTGTTCATTTTCGTAATGGACACTATACATTGAGTATTAACATAAGTAGATATCATTATTCCAATGGAAGAGTCTTCCTGTCTATACCCTTATACGCCCTACAATAGGTATAGCATGACAGACAGAAAATCAAGAACTTGTAAGATTTGATGTAACTTGTCTGTAAGTTCTCAAGTATGATTGCTTGGCTCCGCGGGAGTCGGCCCAGCTGGTCGTTTACAGATCAAGGTACTCGTGTTTAAAAATAATACTTGATGTAAACCGTCAGCGTCATGAGTGAGGCAAAGAGTTATAATGAATCTGACGAAGATAAAACAATGAAGTAGCCATCGTTACTGCTTGTTAAACATGGTGTACTCAAAAGTATTGAAATAACATGTACAATTTTGATTGATTACTACCTAAAGAATTAAAAGTATTTGATTGTGAGCGTTAAGTGGCAAATTATTATTTTTTTTACATACTATCTATAAATTGTCGGTTTACAAATTTAAGGCACGGCCAAAAAATAGACGAGCCATCAAACTTGCTCTGAAATCAAGTGCGTGATCGAAACAACAAAAAAATACATACAAAACCAGATAAGAATCAAGAGATAATAATTTCGAAATCGAACGCAGCCCAGCACAAACATCATTACCGTGTGTTCCGATATTGTACCAATTAAGTGTAACCATGGAGATTGACAGAAGAAAGCAACAGGGAGCAGGGAATGACGGCGAAAGTGGAATGTTCGCTCGTTCCGTTTGTATACATTATAGGAATAATGACCATTGCTTGCTACACACGCCCAAATGTCAACAGCTTTGACAGTAATGTCTAATATTTGCAGTCATTTGTTTCGATCATACAATTTGGATTTCGCTTAGTCTCCACCAACTGCATCCATAATGCATTCGTTATTGTTAGTTTTGATGTATTTATCTATAAAGGCTACCTAGAATCCAGTATAACCCAGACTTGCATAAAGCAATTTCCAACTGAGATTAATTATATTCAGTCTCCTTTGAACACAATGGTTCCATTTTGAATAAATACAATACATTAGTATCACTTAGATCATTGTATCCTTGTATGGGAAATCCCTGTGACTATCAAATACAGTGTCGTGCTTTCAATAGAAAGTAAAGTGTTCGGGAAGGCGTGTGTTACATAATCGTCGATAATGGTTTAATTTTTAATCAAACCGTAGCTATGGGCTCACGACAACCTGCTATTAAGTCTGCTGCTAACGAGTGTCGGATCAAATGGGGACTTAATACTTTTAAATGAACTATTACGCGTGCGCGCGGGGCACGCATTTTTTTATGTGCGTGCGTGGTTGGAGTTCTGATGAAGACGGCGATGTCGCTAAACTTTGGTGTTAATCAGTCTGGCTTAAATGTACAAGTTTGTGAGCTTGCCTGATTTTGATAAGACACATTCGTCTTATTAGTGGACCATAATTTAAGCTCTCTAAGTATATCGTTTGTTTTCTTACGCTGGTTGAATGGATAATGTGAGTGGACGAACCACTTAACACATTCCAGTCGTCGTGTGAGAACCACCTAGCATTCCAAAAATACAATATTCAGAACATACATGTCCTTAGTTCATGTCACAAGTTACACAATTACGTTAATAGCAAATACCGTTACATGGAAAATAGGAACTGATTTTACAATTACCTTTTCCTAATACCTAATTTCTCAAGATTGTAATCCACTCTAGAAAGTACTTCGTCCACATTTGTCTATTCATCGAAAGTCCAATCAGGTCCATGTAAGGTGGGCAACTTGAAAGGCATTAGGTCCAAGGGGTCGTCACCTCTACACGCTTTCCCGATGCTTAAAGAGCATGTCTAATAAAAGGCGGCCTGTAAGGATCACCCATTCATCTACATAGCTAAATAAAAAAGCAAAACTAACGCCAGAACATAATATAGTTCATTACAAGCACCAAAAGATAGTCCGGAAGACTCCGTATCACAGGGACAGGTAATCATTAGATGTCATTATGATGACCCGAAAAAACGAATGGTTCCCACAAATCGTGACTTGAGAAAAAATACTTGAATCATAATTAGGAATGTAATGCCCTTCGAAGAATTTTGTTATGTTCGTCATTTTTTAACGTCAGAAATCGTATAAGTTAGATTACATTAATTAATACTTGGATTTGTTACTGGCGCGGCGTGAGTAGAATTTATTTATAGACGACTTATGCATAAAGATATGAAGAGGTAGCTATCGTAGATATTTATTACGGTAACGGCAGAAGATAATTCATTTAACATCATTAGATTGATTATGTTAACCCAAACCTAAACCTATGCATGAATACTGGAATTTACATGAATTAGGTTAGGGTTTATCAGAACAGTAATTTGAGGCACATGATTGAGGTTTTATATCGAATGTTGAAAAAGTAGTTGTTTAATTTAGACTCACTACACAACTTAAAAGTATTCCTTCTAATTATAACCAAGTAACAAACACTTATAGCTATATCGAATACCTAACGGATCATTTAGTATCCAGTTAACCCCTAGTTCGACACTAACCTCATCTCAAACATTGAAACAGGTATTTAGTACCTCTTTACCTAATTACACATCTGATGTTATTCTCCGCTTCCGTGTATTCTATATTTTTGTATAATGTTTCCACTTGGTGTCAACGCCCGCATTGTTGGCTATATTATTCAATAACATTGTTAAACCTTCTGTTATCAGTGGCTAGATCTCGAGGGGGTGTTTTTGTCCCCGACTCTCCATAAAGAACGTAATTTGTGGGACCAATAACAATTTTTGGAATTGAGACGTGTTTTACGTGAGGCGATTACGTTGTTTTTTGTTTATTTTTGGGCTATTTCTCTGATGTTTAGATAGTGGATTAGAAATAATATAACACAAATTCGAAAAAGGAAATATCGTCGTTATTTCTTTTTAATGTTGCAAAAATAAGGCCCAAAACTATCATTATTCGTGTCGTATTTTTGCGACTGCTTTACATGATAACAATGTGTATTATACTGAAAGTTTGGTATTTGTACATGTAGGCCTACGAAAGAACAATAACCTCTGGCACTGGTATGCAAATTTTCTTTGAATTTCTCATCTTTTGTCATATTTTGAGCGTTACTTTATTCAAAGAAAAATGTCCTATAGGCAATGTTACAGTGTGTTGACACAGATGTTTGAGGTTGAATTTCAGAACTGAAAAACAATTAACTCTGTTTGATGTTGCCCTCCTTTGGATCGTAAAGCTATCGCTGAATATACGTTAGACGAAAACACGTGTTCAAAGAACGTGGTCTTATGAAAGAATGTTTCACAATTTTACAGTGAAGGAAATCTTTTCTGCGGTTTCCTTCTACAAAATGTTTTTCCTGGACATTCGTTTTAGCCGAAATTCGATGTGAAACGAATATTCTGGTTTGTGTGAGTAAAATGACAAATGCTACGTTTTCTTATTTATTTAGATCATTTGCATCTTGAATGTCGTTTCAATCCTTACAAGGCAAGAGATCTACTATCTTGGTCATACCATTTCTGGTACATGATTGGGTTCCCCTAATGATGAATATTCCGTTGCTATCAAACAATCTATAACAAGATTTGTATCTAACAAAACGGTTCTTATGCCTCAAGCAGACCACAAGAGGTCTTATAAAACGGTAGTTCTAATGTAAATGACGTTTCGCTTTATTGTTTTCGTCGCGGCAGTATGGCGGCTGCGCTTTCCCGCCAAGCCGGCGTTTGTTTCTGGAATAACTTTGTTTTATAAGCATTTGTTTGGACCTGACTTATAGATTGACACTGAATGAGGGTATTGGGTTTAGTGAACAATGCTGCCATGCCGTTCCATATAAAGCTTCGTGCAATATTCAAACACGTGCAAGTCATGCAACGGAAGGAGCTTTAAAATACAGTTTTTACCTATACCTGGAAAATGTTGCTTTGCCTTTCAATTTAAAGAAATGTGACACGATGTTAGCAATGTTTTTCCTAAAGCTGACATGAAACCGTGTAAGAAATATGCGCATTCATAATTCCAAACAAGTCGCAGGCTTCGGTTCAAATTCGACACATCATGTAACATTACCGCCGGATACGCGTTACGTCAGAATATTTACCGTAACCGAGGCACTTACGTATTGTTTCCTCCTTATGGCAATTTATTCAATCAAGATTTATTAGTATTTGTTACTGCTACCAAAGTTGCAATGGGAGATGAGAAATATTAAATTTATTGCTCAGTTTTCTGGGTCAGTAGTAAATGTCAATTGAGAATAATAGTAACCCAGTTAGAGGAAGAATAAGTGCCTGTAAGAGCTATTACCATTGTACCCTCACTTTTCCCATGGGTGTCGTAAGCAAGACGTAACGCCACTACATATCTATTTTATCTGGTGAGTTACCGCACGAACACCTTCAAGCATCTATCTACATCTAAAAGATATCGTTAAACATTCATTGACCATGTTTTCGTAGTTTTATTGATGAGACATTTCTCATGTGTAAAATAAATTGTAAGCAAGTCTTAAGACCACACAGTTAACGGTATTCTTGTCTTCGTAAATTGAATTTGTTTTAGGCCTACGGTTTCATGCAATAACTTTAAAACTTCAAAGGTACTGCTGAATTATGTATTGAGCCCAACAGTTAGTTCTCGATTCTCATGCTAATTGTCAGTATTTACTTTCAATTTATGTCGGCCTATGAAACCAATACTCATATATTTGAAAATTATGCGGGAATTTATTATAGATTGATGAATTCTATTTTCATTTAGTACAGTTAGTAAGCAATAGAGTTTTATTGGTGTTTTTCACCTACGTACCCGATATGAAAGTCAATGTGGCACACTGCTCTGTTTCTACGTTTATGATGCAGTTTCAAACAACTTTAAAAGTGCAGTTATTTATGTTATTACACGGGACGTAAAAAGTTGTCGTTCTCATAGAATCATAGATATGTTATGATAGGAAGGCAGTGGTAATAGATAAAACTTTGACGTTTATGGTTTTTAATAATCTATAAAGTGCGTAGTAAAATGTTATGATGCGAGCAAGTCGTTTATATTGAAAGACGAAGATATATTAGAGATTAGTTTGTATTCAATGTTTAAAATATTGATTTTTGCACTAGCATTTGATTACCAGGTGACAACTGCCCACTTCCAAAAGCGCGCGAAAGATGCCAAAAAATTGTTGTAAGTAGTTCCTATGTGTAGCAACAAAATACTATTGGCGACCGAAATAAGTAAGGCGAAACTCTATCGCACTACAACAACCCCATATAACACTGCACTTATATCTTTTTCATCGACCTAGGAAGAATGTATTGGAAGTAAACCTGCTTTTTGTAATGGTTATTTCTTAACTCGAATTAAGTGTGGAAACTACACGGTTCGCGGGTATTGGGGGCTTATTAAAGGTTATGGTCAATATGCTGTACACTGTACAGTTATCTGGAATGGTCCGTTGTTGCCGTAAAAGCCCTTTAGTTCTGCAGCCATCTTGGAAAATTAAACGCAGTTGTATTTCGAATTTATTGGTAGCTGTTTTTTTGCCAAGATATTTTTCTTTGTATTTGCTCGTTTTGAAATGCATAAAGGTTTTATTTTGACCAGTGTTTTTATGAAGAGAGGTGTAAGTTTAATTATCACTAAAACACTAAAAGTTAATCGTGTACTTTAAGTAATTGCCTGTAAGTTTTAAATAGCAGATCTGAATTTACAATAATATTAACATTTTCATTTGCTGCATAATAACATTTTAAAGCATTCTCATTCCCTTTTGTAATCGTAACGGTTTAATTTCAAAAGCGGATAGCCATTTCACAGCAAACTATGCAAAGGGCTACAGTTATGACGTGATAATAACGACACGAGAATAATGTGTCCCACTTCAAACTATTATTATCTTATAAATATTCCTGTATACTAGAATGTGTTTGATAATTTTATAGCTAAGTCGAACGGGGCTTGTGTTAGAAATGGGTTTAATACGAAAGGTCAGCGGGGTAATATAGAGTCACGAGAATTGCAGCTCACACTGCCTGTTTATCTGTGGACTTCGGTCACTGTTATTGTCTGAAAGTTTATATGCTTATTTGCAGTTTTGGTGCTGAACTATTAACTGTGGTTGCTTAAGATGGAAGAAGATTATGTAAAAAGGTTTCACAAATTTTGATAGGTATCTAATATAGCACTTTGTATTGTTTTCCCAAGGTCTGCATAATACCATCACACCATGTTATGATCATTGGATATGACAGCATATAAATGCCACATTACTTGTCAATTAATTTTGATGACGACTTTATTTGTTGGTTTAGCACGTCCATAAAGCAGTTATTATTGTCCTATTACTTACCAAAATGGATTGACCGAATGAATGTGTGTTTGCTTTCATAAAACTATACAAGGTTCATGCAACGAATCGATCAGTCCAAGTTCATTTATCTTTTTCTGTCTGTCGCCGTTCCAGGCAGAACTAGGTTCCGATGCAATATCCCATTTATTTATGTTTTCTTTACATGTAAGAAGTTGGAATTACACTTCAGAATGTTTCATTCATTTCTGGTATGCAAGAGTGAATTATTTCGATTTCTATGTAAGTAAATGTGAGATTGCTTCGTGACTTAAGCTCTAGGCGATTTGCTTGATTTTCACACTGACCGATAGCCAAAGGGAAGTAAATTCTGTGTCAACTGTACTCTAGTATCAGCGAATTAGACCTTGGCAATGAACACTAACAGATGGCTGGTATTAGCGTTAACACTTGCGGAAATGGAGCGGAGCAATTGAAATATTATGGATTGTATATTATTGGTGCAATTTACTGTTATAATACTGCGCCTTGGGGAAATTGATCGTCGATGGGCACGGAATTGTTTACTCAGTCTGACATTTTGATAACATGTCCTGAAGTTATGTAATACTCGTAAAGATTACTTTGACCATAAGTCGTCTCGAATGGCCTTCCTGCTCTCAGTGCATCATCATTTAAGTATTGACACTTAATTTGTCTCGATTTAACCCCGACTCTGCGATCGACGAACTCTGTGTCGCTATCTGATCAGCGATTTGTTACGCATTTCCTCCCATAACCTCTGAGAGTGTTCAGTGGAACATTTCCTGTTACCCGCGGCTTACCATATATCATCATGTCGTGTGACCTCAATAACTGGATGCATGGGCCTCTTACAGGTTATGAATGTTATGAATAATAAAGCTGTTTATGAGAAGCCCTCGCATTCTGTACATGTCCCACTTGACTCGGTTATTTGGTCATTAACACTATTAATCCTAAGAAATTCTTAGGCCAGCAATAAACCCTGTCTATCTCTATTGTTACCGTGAAGCTATTTTTGTCTTGTTGAAGGGGATCTATTTTTGCCTTAGCGACAAAAAATAACCAGTAGAGGTTAAAGAGTTAAACACATGGCTGGGTCACGAGGTGTGTTGAGGCCACTTGAGATAAAACTGTCGAGTTCGTGTCATCGGCAAAATACTTGTACAATACACAGACGGCTGTCGCTTTTGTTTGGATACAAAGAAGAACTTATTCAAAAAGCTTTCTTCCATAACTCAACTGGTGTCTGAGTAACTCCTAAATCACCTCTTTTAAGTATTGCAGGTTTATGTATTCAAACTCCGCATGTAAGTGGCCACAAATCCAACCACTTGCGACTTTCATAGGCTAATTGAAAGGTCAAGTCTATCTGTCGATCGAAACTAAGCTTCCCAACGATCCGATCGAACTAGGCTCCAAATAATTAACTTGTATAAACTTCTGCAACAATTTACATATCTTAAATGCCAATTAGGTTTCTACTGAGCTCCGAGTGATAGCTAAGTGTTTTCCTTATTAAACATGCTTCAGGCTGTTGAGTCTAAGACAGGTGGACTATTAAATAGAAAGCTGTTATGTTTGCCCTAATACTGTACGTTGTGGCAGTAACATGTGCCCTAGATGCTGACGCGTTGTGGATACAGTTGTCTGTCAAGGACGTGTTCTATCGTAGTACAATAGTGACTTAAATAGTAATTCTTACCAATATTTGTAAAGGGTTCCTTAACAAAGAATAATGAAGATGGTGCATTGTTGTAGAAATATACCTCTTAAAGAATAAACGTCGGTAGTTTTGAGTATGTTTTTCTTAAGGATAAATTGGTTTTCGGATTTCGTAGATGTTTTGTTTTTCTGTTGTTATGATTGAATAGGGATTTGCCTAATGACTCAATTAAGTTCACAGTCATCTTGTTAAATCAATTAGGCTTTGATACATTTTTTAAAGTTCGTAAGCTAGCTATAGAATCTTACTATAGCTTAACCTATCCATACGATACATAGGTACGTATTATTTGAAAGGGGAATCTTGATAATTTCCGTCATTGTGCTTAAGTTATCTTATAAATAATTTTGTCCACCATTCTCCGATCGGAATCCATCTTTGTATGGAATTTAGCGATAAGTTATGTTCAGACGATGGTTTACTTCGATAGTATTGTTGTTTGGCTTCGATAATAACCTCATTGTGACTGTTCACCGTGCATAATGTGCTAGAGAGTTAGGAAATACCAGTGTCTTTATAATTAGCTGACTATCTTACACTTGTGCGGGAATACGGGACAATTAACCAAGCTTACTTTGACGACACTCAAATAGTTTACCAATCTTAAATGAGGTTGTTTGTGAAGCTTGCAACAGAAATAAATAGAGAGAAATGACAAAAAAAGTAGATTTATTAAACCTTTTAAATTGTGAAGAATCACAGTGGTAGAGAAACAATTGCACTCATTCAGCAGCAGAATGGTATTTGTACTTGCCATTAAAACAGAAGATATCAGTACCTGAATAAAATTATTGGCCTCATTATTCTTTAGGTAAAATTTTTAGAAGTTTTATTCGGAAGACTTCCGAAAATAGAACTCACCTGACAGTATCCGTGTACCTAGCAATTAACAATAGGCAACCACGCTTCATAATATTGTTACGCAATCACTGTACTTAAGCGTGATCAAATTAATTCGTACTTAGAGCGTTAATTGCTTGCTTTAATTAGCACAGCTGTGTCGCCTTACAAACAAGGTAGATACGGCAATTATCGGTTTTACTCAACCAAGCTGAATACTTTGTCGTTTAATGCCAGTTCGCCTACCGCCACGTCTTAAAGCAATATTGCTGCAATTGTGGAAGCGTGGTAGTGTTCTACAAGGTGTAAAGCGGCGTCTCTTTTCCACAAGTACAATTATATCACTTGAAGTGGTTTGAGCTCCGGGCGCAATGATATTTGGATTTTGACGGTTTTCGCGTAATGAATGGACAATTACGCTGGTATTTAGATCTTTGGAAAGTAGTTATGCAATGTTGAAGGATTATACTTATTTGATATGAAAAGAAATACGGATGTTTGGCGAAAGTACGTGAAAAAGTGACCGAATTTCCAAAGTCACTTGTTCAGAACCTCTGGAATTGCTTAATGGAAATTGCGTATGGAAAGTTCCCATTTCAATTAAATTCAATCTCAAACACGCTCTGTCTCTAGTTCTTATAAGTATCTAGTTTTTACACAAACCGTACCTGAGTTCCTTTTAGGCCAAGTAGATACATCTTAGTTAACATACCTTATACCATAACATATTTGGTACCTAAGGAAGCTCCAATTGGTGAAAACCTAAATGCGTAGCCCATAATTCATAACAATACACCTCTAGAAACCAATTTTTTTACCACCAAGAAGGGACTCAAGCTGACATTCGTGGAGTTTCACTCACAGCACTTACGGTACATAACAAGGTGTATTATGAATGTTGAATTGATTTTATAACCTGTTTCCTTTTATATTGTGTTCATTGTGTATCGGAAGAGATGCAAGCAAGTAACGACGGTAACACATCCATACCTACCATTAACTCTTGAAGTACGTCTATTGTACTGTGAGAGGGAGACGTTGCTCTACACAGTGTAGTGCGCTGTCACGCTTCCTCATCTGCAACAATCTAATAAGAGATGTTGGTCTACATTTTGATACGAGTAAAATGACATTGCTGTCAAACCCTCACAAAGCTTTGGATATAAAGAACACTTTAGCTGGTTTTATATTGAAATATTGGATGAATCTGGTCCTGTTAAATGTCACTGGTTATCAGTTGCGTAACCTGCAATAACAGGCCACCAGGATGGGTTGTAACCTCTTTGTATGGTAATACCATCAATGGAAGTTGCCAAAACTTGCTCGCTTCTGGGTGCTGTTTAAAATGCAATTAAAGCGTCAAGAACCTGGTTTTTGGTGGTAATAACTCTTCTGCTATACCCAATTAACCAATTTATCTGTCAAGCGTAGTTGGTGTTTATTGCTATTAGGCTTAATACTTCATCCATTTTAGTATCAGCCTTTTGGAAAAAGTGCCTTCATACAGATGGACTTATGAGTGAAGAAACTTGATGCTTAATTACGTTAAATAAAAGTTGTCTAGTACAATTTTGCTCTATCTGAGCTTTAGTGTAGTCTTCCTTACTGACTGAAATTTGATTATGATCCACCATTATGAATACAGTGAGTCAGAAAATGTTACATAGTACTATTACTACTATTTAATAATGATTGCGCTTGTCTCAAAGCCCAGCCCTTGCTATCTATCTATTGGATTGTAATTAGGCCAGTTCCCAGAGGTATCGGTGGACATATCACGATTTTAGCTGGTGTTAACTAGTTGCGTTTACTTTTAAGACCTTTGATACTTTTACTGTCAACTGCCACAAATATAATGCTTGATTCCCGGCAAAAAAAGGAACGTAGTATATATTATGGATTCCCATAATTTGTCTGTAACACATGTTTGTGCATTACTCAATTTAATTTAAAGTCATTAAGGAATTCTTTATACTAGACGCATGAGGAAGTTTGTGGACAGAAATAACTAAATCCATCCAGAAATAAAAAGTGTGATTGATAGTTCTTAATACTTAAAAGGAATCTACTTCTGACATATTTTATAAACACATATTTACGTTCTCGGTCATTATACAATTTCTTTAAAAATATTTGTTATTTTGGGCTTTAGGATTGCTTAAATTAGGGGCAATGTTTCATAGTGCGGTTTGCTTGAACCCGATGATTGAAATTCAATTATTGCCCGGCATTTGTTTCTATGCATCATAATTTATCAGTACAGTTATAGTTAAATTCCTTTGGTTTATTTACATCCTTCTATATTCGATGACTGACGACACAGCTACTCGTCATCTTAACAAGCTACCTCTAAACATTTCGACAAATACTTAAGACATTGTTTTGAATACATTGCTTCATCTCAACGTGTAAACTACAATGTAAGTCATAATAACATAGCAGTGAACATCAAACAAGTCGTTTGTTTTGATTAGTTTGCTTACATTTGGTACTGGCATTCTCGTAGTACGTCTGCTTAGAATAACCTTAGAGCAAATTAATAAAACACTTAAAAGGGATGTCCTAAAATATCCTAGCATCTGGCAAGAAGCCAGCGCTCCGGTCATCTCTTATATTAGATTGAAAATGGCGGTAAATTCTACGCCTTATGGGATATTTCACGAGGTTTATTGTGTGGCTGCTAATCATAATTAATAAGTATGTATGTTGCCTTAATTTTTCCTGTAGCTATATTTGTACCGTGGTGCTAATGCTTATGATTTTTGTTTCAGGTACACATCCAGCCTAAACATGTAAAATGGAATCATCTGTTTAGGTATGTTGAAAGGAAAATTTACCTTGTAAGGTATAAATTAAAAATAATCAATTTCGAATGATGGTGAAAGAAAAAAGGATAACAAGAAAAACAAAATTTTATTTTATTTGATACCGATACTTACTCTTTATTGTTTATTAACTATGTGATCAAGGCATTTAAAATTCAGTTTCCTTCTTTGATGTCTTAATTATCGTTTTCTCTTGATAAGTTTTTGACCAGTTCATTCGTCGTTTTGAGTCAACTATACTCAAAGCATAAAGCATACCCATAAACGCCAGCCCTACAACAGTAACAATGAAGTCATCTAAGGCCATGAGGCCATGGTTCACCGGTCCCGCGGTTGGCCTGATCAGGCCTCATTTTACGCTCCGCGGCCCCAACGTTACCTCAGATACACTTTCGTATTATTATCCGCGATTATAGTGTTAAATGACTCTCTAAGAAGTTTTGATTTGATTGTCTTTTAATCCGTAGGCTGATATTTTTTTTACGACTCTTTCTTTAAAAGTTTCTATTCCCATATCTCTGGGACGAATGGAGGGATAAAGAACTTTTCATATAAATTCACAAATAAATTTGATTTATTTGTGAACGTTACTTCTCAACTATAGTAAAAGATTTAACCCTACTTTCCGCGTCGCTGACAACATAGAAAAGCTTTTAAAGTTCTTGTTTGTATGTGCTAAAACTGCCCGTTACACGAGCATTTTACACTTAATGGTGATAAAAATAGGTCTTTGAAAGTATATTCCGCAGATGTTCTTAGTTAAATTTATTCATTAACGAAATTTGTCAAGCTAGCTGTCCCTTAATTTGTTGTAAAATTAAACTGACAGTTGGAACTCGAAACCTCTTTTCTGGTACTAAAAAAAGCGGAAATACAACAAAAAAGGTTCAATAAATAAATGAAAATTTGAATTTGGAATTGTCATTCTGAATACCATGTGATTGTAAATTAATTTCAACATCGATCGTCACTCCGCCATTTTACAAAAATCGAACGTGCACAGATTAAAATATTTTATGGCTGTCTGTGAATTAAGGTAAAGAATTAAGAGGCGAGCAATTGGTTGCTATGAGGACAATACTTGGCCTTGTGGGCTATTTGAGGCGGTTCACCGACCCTGTTCCTAATAAAGATGAAATTCCAAACGCTCCGCGTAAAGACAGATTATGCGTAGAATAACAAACTAGCAGGCACTCGCACTCACAGTCACAGATCAATAAGCGTAGTGTATTTTAAGCGTTTTGAACTTGTCGATGTTCGAATCCATTGTATTAACCA
The DNA here is from genome assembly GCA_941860345.1 of Chrysodeixis includens. Classification (NCBI taxonomy): domain Eukaryota; kingdom Metazoa; phylum Arthropoda; class Insecta; order Lepidoptera; family Noctuidae; genus Chrysodeixis; species Chrysodeixis includens. The sequence goes on along the minus strand of OW796113.1, from coordinate 7,658,272 downwards.
GGTATGGCAAAACTATAAGATGCTTATAGATACAATTTACTTGGTATTTCTTGCAAAAAATATGCGATTGGTTAAGTATTTTTGACTATTCAGTGGCCAACTTAAAAACGTTTTACGTAGTGCGTAAACAATTAAACATGTATAACAATAACCTTTTTCCACTAAATTAAATACGCCCATCAAATGTATAACATATCAACAAAGAAAATTAATCACAGAACACCATAAATCCAGAATGATTTATGGAACTTCTAAATCTGACGTTTTCATAATAGAGTAGTGACTTTATGACTGTTATTCGAGTTTACAAAGGGCAATTATGTTGACTACCGGTTATCCAAACTGAGCAATGAATATGGATGGCCCTGCAGCCGTAGGTGTCTGATTATGATGTAACTGCGTTCAAAGAATGGGAGATAGTCTGACAGATGTGCCGGGGCGATCGTCTGTATACGGCGATGAGATTTGGGTGAACTGATAGCTTAAGAAGCAATGTTATATTGTTTGATAAGTGGCAGACTTTTGTTTTAGGAATTTCGAATGAAGGGAAATTTTGTAGAAAATTTCGTTTGCCGAATAAGGATTTAGGTAAAAGCATTATACTACCACACGTAACGGAACTTTAGACACATATTGGTGGGTCGATTTCATTTACATTAGCCTATAAAAGTTGTAATGATGGGCATATATGACGGGCTACAAATACATTTTAGTAGCGCCTTAACTGTTTCTTATTGATGCTAGCAGGGTAGTCGAGAGTATACGCTCTTTACGTAAAATACCAGTTCTCCTGTTACCTTTGAAGTATTTTATCTGCTTTCTAAGTAGCATTAGCTATAAAATGTCCGTTGTACGTAAACAGTTAATATGTGTAGTTAACGCGTCAATTAGTGTATGTTTATGCTTTACTAAAATTAGAAGTCTGTAAGGTTTCGAGCTTGAATTTTGGGCTATTTCTATCCTTGTTAAGAGTTTATATTTTAAAGCGAGAACTTTGACACCAGTTAGGTGGTGATTGACATGTCATTATAATGTTTACTTACTCAAAATACGTTGAAACATCCTGTGGTTTTAAGTAGTGATTATAAATTGAGATCGTTTACCGTTTGTGTTTGTTCAGACAAATATTTGAGTTGTTAATAGGATTTATTTTGAAGTAGATCGTTGTCGAAATTAGCATTAAAGAATGACAAATATCAGCCTATTTGACTACGTGTGAAAGAAAACACTAGGATCTTAATCTAGTTTAAAATCAGTTTATATGAATACGAGATTCTAAATCAACATTTTATCGGTCGTTTCTATTGGTTTTTCGACAAACATTTTTAGGCAAACTAATCTATGAATACCAGTATTATACTATCAATTTTCCAGCCTCATAAATACATAATTTATAATGTCACATCTACACCTCCTTATCTTAGATATTTTGTCAAGAACTGGAGTGGAACGCGTGTGGGTGAGACTGCATACAGTTGCAACTGTCATCTGCAGTAGGCGACGATTCTTATTATCTGTCAGAAAAGTATCTTGGGTTGCTCAATAGTGTGTTTAAGAGGTGTAGTCACTGTAACAATAGACAAGAACTGAATGAGATGCTGACAGGAATTTAATAGACAGCAAAATTGGCATAGGAAAAAAATAGTAATGGAGCCCTTTGTTCAGTAGCTGCCCATCGATGGCTAAAAATTATCACACACGGTGAGAACTATCAATGCTCAATGTTGCAAAAAAAGTGCATGACGTTGCTAGATCGCATATCATGTTGAAGTCAAATCATTTGTAGACTAGTTCCATAAAGAAGTCATCAAATAAGATGTGTAGTATATTAAATCATGTATGAATATGCAACTATCAAAACAAATAGTCGATCATGATTTGATACATGTTGCAGTCGTATTAAAAGTCGGTCGACGGTTATAGCCTAGTGAATACATAGCTTTAGTGTATGGCGGATTTATTGTTATTATTGTGACCCCACTATTATCAAGATTGAAGTGTGGAACTCGAGAAAGTTTTAATAAATGTCATTTGATGCTGACGTATTGCAACGTGTAACGGTTTTCGGTTAATGCGGATAAGTTGACAGTTTTATATGTTTGGTCGCGTTTCGTAACGAAGGTTTTGGGTTGAATCCGGAAGAAATGGTACAAGACAACGATATATAAATTATTGCTGGCCATGAGGATCAAAGGGGATAATTGGGATGAACCATTTGTGTGTCGTTGAACAGGTAGATGTCATGCGTGCTCAGAGGGCTTCACTCCGCCTCTTCGAGTTATATGAATGTAGTTAGGAAGCGTGAAAACGTACTACACGTCGAGAAGTAGCGTTACTCTTTCACCACCACAATAAAATTAGTTTCAGAGGAAGGTGGCAGGGCCTCAGATTATAGGAAACTCATATAAGTACGTATACCTTAATATCAGCTTGGATTAAATATGATTTATCCACGTATAGCTGTTATGTCACCGATATACAACGTTCTCGAACGCTAGTTTACATTATTGAATATTATCGCTCAAACGGTAGCGTTAATAATTTACTTACGTGCGTTGTAATGGAAAGACGTGGACTATAATTTTCATATATTACGTAATAGTTTATATTCACGTCTAACTGTTTTGCAGTTCAGTTCTTCGTAGCTTTGACGTCAATGCAGCAGAATTCAGGATGTTAATCGTTATGTTCTAGGAAATTAGTGCTGCTATAAAACAAACATGATGGTAGATGGAGTTAGGTATGATGTAATTTGTTTCGAGTCAATCGATATTTATAAAGACAGAAAATAATTGAAAAGGGGATGGTCCAATCTGTAACAAACCTGGTTGAATTTGATTTACTTGTTCCTTAACATCAAACAGGGTGAATCAGGGTCTCGGTGAAATGTATTTTTGGGCGTCTTCGATATCTTTTTCGAAATCAAAACTTTCTTTCCACTGATGAAGGCGGAAGACATGATCAGACCTACGAAAGTGCCTTCCCCACTGCACAATCCCTAATCACAAATTCCTTTACAAGATATCTGATAGTAAATAACATCAACTGTTGCGTGCACTTGCAGTATTTCCTTATAAATGGTAGATATTCCATTTCAGCTTGTAATAGCGGCTTATGGTGATACTACGGCTCATTTGAGGCTTCTATTTGCTCCCTGGATCGTAACTAATGCGTATTTAATGCTCGTGTTTGGTCCGCATTCCTCTTCGCCAAGATTGCAGTACATAATAGTTTGTAATTCTATAGGGCTTTGCAAGTGCTCAAATACATGATTAGAACAAAAATTATTTGTATCCTGTAAGATTTAAATGGTAGGTATTACTCTGAACGATTTAAATATGGGTTTAGTAAGTTGTTTATAATAATTTTTGTTATGTTCTGTATTGTACAATTGTAACTCAAACTACATTCACATATTGATAGAACAACGAGTGCAGTGTATTGGGGTATTCACTTTTACCATAACACACTAGCTCACTACTCCTATTAACGGAGAAATAAGTATTCAAGAGAATTTATAAAAGTGTAAAGATATTAGAGCCTGCCTGATCGACTAATGCTTAAAGCAATATTGTTTTAGCTGTCTAAGCGTGACAGCGTACTACAAGGCATGGAGCGGCGTCTCTTTTCCTCTCTGCAATAATATTACTTTAAGAGCTAGGCCCTCGGGGCTAGCAACTTTGTAAAGTGTGCTTCGTTAGCCGGCTTATCTTGTCGCATAGCTAATAGCTAGGGAGAGTAACACCTTGGAAAACTCGAACGCTAATCTATGGCTAGTGTCTACTAAGCATTTACAATGTTCTGAGTTTCTCATACAATCTCTTTTTATTTAAAAGCGAATTAACGTACGATTTTGTTTTCTTCAAATGGTCGCTTTCTGGACTAGAGATAGCTAGTTCATACGGATGACTTCAATTTGGGGAATCTTAGAAACAAGAATGTCGGTTGTCAGTGTTCTCTTTAACCAATACCTAAATGCTTATATCGAAAGGCATTTTAATCTATATTTTTTACTGTCGGGATGCTACAGTTGCATTTAAACTAAAATTCTAGTTTGTTATTTAGGATAGATTATTAACAGAAGCATATAGACCGGTAAAGAAGACTAAGACTGCACTCTGATTAACGGCAAAGACCTGTAAAAAAAAAAACATTTTTCATCCCGTCACTCACAAAAAGACAATACTTCTGCGACTTCTTTTTCTTGCAAATGGAACTCAATGAAACCTATTTCGCTGTACTCCAATAAAAACCATTAGGATTGCAAAACGCGTTGTCATTCAAGTCAAACCAGTTTTATATTCATGATAAAAAGGGAAGACGGGAAATTATCTGGATATGATCCTGGCGATGCAAAAAGTCATATTAATCTTTAGTTTTTCTTGTAAGAAGAAAAATTGAAATGTATCCTTTTTGTTTGATATCCTCTTCGCGTTACTTTGCAGAAAGTACCCGTGTAGAACATGTATCTTTAGAACTAACAATAATAACGTTTGGTTTATTAAAATGACTTGTATCAAGTACACCATCCTATCGCTCAGACATAGTAAGTACAAAATGTCTTTCTCTTAATCCTGAGAGGTCGCAGTAAGGACACTAGTGCATTCACACTATATGACACTTTTCTACTCTAGTTAATGTCGATGTCGCGTGGTTCGGACAACAAAAGTACACAAACTATTAGAATCACAAAATAAACTTACAAATAAAAATAAAACAGCTTAGCTAAATACATTGTAACATAAACTCAATAGATTCAATATTAATCTAAGAAATAAACGTCACTACACTTTATTAATAGCTGAAAATTATTGCCCATTACTACAAATTCAACATAAAATGAGTACGATGAAACGGTTCGGTTGGTACGCCTGATTAATGAATGGTACATTATGCTAATGTTGCCTAGTTGAACTGCATTCCAGACAGGACTGGGTGGAACCGCAGATGGCCCGCCAACTACGATGTTATATGGAAGGTGAGAATCACAAGTCTCGGTGATCAATGTGAAGTCGGTGAATCAATGTACTAATAATAAAACTAACTAAAACAAGAAGCCTTTTATAAAATCTTTTGCTGTAATCTATTAGACTAGGCACTTGAGATTGTTAGTTCCTTCCTATGCAACCCTTGTCAATTTGTAGTATCTATTGATTCTGCTTTTTGCCGTTAAAGTAAAGTTCACACTTCACATAATTTAATTAAAATGAACTGAAACTTACAATTTGTGCCATCATGCATATGACATTTTCTCAATGTCTTGTAGTTATCAAAAGCAAACTCGGCCAGTTTCCAGTAGGTCTGCAAAAAGTGCACCTTCTGTGTCTGCTATGTAGCCTATGTTGTGGAACGAAGTGCAGCAATGCTGATAAAAATTAATATTGCGGATTTATTTTTAGAACTCCCTGTAAATGCTTTCGACGTCGATACTCGGCGTGTGTTAAATTATTCTGTTTTTATCTTCTTGCGTAGAGGAATGCATTAAGTTGCCAGTCATTCTTGCCTCCGTAATAAATGTAATAATAGTGCACGGTAACAACACCATTGCACTACTGTGGATTTATGTGTATTTTTTTTAGAATTGAAATTTTGCAAGGATAGTACCACAGAGGATAGTACTTTTGATCTCTATTGCACAAAAAATCCCTTGGGAACCCACCGTCTTAAAGAATCTAAATATTGTTTCTGTTGTAGAAGCGTGACGGGGCACAACACGGTAAAGAGGGTATCTCTTTTCCACGATTACAGTGATATTTTTTTAAGTTGATACGCCCTCTAATGCAATAAATACCTATTTCAAAAGAGCAGTAGAAAACATACCTACTGAACTCGAAGAACTAAAATTGGTGTAAATGTTATACGATGATGAATGTAATTCCGATGACCCGATTAGAAAGGTTAAGTGTTTAGCTTTCTGCTGTAAAGGTCGAAGCCCGGAACGCCGCAAGGGACATATTTTTTACTCACAATTATTTAGTTAAGCGGTTCTGCAAATGCATTTAAAACAACTTCGGAAGTATGAGATGACATTTTCTATCTTATATGTAAAATTCCCGTGTCACAATTTTAGTTATCGTACTCCTCCGAAACGGCTGGACCGATTCTCTTGAAATTTTGTATATGTATTCGGTAGGTCCGTGATCATCCCTATTTATTTTTTGTTTAACGAAGTCGCGGGCAACAGCTAGTGTTACTATAAAAAATACGGTTCATTTCCATTGATTCCCATCAAACAAAATTTTGCAAGAGAAAGCAGCACCAAATGGATGTCGGAAATCGTTCTCGGGCAACAAACGAAGGTAACTCTACCGTGTTTGGATACGCTTTAATTCGATCAAGCCTTTGAAGGTTATACAAGCCACGATTCTCGGCTTTCGTTACAGTTTCGGTAGTTATTTAAAGGTGTGTGTGAATTGTAATTGAGTTGATAACGATTGTAACGATTGCCTCTCTCACACATTTTGGTTTCACTAAAATTTAAGTAAATTAAGATGTGAAATCTGATATGAGTATTCAAATTTGTTTCCCATGCTTTTATTTAGAAATGCTTGGGCTCTATTAAAAATTAATCGTTTTGAGGTGTTTGTTTTCTCTTGCTTTTCTCTGCAGTATAAATTGTCACCAAAGTTTGTTACGACTTGTATTTTTCTTTTATTGTAATAAATTTAATTAGTTTATATTTTTAATAAAATTGTGTACATGATAATGTGATGGTATTTAAATAAGCAGATTTATGTTAATTTCCGAGAATTTTCCTAAACCTAATTTTGTAATGTAACTAGCGTTAACATGTGTCGAGTGGCAGTTGAACTCAAGTGTCGCACTCCGTGTGGCTCGAAAACGAAAAACAAATAAACCCAGCGTTATTTAAAGACCGTTCTAATTTGTTCTTACATCGTGTACATTTCTTATTCCCCGGACTTTCCAGCATCCATTGATATTGCTTCAATTTATTCAGCTGTGGCAGAATCTATTACTGGATTTGTTGGCTTGCATTGAATCGCAAATATTTTCTGCCGCGTATGCGCGACTACAAACAAAATGGACAGGGAAATGCTAATAGGATTTGTGAGCATGGCCACATGAATAATGTTGTTTTGAGTAAGATTATTAACGAGGCTTACTATCAGGAATTGAATGGAAGTCTCGGTACAATTGATGAGAGGCTCGTTAGCCGGTGAAGGGGGATATTATCAAATTAATTTGGAGCACCGCGCGCCTTATATGACAACAAGCTCTAGTCAATTTTGTAAATAATGACCCGTCATTTGTGTCGAGCTTGTAGAATAGTATCCAAATAAGGAAGCTAACACAAATATCCATCATGTAGATAAGATGAAGGAAATGGAACAGGTACAGGGTATATAATCAAATATTCGCTTTCGTTCGCCCACGCGTATTGTCTTCTAAGACTTATTAAGCTAGCTATCGCCCTGATCATTTGTCTCGCAGACACTTTCACGTTTAAATGCTGTGACTGGCAAGTGACCAATTGAGTGATATTAAGAAAGCCGCCTTATTAGTGTCTATTTTGTAAAACGTTTTAACATTGTTGAGGATTTATAACTAGAACGTCGGATTTATTGTGTTACCGACGCCAGTAAAAGCTGCAGAAAGTGCAATTTGAATGGTGAAGCAATCATTCTAAAAATGAGTTATGAATGTGTGTTTTATGATAGTGGCGGGTTCACGACCATGTTTTGAACTGAAATCAAAGAACACATAATTTTAGTAAAGAAAGTTATTCCATTGAAGCTTTGATCGTGAGTATATTTAAAAGCTTTCAGTTGTAAAAGTTAAGATGAAACGAAGCGACATTTTTATCTCATCATCATTTTTGCGACACCATCTTCCGACTATCTAGTCTATATCTACTATCTAGGTCATTATATTATACAATATATTTGTCAACCATAACACGATCACATACATGCAATACAATAATAAAGATTAGTTACATTGTATGACGGCTTCAATTCTTTTATCCATGTGCCATCTGTCTCACGGTAACTCTAAACCTTCTGTTTCGCAACGAGATTGATTGCAGCAAATGACGAGTCAGTAGGAGTTTGAATAGCGACAGTATCATCAATCGTTTAGCCTTCATTTTTGTGCTTTCCCAATACCAATGCTTCAGTTGTAGGTCAAGGGGACAATGCGTATTTTGTGTAATGAATAATAGGTTCAAAACTCTTTGGTTTCGAGTGATAGATGGGATGCATTCGGAATTCATGGGTGGCCTTATCTTACGATGTTTTTTGTCTCAAGATAATCAACATCAATTCGTAATCGATGAAAGTAATAAAAAGTAGATCGATAATTAAACTATTAAAGCTGAAGACTTGAATGGCGGTAATAACACAAAGCTAGCGAAAGTTTTAGAAGTTATTGTATGTAACATGGGTGACTCAATTACAGAACACATAGGCATCGTTAAAGAAATGCTTCATACATTACTAAATGGAAGAATGTAATCTCGAAGCAACAAAAACACTTTCGTAACTAAAGTAATAATGGCAATGAATGTTCGTAGGAGTTTATTGTAGTCCATTAAATGCGTTCCACTCCTCAATGTATGAGGGGTTGTTCCCATAAATAACACTTTCGATTTCGTATTGATCTGAAACTAGCGCCGTTCTGCTATTGTTGAGATGACAGTTATTGCTTATAAACAGTTTAATGATCGGTTCAAGGTACTTCAGTTAATAGTATTTGCGCAAGACTGGTATTAGTTGATTGTAATTGTTTGAATTGTCGTCTTCTTATTGCTTATTGATCAAGCAATTAAGTTAATTAGAAAATGTCACTACTTAATCGTTTTGTCTTTAGTTGTCTAGTTATTTGAGGCTTATTGGGAAACCCAAAATCCCTGTTTTGGTAGAAGATTTATTTCGGTGGTTTATGACTAAGAGCATTAGAGACAAAGTACAACAGATAAATCGCAATTGCTCTGATCTCTATAGATATCAAAGATCTTAAATTCCGACTGGATTAAAAACCAAGCACAACTTTTAATTATAGCGATACATTGTCTTTTGGTTACAGTATTTGCATAAGCCTTAAAAACTATCAACTTCAGTATTCCTAACACATGCATAGTTTCTCTGTTTTCTCGCACCATTAACACATCATTCAGCCCTATTGTCTTGTCGTTACATCTCAACAGCGTCCATATCCCTTTCATCTTAGCAGTTTTCACTGTCAACTAATCAGCAAATTGTTTAGCCAAGCATAGGTGCTTATCCGATAATCGTGTTCCCAGCATCACGCGCCTGCTCTCACAGTTGAACTCATCAGAATGGATACTGACGTGGGAGTGATATGACAAAACTGTTGTTTGTTAAAGGTTAAACACATTTGTTTAACTCGTTCTGCAGTATTAAGTTTCTGTCGTTGTTTCTGGAAAAAATATAATTATTTTTGTTTAGATGTAGAAATTAGATGAAAATTTTGTCAAATAGGTTCTAAGGCGCCATCATATTATTGCATAAAACGACAATTGGTTATAAAGAATTCTAGCCCAACAATTCAAATTATCCACATACGAACTTACCTACCCGAGAATTACATTAAATCTTCGTTATTTTGCGTAACTTTTCCCATCGGCTAGCACTACTTGCAGCACATACACGGGCTCAACTATTCCGTTCTTATTGTAGTTTTCCATTCTCCTCACGCTAGCAACAATGCCCTATATCTTTAGCAGCTCAGTCTGAGTGATGGAATCATTTCAAACGAATGGCTTCGGTCCTTTACTCCAATCTAGACGTATGACAAAGCTATTGTGATAGGGCGTGAGCACATGTCTCTTTTGGCATTGTCACGCCATTTCGTAGTTGTCAACTAGTTTCACTATGATTTAGCATATCCGACAGGTTTATATCTTTGTATTGTCTATTAGATAATGTTTGTGAAATGTCATCATCATGGTATATGATTAGACATCTATCTAGCTATGTCAGTATAATAGCAAAAAATATACATGATTTATTTTCATATTTTGATCGTCTTTCGTTACTTTTTGTTTTCAGTCTACTTTGTAGTGTTATGAATGCAGTATGCCTGCGGTAAAATTTTACACGCTTTGATGATTACATACAATAAACATTGCTTCAATAATAACAGTACTTTTGTATCAATAATTGTCGAGGTATACACATTCGTCTTAATGCTCCATCACTAGTTACGTATTACTTATTCACAGACCATGGCTAAGCAGTAATTTACCCAGAGCGATTAATTTGTTTCCCGACAGGTTTATATTGCGATCTGATCGTCTATCGTCAAATGTGTTTGCCGCCTTAGGTGGATCACGACCGCCGCGATGTGTGCCTTTCTCGCTAAATTGCGATTTGTACACAGATATGATAGTAATCTATACGTTTAAGGGATAAACGTTCTCTATTTTAGGTTATTTGGGCTTTCTTTTGTTAATTTTCAAGTCATGAGTCAATCTGTAGGCTGGATGTTGGTGTGTCGTGAATTTAATATACCACACAAAACGGTCTGTAGAAAATGCACTTAAAGTATTCCTGCTTGAACAACCTGCAAAATAATACATTAAGAAAGTATTATGACGATGAAACCTATAGGAGTGATGCTTAATTGTCACTAGAAGATACCGCGAAGAAAGTTGGGAACCTCACGATGGGATTCATAAGTACAAAGATCATTAAACAAAGTACATAAACAATCATCCAGCGATATGTCCCATTGAAGCAACTTTCATACCGTTAGGTCGCGCAAGTAAATTGTAATGCAGTGAAAAGGTTGTATTGCAATGAATAATTGGTGCTGCGTATTAATATTAATAGCATGGCGCTGCGCCGGCGCAGGATCGTGACATTTCAACCCGCCGGCACCTGCGCTCAAATGTCGATCGAATGAACGAAATGAACATCGACAGATGTCGATGAAACTTTCATCTAGGCGATGTTAATGACGTTTGTCAGTAAAAAATATAATCATGATTAATTACAGTAGAAGAGTAATTGCATCCTGTTGTTTGACTTATTTACCGCTTTGCTGATAATTTCTTCGCTATTTTATGTGTGTGCTAGTAATGTTTAGTTCAGGTTTTCGATGTATCGTTATGTGCAAGATCAATAGCTAACTAATAGTGACTTGATTTACCGATATTGCTATGTTTAACGAGCTAATTGGCATCGTTTAATGTCACGTCTTCCCGTAGTTACGCGGCTATACCACAAGTTCCGTCCACAAGCTTATGCAGTACTGTTACCATATAGGTAGTATTTGGTGAAAATAATTTTCTTAAAAATAAATCTTAGCTAAATGTTAAACTGCATCCTTTTAATAATTTATTTGAACGAAATGTGGTGTAAAGAGAGGTGGCAAATCACATTAGTCGGACATCCGCTAACAAAATAATATATGTAGTTTTATCATTTCAGGATGTAAGCATAATTTATTTTAAATGCGAAAGTAACTGCATTTATGAGGGATAGGCAGAATAATTTTAAACGGAGAAAGCTTATTGTAAAAAGCGTATAAGTTATAGTATTTTACTTACACGTTACTCTTGTCCATTTGTGTTCATCTAACGCGGAATAGACAAGTAGGTAGTTTTGACAATTTGCCATTTCAAAGTTTAGATATTTTTATGATTAATGGCTTGTCTCAGGTGAAAAACAATTGACACAGGTTAAATAAAGAAGAAATTAGTTTACTTTCTACCCTAGACATATCTACGAAAAATACTTCAAACGCCTGTAAACTGTATACTCTACAAAAGGACGGTTAGTTTTAATAGTGGAAGCGAGATGAAGATATAATACCTACTGCGCACAGCGGTGTGACTCTGTCTTGCTCCTACAACGACACCAGTCCTGTGTTAAGAGCTTATAGTGTAGGCACAGATCGATAAAGCGGAAATAATAAAATATCTAAATGAATTGTTTCGTGCTTCACAATTATAGTAATATGCACGACGCACGTGTTTCTGCCCTGGGCTACCATGAAGTTTTACTTTCGCTAGATATCGAGATCATCTACATTTATAACGTTGCGTAAGATAACATTATCAGATTGATTTATCATGGTTATTGACTGTGTGATCTTTCAATGAGTCCGTTCGACAAATTAATGGGTTAGTAAGCTTTCTGTAAGTGGAGACATTGAGTGTAGTGGTGTGTGTAATTTTTGTCATTAAATGTTATGAATGTAATGTCAAATATTTTATAATTGCGATTTGTTCCATGTTGGATAACCTGATTTAGGTCTTTTCGGATTTATCAAAAGAGTGATTTTAAAGTTTTTTTTTTACGGCGATTTATGTGAATGGTTGTATTGAAATCCAGTTATGCAACTCATAATAATTAAAGCCTAGCCTTAGGTATCAATATTATAGCGAATACTTTTTCCTATAATCCAAAAATGTAATCAAATTTCTATTCTATCATCTTTAATGTAACGACTGTTTCTAAATTACAGATATCTAAGTTATGAGTCTTAATTAAAAATGCAATCACAATTTAAGAAAGTAATCTAAATTCTTGGCTAACTCTAGATATTCTTAGCGTTCACATATGAACTTTAAATTCATAAACTTTCTTACATTATCTTATCACATAGCATCTCAATTCTACTAATATTATAAACGCGAAAGTTTGTAAGGATTGGTGGATGTTTGTTAGTCTTTCAAGCTCAAACAGCTGAATCAATTGTTGATGAAATTTAGTATGATGTTAACTGATACCCTGGATTAACACATACATTCATCATACATACATACATATACGTCACGCCTCTTTCCCTTGGGGGTAGGCAGAGATCACATCTTTCCACTTGCTACGATCTAACATGATAAACACATGCTACTTTTAAACCGACTGCGCCAGAAGAGGTAATGTTTGCAGCTAGAACCGATATATTTGAAGCTTCGTGCAGACGAAGTCGCGGGTAACAGCTAGTTCTTAATATATTATCTTCGACACAAAGTTATTAATGCATCTGTCAAAATAAATGATTACTAGAATACATACTGGTTATCTTGATTCCGTCTCGTAAACAGTTGTAAAAAATAAATTTGTAATGCTCGACTGTCAAATTAAGATGTTTGCATTGTCACTTTCAAAACGTAACTGTCAAAAATGAAATGGACCACGATAATAGAAAGTTATTGGTGTTTTTTTAATTGTGGTAATGTGTGATTTGTAGTTTGATATGTGAGCAAGCAAAAATACTTGTGTAAACTTACGTGTAAATTAATAGTTAGCCTGTGTGCAATGTTTGACTGCTTCCTTGGATTTTGTTTTGTTTAGTAAGCGTCAAAATCTAATGTGAGCTATAAATTAACTTCAATACATTTCCTCATAAACTGTCAACGTAACTAAGGAATTGTACAGTTTCATTAAATTGTGTAAAAGTAATTTTAAACTTCAAGTTTTAGTTTAGATACAGGATCTATTGTAACTACTAGTCATTTTAAATGAAATAAATCTAACAGGCACATATTTTATGGTCCTGTTTTGTATAGGTATATAAAAGGCGTAGTAACTGCAATAGTGAAAGCCAGTATTACACAAAGAAGAGGTAATCATGACATAATTCTTAATTATGTCACTTCTTCCTGATACATCTAATATTGTTACTTATTCAGGAAATGTCGAGGAAGTTATTAAAGCATAATTTTTACCAGTCTATGGTTGGTTAAAGAGACGCCATCCGCCATTATGGTATTCCTGTCACGAATTTTATCGCAGAAAGAATATATAACGTTGATTAGAAAGGTCGTTCACACCGATACGTATGCAAAATATGCTGTAGGTGGTGTCTATACCTGTTTAAGGACTTGATATCAAAGCTGATTCTTTATTCAGTGACGAAATAAAGCAAAAGCAACGATAAGTAATTTACTTTGGCTATAAATTGAAATTTGCAACAAAAGAAAAGAATATGTATTAAAAAAGGTATAATTCGGAAGTATTGCCTAAAAGGTGGTATTTCTTACAAGCGATAATTTAAAATGGACTCACTCAAATGTATGGGAATGACGAGTATAAGTCATGTAACATGTATGCGAATAAAATGTGAACCCATAACCGTCACCACCATAGTTAACTCTTCTAAAACCGACATTTGTACACGAAGATTCATTGGCGACGACATCCCGTATTCAGGAAAGTCTCCAACATTTCAACATACACATGTAAAAGACGTTTTAACACGAAAACCACTTGAAACCCATTCAAAACTTTGTCAAACAGATTACAATAGCTTCGAAACTCATTTCTAAACGTGTCAAAGCTCAAAATGTTACTTACATCTTACCGGGTCATTGCCACTGTATGCTAAGTGTGTCGTTATTTTAGGAACGGAATGTCAAAGTTAGCGAGCACAGAACGATGTCAAGTATTTGTTGTGACTGCGATTCCTGTATGCATCTGGAAACGTGGTGACTTAAATATAAGGTGAAAGAGTGTCGTGTCTATTAAATCAAAATTTGTTTTGTGAATATATTTGGTTTTGTAGTGATTAGTGTGTGACTATTACCTACTACTATTAAATTGTCATCGAAGCTGTGATAGCTTAGTGGCGAGACCGTAGGACTGCTAAGTCAGAGGTCTTGAGTTCGATCCCCACGGCGCGCACCGACTTTTCGAATGTGGTGTGCGTTTAAGAAATATTATATATCACAGCTTCCGTGTTTCGGAAGGCACGTAAAAATGTGGGTCCTGCGCCTGATCTCTCTCCGGTCGTGTCGGATTACCGTCCCATCGGGCTATGAGAGTAAAGGAATAGAGAGTGCACCTGTGTTTGCGCACACGCTTGTGCACTATAATATGTCCCGCGTAGCTGGCTGGTGTCATAGTAACACTGGCCGCCGTGGCCGAAATCGGTCGGACCGCTATTACTATTAAATTGTAACACTTAAAGTCTGTTACGGCTTGGGTAATTAAAGAATTGTTTTTTCTTTTTTGCGAATTTTAATGGCAGAGTGGAGTTAAGTGTAATAAACAATTGCTGAAATAAAAAAAATACATAAAACCATGTCAAGTGAATCATTTTGATTAATTATTATTGTTAAAGAATTCAAATGAGAACGATGTTATCAAAACAAAATTAAATCTCAAGTCTGTATTTGGTTACTAAAAAAATAACGTTTCTACTTTATTCTATCAAGGAAACGGGATGTGGTCTTTTTTAGTTTCGTCCGTAATTTGACAGGTTTAAAAACTGTTTTAGACGCGGAAGTCTAACTAATTGGCGATGATAAATTCTGTGGACGTTTCGTCACTAGAAGTGTGCTGCCAATGATTAATCGACGAGAAAGACAATTTAAGATAAAACGGATAGTTACCATTCACATGTCTTTCACTGGTCAATGGTAGGTAATTGATTTAACTGGAGACCTTTCTTAATGGTTCGGTCCGGACATCGGTAGCTTGTGTAGTTGCGTCCGTTTATTTAGCTATGTTTAGCAATATTAAAACAGCATTATGTAATTCATGATTAATACAACCGACATGTCGAATGCGACTGGCTTCGCAATCTAAAATCAAATTGAAGCGGTCACATCCATAAATTATCTAAAGTAAAGGAATGTTTGTTTCATTATGTGCAGGTTAATCGAATTTCATAGTTTGACCCCATCAGGAGGCACGCTATTTATTATAGAGAATGTTAACGTCAATCAAGTAAGAAGGAAATTTGGACGAGCAAAGATCAAGTTACATGGGGAAAACATTTTAGTATCGGATGCATTTGTTACGTCGAAGCAAAACGTTCCTGTTTATTTATTGACCAAACTAATATCTCTGGAGGCAGATTTATTTCAGTGTTATACTGGATTATGTAACACAATTTGATCGTCTACAAAATTAGATGTTTGGTCGTAGTCGCGGAAGCAGGTTTCCTGTCAGGTCCTCACGTAATAATGCACATTTGAGACGAATTTCTTCAAAAAGCTTTAAAAGATTTATATGTCTACGTGTACAAGTAGGATTTATAGGCGCCATGGCTGTATGGCCTGTGATGTGTTTACTGGTGTTGTTACTTTAATTGATTCTATTTCAGTATTACTTTCTTTTATGGTTCGTTTTGATTAGATGTTTTAATAAACACTAGGTTTATCGCTTCCTGTACGTTTGCGCATCATTTTTTCTCATTAACCTTATTATCTGTACTGTAACACATTTCAGATTATTTGTTGAATGCAGTTGTAAAATGATCGTGATTTATTTCGGTAGGTACTTGTTGATTCCATATTTTGATTTTACTTCCAATATTTGATCGTTAAGTTTTATATTCTTCAACACGTAAGCTAAGGGACGTTTTACGTCTTTTCTTTGTCGCGTTTTAACGCGTATGTTCATTACTGGCACGTTTTAGACTTTTAGTACTAATAACCTAATAAGGATTAGTGTTAATAATAAACTCTTCGGTTAAATGATGTCTCTGAAATTTCTCTCTATATTTGAAATGTTTTACGACTTCTAAATCTCCATTTGAATTCTCAGTTCTAACTTTTAGATTTCTTAAGATTAAGATGTGGATGGACTTTCGAGGATTTTAATAACGTTTCAAAGATAGAGATGTTTAGATTTATGACAAGCAGACGTGTTTATAAATACTAAATACTATGACTTTAGTAGTGGTCGTAAAAATATTGTGGTTGTTGATAAATCTATGGGTTTTGCTTTTAGAGGACGATGATGACTGTAACCTCATAAACTTGAAATGGATGGCTTTTTTAATGAGACAAATGTATTGCCATGTATTTGTAGAAAGTAACTACCACACATATTAATAAATTTATATTTAGTTAAGAGTTTTATACACTCAGGAAGTTCAAAACCGAAATAACTTTGAAGGCATCAAAACTGAATAAACCTATGAATTGCCGAATAGTACAATGGATATAACGATAACAGAAACCATGGATCACGAAAATGTTCCTTATGTGCTACAATATAAAGGTCATTACTGATATCCAATCATCATACGGAGGTCCAAATTCCAGGTTTGACAGCTGCACTAGAGCATTGCGACGGTTGTATAAGCTCTGAATTGTTTTTGCAAATAATCTTATTGCGTCATGTTGCCAATTCATTTTATTTAACTCGCCTTTCAAATGTATTTAGGTTGAATACCGACTTATTAAACGATATCGACCTTTATGCAATAGTTTGACAAATACGTTGATTTACTTTTGATCAGATTCGATAATGTCGATTGACGAAACAGTCAGCGAAATGATCAGCGATGTTATATTAATAACTAGTGATGATGTAAATTATGATGTTCGTCCAAATGTTTATGACTTGTAGTGTATTATTTCAGGTTCACCACCAATTTTCTAGCTGGATAATAATAGGTATTATGAAGCGGCCAACATATCAGCTGTTACAAATCTCTCAGACGTGAAGTAGTGCAATCATAATCGATATATTCAGGCAGGCTCAGACAAGATCTCTGTACAAGGCGTTCGTTGTACGCTCGAGTAAGCATTGACCATTAATCTTCTTCGATTTTAGATAATTCTCTAGTTCTCGAGAGGAAAGCGGTTAATGTGAGCCTTACGGGGTTATAAGATGGCTACTGATATCGGTTATTGTTCCAAGTTTTCGTCTTTATCTGGTTTGTTTTCCTTTGTGGCCAGTTTGAGTGGTTGTGTCGTATAGGTTATTAATGGGGTTTCTATGGGGACAGCAAGGATTGTTTTATCTGTTGCTATAGAGTGCTTCACTTGAGCTTGTATTGTTTTACTATCGGTAACGTGTGGGTTTATTCCTTTAGTGTCATATACATTTCGGTAATGGGATCATTAACGGAACAATACTTATGTGTCACCTTATTTTGGTGATAACAAGACTATTTCTCTTCTAAACCATACAGTCCATTAAGTAACGTACCTCTAGCACTACGTGTTACTGCTTTGGATATGCTTTCAAAAGTAAACTTATGCTCTACACAACAATAGTCTAAACAGACTGATAGATGTTGAACTATTAAACGGGAAATGTCCAAAACATTATGCAAGAATGTAATCTATATCGAATGTTCTTGTTACGTGCGGAATTCAATATGTTTGAGGTAACAATTGCTAACAATGTTTTGTATGTTTTGAATAGGCTAGCCAACTTTCATTTTGGCCATCTTGATTTATAGTTACTATTAGAATTTATTTGTTGTCTTACTGATGTGAATCTTCGTTATATTCAATTGAGATTTCGCTATCTACTAGATTGTAGTCCTAATAAATTTTAGCTCTAGGCATTATTTGAAGACTAATGTGAAGCTTTTGTATAGTTGTTTTAATTGTCAGTAAGAGTGTATTTCGTGTTGCGTGCTAAAGAGCCGCCAGCTAGATTATAAATTAAATACAATTGGCTTATTGAAGGATATTTACAATTATGATCTTCGTTAATACCGCTATCTTAACCTATCCAGTACAGTAATTCATTATCGTTTGTATTTATTTAATTTCATTGTGGTAGTTTGTTGTGTATAAATAGTTTTGACTAAGTTATTACGCTTCTGATTGTGAATTTTACTCGGGTTTTAACTGACCATCTTTATGTTCCTTTTTTCTTAGGTATCAAAATAATTGTTTTGAATGTGTTGAACTTAAATTTCAATATTACAAAAAAACATGTAGGTATTTAGGTACTTTTCAGACTTCATTCGTCTTCGATCCTAAAATTTAAACCAATTTTTTTTTTGTATTTTCAATTTGACATTTTAAATTTTTTTTACCTCCAAAACTTATTGCCCAGAAACCTAACCTTTAACTTTTCCTTCAACAAGACGACGAGCAGATAACATAGTTCCAAGTTACACATCCAATGCTCAGTCATGACTGTCGCCTATTATGAGTACCCATTTCATAATAGTGGTCCACCATGATTTATCAATACCGAACTTGTCACTTATGTCATGTATGTAATGTTGTCTCACCATTCAAGTCATCGGGCTGTCCTCAATAGATTAAACGAATTAACATAACTAGTCATTCGATCGGTGAGGCACGAAGCAAATTGATTTGCAAAATATGGCAATATAGTTTTGAATATATGTTCATCGAGACCATTTTGTGTCTCATGATTAGATATCACTACCATGGCTATGGTAAATTGAATACGTTTTTTAATATATTCAGAGCTGAGATGGCCAGATCTAAAAATAAACATATTTTGGACTACAGGTATTTTTTGGTGTCATCATTTACAAGACGGGCCGATTGTCCTTTGAAATCAAAAATCAAAATCATTTGATTAGGATACTGAGTATCTGTAAGTCCTATAAAAACTGCATCAAGGCTTGTTATTGTTACCTGGCATTGGAAGCCGCGGGTGGTTAATGATTCTGTAAAGCCAATTAAGTCCTTACCACACCTAAGGTTATCATATCTTTAGGATTATATCATACTTATGTTTATGACATCACGTTCTGTATAGTCCTTAGATTTGAACGAAGAATTTTAACGACTTTATATAGTGTTAGTTTTGTTTAATGTGTTTTGGTAACCAAGACTACTAAAGTCTTCAACTGTAGTTCGATAGTTTACTCTCGCTTCTATCCGTCCTTAGTTATAACTTGCCTATTCCTCAAATTTACATTCTCTCACTAGTGCATCGTTACCTATATCTTCTAGTCTTTCGCAATCAAATGTAAGAGTAATTCCCACTGTTTCCTTTCCAAAGATGTGTTAGCAACATTATGTAGTGCCATCACAACTTCCACTTATGTGTACATCTATGACATTTTCGCCAGCAAAAACACTACGTTTGTAGTTCCGTCACTTGAAATGTATGGGCCCCATAATGTCATACAAACAATGAACATGATTGGATGCGGTTTGCGACAGACTTAACTATTGTGAAAGAGAAATATCAAGTTGCATATGTTTGATTTGGAAAAATGGGAACACAAGATAATGTTTCAGGTAGGATTTCTTAATTGTTTGTTTGACTGTTGTATTTGTTTAGGAGTTATGATGCCTCATATCTCAGATTTGTTCTTTTTAAATTTGGGACAGTGCACTTGAGCTGCGTGTAAGTTAAAAACAAATAAGATATGTTTTGAAATAGAGTTGTACTGACTGAGGGTATTATGAAAGAGGCTAGTACACATTTCTTTTATATTATACATATAAAAACGTATCGTGGGGAATAATGTAATAAAATAGGTTTCGTTAAAAGCACGACTATGCAATAAGTTTGTTTTACAAACATTTATAATCCCTACATACATTTAGGCTACACCCAAATATTTAACATATTAGTTTATCCAACCACGCGTATATTAAAACAACAGTTTACTACCTAGTGTAATTTGCGCATATTATTAAAATCCACATGAATAAACATGGAACCCACATAATTTAAACCGACGAGCATTCTTATGTAATTTACTTTATTACCGCTTAGTTATAGAACAGGACAGATGGCAGTGGCAGAAAAAACCAAGCCGGCGCAGGCGCAGAACTAGTGGATAACCTTGCCGCTTGTGGTCTTGCTAACCATGTACCACACGAAAAGCTAGGATATACAATGTACAAATATGTACAACGGTATAGATTTTATGTCTGCTAGGTTCTATGTAAGGCGGCTGATTGTGTAGATTTCCTAAACTGGAGGGTTGTCAAATTCTGACATGTAACGTCGAATCGGTCCTAGTGGTTAAGCAATATTTCAAACTGCAGCAGTCCTTAAAGGAAATTGTCATGGGGTAACATGTGCTAGTACAGTCATAACGTTAACTAAGCTCAGTTAGTACACTTTATTTTTTAGTCTAGCTTTTGGTGTGATCGAAACTTTATTCCATCTTTATTAAACATAGACATTTAATATCGAGTCGTCAAACGCAGGCTTCGTTCAATTTCACATGTCTATGTGTGGCTAGTATACGTCTCACAGACTTGTAGGTACATGCGATTGATGTACTAGCTTTTACTTGCTCCTCCTCATTTTTGTCTGTTGGCATAAAACCTATTTACCTAGACCCTGTTTCTTTTTTGCTTCTCGTCTCTTAAGATATAACTAGAAGAGGAACAAATGCTACTCGCTTTTATTCTCTTCCTTTCAGCCGTTTAAAGAAGAATTAAAAAAACAATTAAGTTATAGACAGGTAGGTACTTTCAAATGTATAATGCCAGTATCTAAGGATGACCTTAATTCGAATTCTTCTCGTAACAGCTCCGTAACTATACAGTGAATAAATGAATATTAAAAACGCTCGTTAAATGTCGTCGTTTTTACGCAATTGTAAAAAAAATAACTCAGCATCTCCAACTCATTTCATAGTTCATAAATTCTTTTACATTGAGGATGAGTATGTGTTATATGCTGATGTAATTAAAATAAAATGTATATTCATCAAGTTTTTGTTATTTTCTGGCCTCATGTATTTTTTAAGACCAATTATAGTTGACGTTGGCGCGCCTTTGTTTCTGCCTTCAAGTCTATTTCAGGTCTCATAAAAAAGTTATGTGTAGCACCTTATGTTAGTGAGAATTTAGGTCCAAATATAGATGCAGCTGCCTCGTCATTATCTCCTTTAGTGATAACAGCACCTGCCTTACCATCGTCGCTTATTGCAGATGACACAACATTAAATGTCAGACATTTAAGGACCACAGTACAAATTCTGCAGACCATGTTAGAACCCTATGTGGTGAAAGAACCACAAAAAGGATGCTTATAAATACCAAAGGAGGGAATATATTCTTGTAAGTAATGCAATATTGATTATTATCTACTTAAAAGGGTGTTATAATAGGTGCTGTGGAGGGTAATAAAAAGTAATTGTAATTTACCTTACAAGTCGTTCCTAGCTAGTAGAAGGGTAAGTGTTGAGAATGTTGCATCCGACGATTACAAGTTGGAGAAAACGTGAAAGTAATGCGTAAAAACATTTTATTACGATAAAGATCAACATAATTGAACTGGAGAATTCACCATAAATTCGCTCAAAAGCCATAATTGCTGGGAATTTGAATTGAATCAAGATGTTACTGAACGAGAAACGTATGACTTTCGAATTGACGCTATCGAATGCTTGATATATAAAGCTTACGATTACAACAATAATAATTAGCAAAAGAGAAGAGATATTAATTTTATGAACCACTAAAGACACGGTAGAATTAATGGAGCTAGTGAAGAAAGTTGATGAGGCAAAAAATTGAATTTACACAGCCTTACTCGAACAAACTGCACATTGTTATTACATGTTATAGAAAGCTTTTTAATCTTCTTTGTTATAAGTAAATAATAAATCAAGACGATCATAAGTGATGGACAATCATGTTAAAATTAATTCATGTTCCTTTCAAACGATGACAATGATTTTAATTAAAGCCTTGAAAGTGATTTTGAATATGTTGATTTCTTTGTTTTAGATTAAGTAGAGTAAGATAAAGTAGAACTTTAAATTATATATCTCATTTCACTTTTAAATGTACTGGATTTATTATATGTAATGCATTTACTCAGATGAAAGCTATGTACTTCAAAATATTCAATAGTAAATAAATTACTTTTAGCCCAAAACGTGTCGTAATAAAAGTTTTTTGCCGATAAAAACTGTTGCAAAAATTAATTTTGAAGTAAGTACCGTAAATCTTAGACCAAGCCTTGATCTAAGTATTCCTTCATCTAAAGCCAACACGGAAGGATTTAAACAAAGTAGGTGTAAATGTGCAGCTTTAGCACTGTTATTTAGCGCTAGTCAATCTGATCAGCTGCCGGCGTGATAATGATATGGCGAGCCTTTCTCAGGGTGCTGTTGTAACGAATGCTTTGAATAGTGTACTCCTACTTAGATGGGAAGGCGTGTTCCTCGTGGGTATACTTGATAGGATTCTGTTATGTAATGGTTTTTAATGATGTTGTTTTAGATATGAAGATTTGTCGTTAAGACTTTTAGATTTGATTAAATATTTCTTTTGGAATGATTTATTTATCATCAACCTTTGTCATTTTGATGAATTTACAACCCAGTTCTACTACTCCATCTTGCCTTTTTCTAAATATATGGTTGTTTCAGAATACCTTTTTTCTGGAATTCGACTTCCACTCATCCATATCACTCATCTCTTTTCACTGTATTCATTCTATTCCTTCCTACGTTACCTCTCATACAATGTATCTATTTCTCAATCGATCTAAGACTTAATTCTAAAGCTTTATTGCTTACACTTATATTACGCGATGGTAAACAGTAATGTACGCCCAGCGATTACATATCAACGGTAACATTCAGGAAGCAAGCTCACGTGAATTTAACGGTGTAAGAAATTACGACGTTCCTCTATTCATCTGTCTTATACCCTGCCTCATAAGTTTCATTTACAACCTTAAAATCTTCAACTCTATCTTGTAAACTATAAGGTTCATTATCGTTTTTCGTTGTAGCTATTTGTGTGGTAGGTTGTACGTGATCTGTTGCATGCGCTGAGTTTGAACTTGTATCAGTTATGTCAGCTTTTTTTCTAAAGATTACGTATTGTTATGTTACCTGTTCCAAGTGTGAGATTTCACATGAAATACGGTGACTTATAGTGGAGTGCTACCTTACTTACACGTCAGCAGTTTTTACCGTCAGATCGACAATGAGATAACTGATGCGATATTTAGAAAATGCCTTGTACTGTGTATGTACATATCTGTACTATAATTGATTCTTGATAAAGTTCTGTAGTTAGTAGTAGTTACCCTTCTAATAAAACGTTAAATTTTCTCCATAAGCGTATAGGTAGTCTATATTTACACTTAATTTTGCAGCCGAACTGGTTTTTCAAATCGACAACATAAAATAAATTAATTAAGCGTTTCAATGAGGTTGAACTATCTTAATATTCAATCGATACACTTCATTTTGGACTACATTAAAATTAATTTAGTCAAGCAAAACCAATTGCTCTAGAATTTGTACATTTATTTGCTTGCCAGCTGCTGCTGTTAATGAGATTTTAATTGTTAACACATTTGGATTTCGTTTATTAGCTATGCCTAATTTCTATTAGAAAGCATTTACTGACTAGATGATAAATTAAAGAGATTAAGAGATATGTAGGCAGTTTTTGAAAGAAGAACATCAACATACAAGTCTGGCATTTCATTTTTATCACGTATCTGAGAAAAATGTTTCAATAAGTTCTAAAAACAAATTTAACGATTTCTTGACTGTCGTACTCGTAATCCATTTAGCTCTTTCGGAAGATATGATGTAATTAAATAATGATCACACGTTATTACCAGCTATGCGGAGTATTCGGATGAACAAATTATTTGTTGACAGTTCGTCAAAAATACATAAATTCCTCCCGTGTCGCAAACTTTTAAAATCTTCATCATAACATAAAACACAAGACAATAGTTCTACCAGATTGACCAGGCCACATAACCTTGACCCCATACATGTACTAGCCAACAGTACGGACAGACGTAAGTACAGCGTTGAGCAACACCAAGCGAAGCGCGATGAAGTAAACAACATGTTAATTAAAACGATCATTGAAACCCTCGCCCTACGCTACCAATTAGTATTTATTCCCAAACAAATGAAGAAATAGCAAGAAATACTCGTAGTTGCGCAGTCCATAGCAAATGTATGACGAATTAAAATGTAGCCTTGTTTATTCAATTAGTACGATGGTCGTGATTAATGGAGAGAAACGGATTTGTATGGTATAACGATGGAGTATTAAGCTTGTATTTGTACAGTTTCTTGCTTTTAATATTTTGAACTGCTTTTGCAAAACTTGCTTTCGAATAAACACTAGACTGCATTTTATAAGTTACCAAATGTGACAACTTGCTGACAATTGCTACTTCTGTTTAACAACATCGTTAGATCAAAGTTGATTGTTGGTGCCCAAATCTCTGAAAATGACATTAATTTGAAAGAAGTGCAAGAAAAAAATATTTTTTTTTATGACAGCTTTAGGCTTTCAAGATTGCACCTCAAAGTGCCAGAAATGTCATAACTAATAACTTAAAATGGATTAGTTTGAGTATCTAATCCCAAAACCCATCGAACTTTAAGGGCCCATTACGTAAACACTCATAATGATAAAGTATTAATGTCCCTCATTATATAATCACGGGTTCGTTCTGATGCACCGGTTGACTGACATGAGAATATCTTTAATTACAAATGGCGACGCTAATCTAACGATCTTTAGATAAACATCAACTGTACCTGTGCTTAGGAGACCAGAACTTTTTATATGAGAACAATATAGTGAGAATAGTATTTATTTTTTAGAACATAGTCACTTTTATTTTTAAATTAGTTGAATTTGAAAGCGTAAGTATTTTTTGTGGGATGCTTTGAGTGCCAGTGTGAACGGACCTAGAAGTTATTAGCATTATTGTAATCGCTTTAATTTACATTTTAGATGCATTAAACCCCTCTGTTATCAAATTATTTCATTTTAAACAATTCAACTTATCGCCGTCCACTAATGGACAAATATAAATAAATACTCCTCAACATTCTCAACTCTATTAAGTCTCAAATTAAACATACGAGAGTAACTTATTTTATCGTCATATATTTCTAAATACTTGAAGATCTTCTATGAGGCTGTGGGATGCTTTGGACTGCATATTATAGACAAATTACACCCAGACACAGAACAAATGATTGTGCTCATCATACGAACATTTGTCCTGAGTGGTAATCGAACCCACGCCCCCCGGTATTGCAGTCAGGGCCACTAACCACTAGACCAACAGGTCTGTCTAAAATTTACGCCTTAACACCTGATCCTCCGCCTTTTGCACCCTCTCAAACCTAGTACCTTAATCTGGACCTTGGTTTACTCTTACAGTAGTGATCCAAATATCGTAATCACCAGATAAACCAATAAAACCTTACCTTGTAACGATTGTTTGAACTAACAAATACTTAATCAAATACCCGTTTTCTCTGAATACGGAATTACCGAACAAATACCATGCTTCGCCGGAACAGTGTCGGTTTTCAATGCATCGGCTTATCGTTACGGTTCGATGAATTGTTTGTTCGTACTTTTATCAGGCTATTGACTTACCTAATGTTTAATAGTATTATAGTTTTAGACTGTTAGAGGTATTCGTTTACTAACTTTGTTATTCTACCTCTATTCCCTCCTCACGAATTCCTTCATCACTCCTCCCGTCAACGTTTTTTGCTCTTCCATTTTCACGTCTTCAGGTTACTTATCATATTTATTTATTCAATATACAAATCCCAAGAATGAAAGGTTATCTTGACATGTCATCTGTTGAACTGTAGAGCAGTTCGGAAGACATTTTCGTGACATCACGAACTCCGAGTAAAACACTATTGAGTAACAATTTTTACTCTAAAGCCAAGAACGATATTTCTAATTCTAAAATTGTGAACATTAACCATTCCAATACTCTTGTCTCTAACTATAAAAATTGCACATAAATGGAGACTAGTCAGTCTTCATTTAGATTTTTACAACCCGAGATTACAGTGTTCAGAAATTACAGAGATATTAAAGGCTTACTATTCCCATGGTTATGAGTGAAGAATCCTGTCGGTGCGGTGCCGCCGGCCTCTGCATATCCTTTAATTAGAGTTCGGATGTAGATCGACAAGAACATGCGGCTGTGGGATGCTTCGGACTAGCTCGAGGGAAAACGAGTGGTTATTGAAACTTGTCAGGCATTTACGTAAATGAGTAGTACTTGACTGGTCAGGTTTAATTTGCATACTACTTAATGGTGACCAATCTGACTGAGACTGATCCCTACATTCTAAACTGCATCACTTTGAAACGCCAACACCAAATGAAATTAGATTTTTGCGGTTCGATCAAAACAAATGATCAATAAAAGATCCTTTGACCTCTTCTAAATCGTTTTGAATCTGTATCCATTAGAAGCCAATTTTATTACTAAACAATTTGTGGTTATATAAATGTGTGGGGTCCAGGATCTTTGAGGTGTAATTTGAAACAGGTTTCGATAAGATTTCCATTAAAAGCTTTGATATGTGTTGAAGCAATTATACAGAAAATAATGCAAATATTTAAGTGAGAAATCAACGGATATAGGTACTTTACTGGTTTCAATTATGAGACTAACAATTACAGGGTTCTTTTTGTTGACAAAGTTATTCACGACAAGTTTTTCTTTAATTACTTTGGCAGTGTCGAAGTGGATGAATAAGTTTCAGTTTTTAGAGAGCAGCAGTAATAAACTTTAGTAATTATGAGCCAAAGTGAAATTTCTTTTTGTGTTCTATTTCAATTATACGAGCTCTTCATATAAATAATCATAATTTTATGTCTGCCATAGTCCGGTAGTTCTTTGTTTAGTCTCATCTGTCAGCTTGCGTTTTCTAGCTATTTATAGTGAAGTGTCTGCTTTAAATAAAATTAATCTCTAAATAAACTTAAACTCAAAGCTTTCTCGTTGGGAAGTCGTCTACAAGATCTGTTTTCCTTAATTTATATAAACATTGCACTAAATCAAGATCTTAAGATCACATTCCTGCTCCTCTTTAGGAATGCAGCGTTCTCGGCTGTTTGAACAGTTACTGTGCCCGTATTTGGTTTAAAAGAATTCAGGTTGATTTTCTTAATCCGAGTTTGATTCCGTTAATATAATACGATGTGTTTTTCATGCGTACTATCAAGTGGATCGATAGTATCATTATCAGGCGCGTAATCGTCAGGTATCCACAAATTTACTTATCTCTTAATATCAACGTCAAGAGCTCAGATCGTTGTATACTATCAGCGCTATTAAACGTCTGGTGTGTAATCATTGCGTGCGTCCACGAATGTCATACCGCGAGAGCCTTGTCCGGGTAACTTGTCCATGTTTGTAACTTGCATGCAAGTTTATTCGCAACTTTGCAAGCTATCCGATTTAAAAATCGCCGGAGTGCTGAGGTTGTTGTGTTGTGGCGTGCGGTTTCGATTCGGTCGGGTAAAAGTTTGAAGTCCATTCGGTTCGGTTAGATGCGTCGCGTGGTTGCGCACGGCGAACGGCGCCTCAGTTTGCTAGCGCTGCCCGCGCAGCTCACTCGTGTGTTCAACTTATCGCTGCTGCAAACCGTAAACCGACTTTCCGATTCGAATTTGGAACGTTTCCGACCGGTAAAGTTGGTTTAACTGTCGCTTTTAAGCGAACAATTTTGCGACCGCCTAAATTTCGCATTGCGATTTGGCAGTGCGATTGCTTCACTCTGTTACGCTACCGTCTTAACAGATAACTGTGAAGAAACGTGTTCAAGCTTCAGTGTGGCGAGGTAGGCAGATTGTGCTCTATCAGTGTTGTGGAAAAGAGGATGTGATTTGTGAAGTGCTAATTCTGCTGTTCGTTCATACTTACGATACGTTTCACTGAACGTGATACAAAAAGTGGTTTTGTTATAGAGTTAATGTGACTACCGGAGTATTGATACGCAGTGCTTTCCCCCTGTCCAGAGCTTGATTTATGGTAAGTCAATCGGTTCACTTGTTTTAGAGTAGAGCTAGGATTTATAGTCGACAGCGATCACTCGAGAGTCTTTTGTTATTGGCCTTGTTCTCCTAACTTAGATTTAGTGGACATCAGAAGATAGATCGTACACGCCGGTTAACAATCGAACCGGTTGGTACACGTGACGGTATAAGAATTAATTCAATGACAATTCGTGTAGACTTCCGTAAATGGCTAGGCAAGGCGGTGCGCGGCACAGCCTCTACCTCTACAGCACTCTGTACCGAACGGAAACTTTAAATGCTGTGACATTGAAACCGTGAAGAAGAAAGCGACATTAATAAGTTTATTACCGAACTGGCACGCATATTCATCACGCCGAAACACCGGCACTAAAAGCTTACAGCATTTGATAATTAATATGAGAATGATTCGACAATTTGTTCTTCGATAGTGGGTCACGCTGTTTATTAATTGCGGATCAACGCGAACACGTGGGACCCGCATTGTGCGCGAAATAAACTGGAACTTGAGAAATCCGTTCACTTTTAATGTTATACTGATATTCTCACAGACGAAATTTACGGAGAGTGAAGGTGGACAACTAGAGTTAATATCCTTAGTATGTTCTAAATTATAGTCGAAATTGCAATAAAGATACTACATAGATATAACAGTGACGTATAGAAATCGAATAGTAGTGTAGTCAAAGTTTTCAAGTATGGTAGTAAGTTTAAGTAAAAGAATGAATGAAAATGTAGAGTCAAACATGTTGCTTGAACGTAAGTGTATGAATGAAACTCTATTTGGTTTTAAAACCGTTAAAGTCCTAGAAAGTTTAACTACTATTGTCCGGATATGAAATACAACATTCTAAATGCCAACAGACAACTTCGGTAGTGTCGGTAAAAATTCAATAAAAACTGCAAACTGCAATATTTACGATACATAAAAACTCGTCACCTTTTTTCTCTTGCCCATGAATATACTGAGCTATTGAGGTAGATCATTGAACATCGGAACATCATATCAGAATTATTGTACTTCAGCTTATTATCAAGATTTTTTTAACTCCTTACATTATACAGAATTAAACTCTCTTTTTAAATTAAACACTCTACCTAAAATAATAAAAGATGGCGCCAAGCGCAATCCTCGTAATCTAAGACTCTTTTATAATTCTAATTAGCTTTTGTATTTAACAGTATCCAATAACAAGCCGTACGGTGTAACCACAAAAGCAGCTAACACCACAGGGTATTCCCGTAAATGTGTTATTTCTGTTGAAGCAGTAACAGCATAAGACTCGTCATAAATATAAATAGTCATAACTGATTACATACTCATGTTTGTCATATCTTAGGCATTGGTACTTAGTGATATCCGAAAGGAACTAAAGCCGAAATCAACACAATTGGGTAAATGTTAAACAGCTATACCAGAAAATTTTGAAATGACCAGTCTATCCATTTATCATGTAAGGACTGAGGATATTGATGACGGTAAGTGGAAATCTCTAGTATAGCCTTCTTTGATAGTACTCCAACACCATAGCTCTGAAATCAATGATTTGTATCGCACTGCCTGTTACTGCCTTTTGGATATTATTAGATGCTATTTACATATCCCTGTTTGATATTGGGTGGTACTATCTCCTGTTCCCAATTTCTTGTATTTACCGAAATGTGTATTTTATTGCTATTTATCTCTTCTACCTTTCACATAACCTCCCAGAATCCACCTCTTTTTCCGTCTGCATGAAAACCCAGTTACCCACTTCAATAAAACGGTGTAGACTTCAGAAACCCTAGATTTATTAGCTAAATGCCCTAGAGAGTTTGACCTAGGCACAGATTGAATTGTAGTCACATCGGCATGCCCTCGTGACCCTTACGTCACGAGCTCTACAATGTAGAGGATCGTGATGCACACCCATGTGTTTAATGAAGCTAAGTTTATTGTTTATCATCACGCTTATGCCCAAAAGGATAGGCAGGGTATGCGATCACACCTATACTGCTCCCATTTATAACAGTAGTGGCATTTTGACTCCTGAAGTTGATTTTTTGGAATTCAAGAGTTGTTACTATATTTGTCTGTGTTCTCTTAATATTTGGTAAACATTTAATAGTAATACCTAGGTAACAAGAATTAAGAAGTATAGACAAGTGTAAGTTTTCATAGTTTAGTCTAAACTTCTCAAACGATAGTAAAAACCGTTCTTTGATTTATAAATACAAGTGCTCTGCCTTCTATTATTCTCTTCCCATTATAGTTCTAATTATAACTCAAGCATAGGTAAGGTATACTGTGAAATTTTGTGTTATATGCTTTGTTATTGATAAGCCAATGGAAAGGTATAACGAAACAATAACTGACTCACTGTTTACTACAAGCGTTTTTAATTAATCAGAATACAGGTCAGTAGTGAAATATTGTAGTTCTTTCATCGATAGTAAACCAAGTAAATTAGGTTAAAATGCTTTTAAAGTATAAAGAACAATATAGAGTAGTAGATTTTGTAACAAAGCTATTAATAATTACGACACAGGGAACTACAGGTACACACACTATTTATATTAAATTTTGTAACTTTTTTGTTAAACTAACTGCGGACTTTTGTGTTTTATAACAAATTGCTTAGAATCAAAGACAACTTTGTTTTTAGAGATGAAATTATCATCGATTTACTTACAGGGATGATATTATCACTGTTTTACCAAGTTTAGTATTGTAATGCAGAATTAAGGATAAATTGCATTATTATGCAAAAAATTTCCTCAATGCTTTATTATTACGAATTCTCAAAAATCACTATAATAAGGTTCTCTAGATACTTAATTTATGAATCAAGCAATGTCTAAAAACTTACTATTATCAGCATAAACAAACGCAGTCATCTTTATTGAATCCTTATAGGAAATCTAAAATAAAACAGATTCTTTCAATAAATTGATACAAAACGTTGTTCTCGTATAATTGCCTTAGTCACGATAGAGTTTTTCTATAAAATCGATATAAATTACTGTGTCCTTGATTCGCGGTCATCAATCCTTTTATTATTCTTCTTTGTTATCTAGGCGATGGCTTGTAGTGTAGAATGATAATTGTTGTGTTGACTAAGGTACTTCTTACACGAGGTATTGCAAACTGGAGATTTCAAAGAAACTTCCACAAGAGATTCTTATGTAGGCCTATGTTGTATGAAGTTATATTTTCAATTTTATTGACGGAAAGTAGAATTGCCTACTGTTGTTTCTTTGGGATAAGGGACAAGGATCTTTGCAAGTTTTAGCTAATAAAACGATTTATAGCATTAGCACATGTCTGAATCAATCATATGCGATCATGTGGAGATAAAATTTTGCATAAGTTGAAAGAAGGATATTTAATTCAAGAACATATTTATTCAGACTTTAATATAGTGTATAAATAGCTACGAATTACGTTGTCAATGAAAACAATACGCGCGCGTTAAAAGAAAGTCTTTCCAACAAATGTCTATTTCCAGAAATTGTTAGCTATTTTCATAACCGTAGGTGAAATTAAAATATCACCACTTTTACTTACACTTCGTGTAACTATTGGAATTTATTGACTGTATTGTATCACTGACACCTAAAATATTGTTACGTATTAAAACGACCAATTTTCAATATTTATTTATATTTCTAAGTTCTAAGCGAAGTTTATTGAAAAGTTAAAAATATTATGAATGTATTTTCGTGATTTATGCTTCAATATTATTTAGTTAAGTGACTTGTTGTGTTTATTAAATAGTAAGATTTACGCAAAATAATCTTTTGCTATGTATGGTATAACTTGAGTAACTTTTAGCAATAAGTTACAAAGTCAGTAAAAACTGGAAGTAGCAAACATAATTCATATTTTATAACATTTTTTTTTTATTAGGTGTTTATTTAAATTAATAGTCTACAAATAGATAATTTTAATATAATTTCATTGATTTTTTGTGTCATCATAGACGATTATAATTATTAAAAAAAAGGGTAAAAAAGTTGACCTCAATTTACTGAACAATGACTTTTTATCTTTTCATTGTTTCAATATAATTGGTATGTTAATAAAGTTCTTACGCTAATTACTATAATCTAGATACTAACTTGATCTATTTACAGGGAATATGCAAAGCTATGCAGCATAAATTAAGTATAGTCATGAAATTACTTCTTTAAAAAGCTATGTTAATATGTGTTTATTGCTATGAATTAATTAGAATATGTAATGTCGAATTACAAGGATAATTCCATACAAAACTCGCATAGCAACACCATATACCTAATGATTTTATGACTGGCCAATTAGCATTACACTTATGTTAAAAACTAACAAACAAAATAACAAACAAGGACATAATGCTACATTTTGCCGTGCTAGACTCTCAGCATCCTTATCACAATGCTGGAGAAATATCAAACAGCAAAGCTCAAAACTCAAAATGGTACTAAACATCTTCTAAAACAGTTTTGGAGTTTTGCAAACAACTGTAAAATCACGATCAAAACATGTATACTATTAAACAATTGAAGTTGAAGCCCGAGTCTATTAATTTATAAAATCGTAAAATTTTCTTAAAACAGTTTATGATCAGCTTTAAATAACAGAAATATACCGTAACAGCTTCAAACATTTTGCATAAGAAATCTGCATGTTCGGTCGAGTATACATGTTTTGTTTTCTTGTATAAAACCTTACAACGCATAGATAGCAAGCAATGCTCTAATGGAGGTGTAATATAAGACGCCATTACGCATTTTAATAGTATTTAATTACAGCTAAACTCGTAATAATGCCATAAAAAGTTCTTAATGAATGCGTTTCGTAATACTCATTATTGTGCTCATTCGTATTTAGTTTAGGGCGTAATTACTAGGGTGGCATTAGCTGTGAATTAATTATCATGTGAAGATTGTTAGTGGAACGTGGTGATAAAATTAGGTGTAACGATAAACTTTTATGGACAAAAGTGGTGACAAACATTGAAATGTTGTAACTTTTGGAATTGTTCAATCTGTATTATTTTAAATAACTTCAACTTTTAATTTTACGTACGTCAATCTATAGCACAAACATTGTTTTTCTGTATTAAAGGTCTGCCAAAACGTCTTATCAAAATACTGAACAATATAATATGTACTAGCATTTGTGGAAGTGAGACGGCGCACTACATGTTGTAGACTAGTATCTCTTTCTTTCCCAACTACAATATTATTATTTTAAGCGGTAGTTATAGGTCCGTGCAAGCACACAACAATTCATTACAAATACCATTTCCAAATAGGTCACGAAGGTGCAGAAAGCTGTTAAAATTTATTTAAGAACAATAACCATAAACAAGTACTGGTAACAGATAAGTTTGATTTACGGCATCCAGAGATCGCGGTACATTGTTTCCGTTTCACACCACCGTGATCGATGATTGGTCGGTATTGAATTATTTCTATTAGCTCTCGATTCTGATTGGATAGTTGGTTACATAGTTACGTTTTAATACTTTGAATTATCGAACACATTAATGAGCAGGTGTTTAAGTTTAGAATTAGGTTTATGTTCGATCAAGGATTCGAAATTTAAATCTCATTTTTCTTATTGAGCATTAATGGCATTTGTTTCTTAATTTTTAAGTGTGATTAATTAACATTGCGAACCTTTTTTGTGGCAGAATTTTGACAGTTGTTACTTTTTTATAGATTTGCTATGTTTTTGTATTTCTTGATGTAGATTGGTATCTTTCTGTGACGTCATCGAGTAACTATCCTTCCTGGATTTACAGTTATTGGATTTGATAAATCTGTTTATCTATTGCAATATCGAATCTGGAATGTGTAGGAGCTGGCAAGAGATTTTAGTCTTATAACTATTTGTTGTTTACTATTACGAGATTATCCAAAATGTCTTATAGGTAGAGCACAATATAAAAATGAGTTATGTAACAATTTAATACTGTCTTACAATATTAAGAATCCAGTTCGCCGTGCCAGGTAGGCCTTAATAATACATATTAGATCACCCACGCCATTTTCCTTTTAAGTACCTATAAGGTAACTTCTAAGCAGCATGCGTACAAAGTCATAAAGGCGCGTACAATTGATCTACCACAGTAGTCTAGTATATATTTTCTATATTTTATATATTTTCTAGTGAATAGAACTAGAGTTGTTAAAAATGTTCTCGTGTGAATATTGACACTAGTTGCAAAGTCGTTGTCATCGCGACAGTTCTAAAGCTGACAGAATTACCTTGATGCCTGTTTTTGTACCAACTTTAGATTGTAATTAAAACCAATATAAGACTTAAAGAAAACTCGATGCTTGATGTCAACATACAAAGCTAGTTAGCAAAAAAAAAAAAGATTTATCGACTCATTTAGAAAAAAAAACTGAAACTTTTGAAATTACATCATTGGAAAACTTATTTTTAATTCCGTACTGTTCGTTAATGTGCACTAACCTTACTTCAACTTACTTGTATCTGAATGTGTAAGTACATTGCGTGGAGCGACAGGTCGGTAGCACGCCGCCCACGCCAACTACACAGATCTCACTGTTTAACATAAAAGAATTCTACTTGAGATGCTCTTGTACTTTATGAAGAGGTTATTCAAAACGCATTACTTTCTCGTTCGTTCATTCATTCATTCGTTCTCGGTCATTCATTCATTCATTGTTGACAATGTTGACTACAGTTATACTAATAGCACAGCTAATTGTATTGTCTCTGTTTTCTGACATTTGAAGTTCGTATTTTAAATTACTTATTTGGTACTGATACTATTAACTGTGTACTGTAACTGTCATATGTTTTACTTTTAATGTAGAAAAATCTGTATACACTCATTAGTCCTTCTTTAATTATGTTAACGTTTAGAAGGAGGAAAAGTTTTGAACTACCCTTATCAGATAAATACTTCATACTACCTACCTTTATTTCTCGAACCAAAACTGATAAAAGCTCTGCAGTATATTTAACCGTCATAACCGGCGTCACTTCTATATAAAATATGTTTCAAGGAAGTAACACCTGCCTATACCTCCATGTGACTGTAAATATTTTATCCACACATTCCACACTATTATAAATACCGTCGAACCACACTAGATCACTGGCCAGATAGAACCGAAGTATATTGTAGTCTAGGATCCCGCCATATATTCCTGTCGCAAAGTTACGCCTTCCCTGCATCGGCCTGCGTCTGCGCATGACGTAATTACAGGGGAGTGCCGCCTCTTGAACTAAGGTTATTGCAGTTGTGGAAGCGAGATGGCGTTATACATGGCTTAGAACGTTGTCTCTTTTTCGCAATTGCAAAGATTTTACTTTAAAAGTTGGCAGTAGGATTTCTGGACTCATGTGTGTGAATTATACGCTGTTGTGTTTTGTTTTCTGTTCGACTGCAAAATCTATTAACTGTACCTACAGATATAAATATTAACATGCCTGAGATGGTTGTAGTCTAAAAATAGTTTACTACGGGTGGATCAACTAATTCTATTAATAAATAATCTAAACACAGCCATGATTCATTGACTGCAGTATTACAACTATATTTTTTAATAAATTTGTTAGGTAACAAAAATCAGATTAGGTCTAGCAGATGATGACAAAAATAATTATTGTTACTGATGCTCCATAATACAGAAATCTGAAAGTAGATTTCCAAGCTATAAGTAGTTCGTTAGGCCTTATCAAATTTGGATATAATTGGTCTTCAACGCTTACAATGTCAAATATTAAATAACAAAAATTGCAACAGATATTATCTAAAGTAGGTTAGTAGTATTAAAATACAAAGAACTAAAGATTAATAGTTTTATCGCTATTAGATCTTATTATAAAGCATTAAATAAGTTTTTAAATTAATAATAGTGTTGTGACAAAGGCGATTGCAATCGGTCTAGATTTTAGTAGCAAATCAATTTTAACGTCTTTGAGGAAATGCGTAGACTAGAGTACTAGGCACAGTTTCTGAGAGGCTGAACAACCATTTACACTTTGTACTTAATTGTGTAACTTATTCCAAATGAATAAGATTCAAATTTCAATCTCTGTGATTTCTTATTTGTTCAATCAATCATGGTCATGATCAATGGATTTGACAACTGATAAAGTATGTCTAAGTTCAAAAAAACAGGGATTAAATTTTAAGCTTATTTTAGTAATAGCATTATGACGTCACGCAAATGAAAACTCCAAAACTAGAAATTTAAAGCGATGAAAGCCGCAGGCTGAAACGAGATTGGATATTATGCAAGGTAAATGAATATGAAATCTTAACTAAGACTATTAATATCTGTTATCGCTATAATAGGTTTTCGATTAAATAACGTAAGTGGTTACTGGTTGAGCCCAATTTCGTTAACGTTTTGCGATGCAAATAACTAGGATAACCTGATGTTAACTAAACAACTTCTAGTCACCTAGTTTTAAATTACTTTGGCATTTTTGGTAGTGGTGTTTTGTAGTCTACTCAAAAAGTAAAGCTTTTGTGAGAATAGTACAAGAACTCTTCTTTAATTAAAAACTTTAGCATAGAGAGGTTTTTTCGCGTCGTTAACGACGAAAATCATTGCATATCAGAGACTTTTTGTAAACAAAAGCTGTCACTGCTTAAACAAAACACTCGCGCTCATTAGAGTCAAATCCTTTATTATTCCTCCGCTTTGCATACTCCATAGTAACTCATATTATTATATGTACCCCTACTGCGACCTAATAAATAATTTATCGTATTCAGTCTGGCATTCACAATCCATGTGCGAAACGCGTTCAACATTACTGACAGACCCCTGACTCACATGTCCGCCATTGTATGACGTCACAACATCGCGACACGTGATTGGCCGAAAGTTGAGTGGGGCCCTTTTCCGGTGCATGCCCTGCGTGCAATTTCAATTTAATATTTCGTTCTTTTATTACGCCAATAGGATTAAAACTTTTTGCTGGCTGAATGCGTCGATATCTACAATTTCAAGATTCAAAATTGGAATTAGTGAAAAAAGTAATTGTAATGTCAATTGCAGATTATTAAATTTTTTACGTCTTGTTACAATATATTTATTGATTAAAAAAAGGGGTAAGTAAGGAGTATGATATTCTTTTTTACCAAGTAACTGACTTGTTCGATACATGTTATGCGAATTCAAATTAATATAAAGGTATTATGGTATTGCCGCCATATCTGTTAAGAAATTACTAATCAGATATTACACAATCAGTAGTTGTACGAAGAGCTATGTATTTGCACAATATTTAGCTGAATGTTGTAAAGCAAGAAAATTAACGTAACAAGCTTAAATATGGTCATTAAGTATTGGAATTAAAACATTTACATCGTTAATGCGTTTAAACGCACATTTAATAACTGCGTGCAGTTAAGTGTCTTTTAGTTAAATATAAGCCATGTTTCAATGTAAAGAACACTAATCAAGAAGTGTGGTATTTTTGTAAAAGTTCCTCAAAGTTAATAGGGTGAGGCGTAAGGTTAAAAAGTCGTTAAGATTCCATATTTTTGTACTTTTCAACGTCGTTGCTTGTTTTTACTAAGCTATAAAGAAAAAATCCCGGCAGGCATGGATCTCTCTTTCTCATGTCATTATTAGAAAATAAGTTCTTATTCATTGCTTATACACGATAGGTTTCTTGACACGTCCCTCGACGGACATCCGTTCATTAAGCAAATACTGGAAATAAATAGGCGATGAATACAGATCTGTGCCTGTACTATGCACTTTTAAAGCGGGATGAATGCATTTGTGGAAGTGAGACGCTGTTATACGCTCTGTATAGCGCCATCTCGTTTTCACCACGAGAACTATCCTGTTTTAGGAGTTCGTGGTACAGGTTGTGGTCGTTGTAAGTTTAGCATATTATCTAGTATGAATCATTGATAATAAAGATATTGATTAATGTAGAAACCTCGTTCGATTAGTCGCTGGTAAAGGTTGAACTAGTTTTAGCCAATTAATGTTTGTTTTGTGACGGAATATGTCTAAACAAACTAGGTGAGATGTTTAATCGGTGGCAGCTTTGACATTTTATTTAATTAGGTTAGTGAGGAATTACAAAATGAGATGCTAAATGTATTGGTAGAGGTAAAGAAAGAAAGTTTTTCAAGAGAGAATGCTTGGAGTTATTAAATGAAGTTTTTGTATCGGGCATTACTGAGGAAAGTGACCTTTTTGGCAATAGAGACTAGTATTTGACTCTTATACCTCTTTGAACTTAATAGCTACTTTTCAAAGAGGAAAGTTTAGCTGGATGTCTTGTTAAAAACAATAGAATCGCTTTATTAATAAGTCTGAACAGAGCTCGTCGAGTCCACCGATTTCATTGCTTCGTAAATATATCCTTCTTTACGCAACTAGAAACGCACCTAAATGTGAAATAACCCAAGTTTTCTACACAATTTACCATAAATATCGATTTGAAAGTACATATATTTGACAATAACGTCAAACTGTCTCACAATAACGCTCAGGCGGCAACAGGCAGGCATTGTTCACTGCACCTCGTAAATACAAGCTGACAAACATTGGAATACCAAAGTTATTGTAATGGGCTAATTTGGTCCTTAAGAATTATAATGTATTTAGGAATGAATTGTCGTTTATTATGATTTTATCTTTGAAAACTTTCTAGAGGGTAATTTTGTGGTTCATTTGTTTTCGTAGTTTAAGGCATCAGTAGTCGGGAGAAATATAGTATAATAGTCAAAGCTTGCGCTCAGGCAAAATAAGTAGAACTGGTAAAAAGGTTGTATACCAACCAAGATCTATTAGAAATTCGTAATATGATCAATGAAATCATTCTTTTCAGGCCTCTCAGGTAATTATAATATTTCTCCTACGAAAGAATGTTGTCCGATAAATTCCATACTTTCATAATAAAATTATATCGATCGTATATAGCAATCTGGACGTTTAAAACAATCTAATAACCCGTAGGGGTCAATTCGGGCTCACTTTCTTCAATGATTTATGTGTTAGTATGTACTGTGACGCTGTTCACCGCTGGGCAAGTAATTACCGCTTGTTTCCCTGCAATTAGAACCGATTAGGGTTGCCGCTTATAAATTTCAGTCTAATAGTCATTTATTGAATCGCTTTTGACTTAGTTACGAGCAGGCGGTATAACGATTTCGGTCATATTAAAAGGTGGGATAATAACTACACATTCTTGATCGATGGACACAATTATAAATGGATCGAAAATTAAGGCTCTTTTTTGGGTTAAATCGTTACTAAAATCTAATTGACACTAAATGGCGTTTTTAACTTTGGGAAGTAAAATACTATTCTAAACTAATAAAAGAATACAGACAGGTTGTTGTGAGACTTGATTCTTACAGTAATTATCAATACTATTACCTACCTATACTAATTTCTCTTACACTTGTGATAAACTCGTGTTAAGTCAAGCCCTGTCAACCCTAGGCCATATGCGCAGGCGCAACGTTTCTTTAGGTTCAACAGACTTGTGCAATAAATGCTTCAGTATATCACTCGAGGTGGTTTCTACTTGTTAATGTATATTTAGTATAGTTTACTAATAAAAGTCCTAACATTAAACTCGGCACCGGGTAGGTTAAGTTCGAAGAAGGAATTTTTCTTCGCCCTGGATAAATATTAGAAACGTAAGAACGAACTACTAGATTGCTTTTCTTTTATTTATTAAATGTCTTTGATAAATAATAGACACCTTATCTAGCGTGAACAAAGCGACAGAAAAAATGTCCTCAATGTTTGACGTAAAAATAATATTTGTATAAAGTATCGGAATAACATCATACAAATTTAAAAATTGCCCGCAATTATTGTACTGTGATTTTTAATCTATTCCACTCGTTTAAGTTTGTTTTGTTCAGTGTTGTGAATATTATCTATGTCCTTTATTTATGACTTCTTCAACAATGAATTAGTTACAATATGTTCATCCACATACCTATAAATGGCCCTTGACCTTATAACGCATATCTTTATTTACGAAACTTTTCAATGTCACCAGTAATTCTTTAGTATCTTTCAATGTCGGGCCCTAATCAATAAAATGGTTTTGGACAAGATAAGTAGACGTATAAAATTAATTATTCAAATAGTTTTCATTGATTAAAGGTATTATCAGTACCTAATACTTGTATTAAGGTGCGGTTTGTCTGATTACGAAATCTAAAGGAGTTTAGATTATTTTGCATATTATTTAAATGTTTTGTAATTTATATTTTATAAATATCACTACAAAGTATTAAATGTTTGTCCCTAAGTAGGCTTAGATGCCTAAAACTACGGAATAGATTTTGATGCGGGTTGCTGAATAGATAGATAGATGTTTTAAGAGGATGGTTTATAGGTATACATAAGTATTGTATTAATTGTCTAACTCGAAAGTGTTTATTGGTCGATAAACGCGAACAGCTAGTAGTAGAATCAATTTCTTTGTGAGCGACGCTGCGAGCTTGATCCCTACATAGGTAACACAAGAATTTGAATAATCTATAGCTGCTTGTTTTGAGTCGTGATGTTCTTAGTGAATGTCAATTAAAAGTTTCGGAAACCCTGTAAGTGAGTCATGGATCAAATTCCTTAATGCAAAAGTCGTAAATAACCGATTGTGAAGATCTTTACCGTTGGTATAATTAGGTGTTAAGCTAAGCAATTAAAACTTTATTTTGAAACAATTATAATCAAAGTTTACGGAAATAAAAGAACAAGTCTTATAACTAATCAGATCGGTAATAAGGTATCATACGCTAATAAGATTTTAATTATTGTTTTGATGCTTTT
Organism: Chrysodeixis includens; assembly: GCA_941860345.1. Classification (NCBI taxonomy): domain Eukaryota; kingdom Metazoa; phylum Arthropoda; class Insecta; order Lepidoptera; family Noctuidae; genus Chrysodeixis; species Chrysodeixis includens. The sequence continues at coordinate 7,617,057 of OW796113.1, read as the reverse complement.
TTCTTCTTATTTTAATTAACATCATATCATATAGTTCAAGTTTAATTATATTTTAATTAAGTATCAAGGCTCAGTTGTCAGACCTTGTTAAAGACATGTGATTTATTCAACTTTTTTTACTAACGAGAATAAAAAAAAATTGGTGCTTTATTGTGACAAAGAATTTTGTTGAAAACTGCTATTTCTATCAGGTATTATGAGATGATAGGTAACAAGCTACTTTTTAACAACTTCAATTACAAAAGTAACGTAGTCCTCGTATAAAAACTTGAGTACAGAATTTTTATATAATGCGTCTAAGCTTTCTTTTTTTTTCTCTGCCCAGCTGTGGAACACTATAGGCTAGGATATAAAAGAAAAAATAAGTTTTCTTAAAAGACCTCATCTTATTTACTAAAACACTTCCATCCACTTTACATCTACCTATACATACAAATCTATGTTTGTAAGTAATCAATATTTAATTTATTCCAAAACTGCCCTTGGCCTTGCATAAATAAAAAACACAAATTACGTAATGCAAGCAATTAATCCCGATAGACGAATGTTCTCTAAACACGATTTATATTTCCGTTTTCTTATTTATAGCTCTTAGTTAATAATTAATTGCCGTTAAACTCGGTTCAAGTAAAAATAACTTGTACTTCTTTGTATTTACGTTATTTATGATGATAGCTGCATGTAAAAGTATGTTAAATATATGTGTGTGAAGTATGTCATAAATAAAATGTATTACTTATATCAACCTACATATTTATGGTATAGGTGTATGAATGTGAGAAATCTATTATTCATGTGAGTTGGTTTTTGTGCGTGTGCTCTAATAAACCTTTTTTAATATTATGGAACTAAATTTCCTATAGCACAACTCTATTCTAAATATAAAAATAAATAGTCCTGGCTTCAGGTCAAGAATAAATAAAGAATGTCATATGAAATTAGGATAATTGTGACGTGTTAGAAAAAAGCGGCACATGACGCTACAATTTACAGCCCTGGAAAATGATACGTAAAAAGGGTAGAGAGGCTTTTTAGTAGCTTAAACCACAAGAAAAAAATCGATTGCTATGAAAATATTATTAATACGAAAACGTAAGTTATAATATATTTCTATTTTTGAGTTGAAACTGGCTTTCATACTATACACGACGTAAAGATCTTACTGTCAATACACCACAAGAACATCAAACCCTAGTAAAGCAAGGAAGCAGGCAGGAATCTCTCATATCCGTTGTTTAGATAATAAGCTTTCCATTCAAAGATATGAGGAACTTTATTATATCATCAATATGTAAGCCATAAGATGTAATGTCAACCTGTTATGCTATGATGGTTATTGTGCCTTGTGTATGAGATGTAATAGCTCGTTTAGTGGAGTTTCTTTCCGTATCTTTTCCATGAGAATGACATTTTGGGATCGTGCAACTAGAGATTAGATCTATAATTTAATGCGCCTTTTTAAAGCCTAGTGGAAATAAAACAGATTTTTATAGATGTTTTGGGGTATAGAGTTAGTTCTAAGATGATAGTATTTTCTTATTCTGATATACATATAATATTATGGATTGCTGGGTGGGGTTTCCTGTTGGTCTATAGCATGATGTTACGCCCAGAGCATTGCTCAATAGCAGACTTATAACACAAACATTTTGTCAAATCGAACCGATAGTTCCTGAGACTACCTAAATCATCTTAACAAACTCCTCTTATAATTTATAGTTACGAAGTACCGAGCGTTTTATGATTAGCTCTACATTGTGCACTGTATGGTCTCTTATCTATTATTGTTTGATAAGCGGAAAATGTAACACATTTCTTATTCCGGTAATTGTTTCGCAAATAAAGAAAAGTTGTAGGTCAAGGACATACTCGCACCTGCTTAATTGATTGCGAAGGTTGTTGTTAGATTATGTATCGTATTATATTAACTCTGCTAAAGAATTTGAATGTAAATGATGTTTTATATGGTAAACGAGGACTAGAATGCTTAAACGCAATATACTTAACCCTTAAAAACGCTCTTTGCAACGTTCTTAAATGTATCTCTGTCGCTACTTTATTCCTTATAGTGATAGAGACAAAAGAAGACTCAACAGCAACATAATTGATTGACCTTTCAGTCGTATAGTTCCGGGATACGCCGACAAAAGCTAGAAATTTATTAAACCTCACCGTTACACCTAGATACACGGAGTCGGCACAAATTCTACGTTACCTCAAATGCTGACGGAAAGCCATCAAAATCGCTGACCAGTTGTAAAACTAGTGTTTGAACACGTTTTGTTCGTCCAACTCGTGTCATTTCCGCTTTGTTTCAAGCTATATTCGTGTCTTAAAACGGTAAATACGAGGTAACACACCTACATACATTCTCACACATTATAAAGTACGCCCATTAATTTTATAATTAGTACATTTCTCATGAGTCGTGAGTTTTGCTATGCATTAGACTTTACGGTCCTTACATACAACCCCATAGCCATACCGATACCGGATCCTAAAGCGAAATGTTTTGACTGGCCTGTTGGTCTAGCGGTTAGTGGCCCTGACTGCTATACCAGAGGTCGTGAGTTCGATCCCCACCCTCATTCCCCACCTCATTTGTTCTGTGTCTGGGTGTAATTTATCTATATTATGAATGTATTTAGAAATATATAGGTATGTTTATCAGTTGTCTAGTACTCATAATACAAGCTCTACTTAGTATGAGACTAGATGGCGTTGTGTAAAAGTCGTGAAATATAATGTATCGCGGAACGAATCGGACCGTACAAATATCACAAAAATCCTCCAATAGGTCATTTTCTCTGCCGGATCACCGGTTTCTCGTACCGTGTGAAAGGGTGTAACTTATCCACGGTGCCATAGCATCAATGTTCTGTCATACGTCTAATTAACGATCGTTTACACCGAACGGTAAATACCAACAAGCAGTTGCAATGGTAAATGTGTCAATAGTGATGTCACGGTAACCAGTTGTGAAGTCGTTACATAGTATTTGCTGCAGTTCTAGGGATGGGGTAAGAGTTTCGATACGAGGAAATGTTAATTGTAAAATACAAGCTAAACGTTATATTAGAAATGTTGTGTGTCTTATTGCTAACATTTAATTACTTAACTTAATTAACTGATCATTGTTGTATCTTTACAGTAGTAGGTAGTAGTTTGATCTCAACAACAAACAAATGAAAAGTTCTGAAAATAACAGCACAATGTCAAGTTTACTAGTTTAACTTTAATACTATTTGCCTGTGTTACAATTAAAACACGGGTGGACCACCATCAGTCCACCCGTCATATCGTAAACCTTTGTAATTATCGCGATTAAGACCCGTTTGCTGTCTAAAATGTACCAAACAACAAGTCGATTCTTTTTTACAACCAAGATTCAGAAACAACAGCAGTTATCAATAAACACACACCCCATCCCTAAATCAAGCGGTGTCGCGTGAAATCTCTAATTAAGTTCGATAGTGAGTGCTGACCATTTACAGGTAACTGATGCACTGGCGACCCGTTAATGTGATAGCCTGATAGGTCCTCCTTACTATAGCGGTTAAAGTGAGAATATAGCAGTTGTGGAAGAGAGACGCCGCTCTACGCCGTGTAGCGCTGTCACGCTTCCACACTCGTAGTAAAATGACTTTTAAAGCTGGTTGTCGACAGTTACTACCGTAGCGGTTGTCGCAATAATTGGAAGCGTTCAATGCTCACTAAATCACATTTATCTGGTAACTGTTTGATGTACGATTTACGACTATAGTGTTCAGATTAAATTACTTTCTGTACTATCAATTAATTACCTAACTGTGTCCTTATTGACTTTGGTTAAGAATGTGTTTATAAAGAATCAATTTGCACAGGTTGTGCCGTATTTAAATTATTTTTCGGATCATATCGGTCATGATTGCTCAAGAAAAAAACATTAGCATTTAATATTATGTAAAGTAATTACTAACACTCATTAATCGATATCTCTACCTACAATTAACTGGAAATTATCCCCTTAAATGCCTAGCCTCAGTGACTCATAGATTACTCAACTAAAAAGTAGAGTTCAGGTTAATCGTTCTCGATAGAAAATCTCGATTAAATGACATTAACTTACATGGCGTGCCCTAGATTACACGAGCCGTAAATAGAGACGTGGAGAGCATTTTTTCTCAACATATCGATACGGATAAATTATCGATAAATCATCGATGGAAAACCGGTCGGGAAAAGCCTGGGAATGGCGGGAAATTAGGGAAACTTGTAAAGTAATGATTTTGTCACGATTGTGATTGATGGGCTTATTATAAAGTGAAAACATCACGGATTGGAGATTGATGTCTAATTACTCGATTGCTAATTAGAATCGATTAAGTTGATATCGGTTATTGGAACATTACATGATGTTTGCATAATCTTAATAAGTTACGAGGTATTTAAATCCCGATCATGTTTTGATTAACGAAATTGAGAATGGTGAGTGTAGAAACTACTTTCTTCAATAATAAGAAGAGCAATAGACAGTTTCGAAATAGAAATGAAAATGTACTGATTTCCTTAAGTAATGTTTTTTTCTAGGCATTGAAGCTGTGTTTATGTGTAATGCAATTTTCGATACTTAACCGTACACATTTATAAAGGCGCTAAAAAGAAAAAGGTAGTTAGATCTGTTTAACATCGGAAGTTTAATAATAAACACGTGGTCACTTTGATTTTTGGTGTTTGGTAATACTCACATAGTATCAATAAAGCAGAACACTAAGGTCGTTAATTTTAGTAGCGTATGAGATCAATAAGATTATGTAGGTACTGTAGTATAATGTTCCGGTTAAAATATTAATCTGTTTCCTGTGGTTCTACAAACCCTGTATAATCTCCCAGTAACGCTCTTACCAGTTTTTAAACCCTCCTAAATATCCACCATCCTACAAATTTAAGATTCACGTACCAAAAACACTAACCAAATAAACTAAAACTACTTTAATTTTCTAAAAAGTACATACAAAGAACGAAACAAAACTTATCTCTAAAGTTACATCTTCGTGACGTCACCGAACCAAAATGCGCGCCCACCCAATCGTTCCTAGAGTCACCAAATACAGATTCACGCATGAACAGACACAGTTTTTACGCCGAGGTCATTAGAATCGTGTTTCTATTGCTCTCCATTCAATTCTGTAACAGCTGTAGTCTTCAATTGACGTACCGTTGTCATAGCAACGTAACATTGCAACGTAAAAAGTAAATATCTATGTAGTGCTGTAGGAAAAGTAGTTTCTATGAACGTTGGTATCGACTTGTCAACTGTCTTTAATTAATATAGATTCCGGTTTTTATGCTATAGCATATTTATTTTTAATTAATTCAAAAGATGTGTGTGAGAGAATCTATACTAAACAAAAAATATCTACATTTAACAGAAAATATACTAAAAAAATATTTTTTAGAATTGGAAATTTTTTCTGGAAATTTAATTGTACACCAAATCGCATTATGTCTTAGAACGCCGGGGGGTCACCGGTGACCGAAAAAAGTTATGACGTGGTAGTGTTGCTCGGCAGTCAAAGTGTTAAATAATAATATGCATAGGACCTATATCAGTCATATGATGACAAAGCGAATAGTTAACACGCAACAACAGCTGTCGTGTAGCGGCAACTGTGGCTTACTGGCTTTGTTATCTATAAGTACATCATGTGGCGTTCAGCCCTAAGGGCTATATTTCACCGGGACACCATGGCGGTGCAACCAGTCGCCGCTACCAACAAAATGTATACAGCTCTATAGAGTGTTACTCACCTGGTGTCGGCTTGGTTGCGCAGCCAATCTGGCGGCGCCTATACATTTTGTTGGTAGCGGCGACTGGTTGCGCCGCCATGGTGTCCCGGTGAAATATAGTCTTAATAGCACCTTTGACAAATCATATTTTAATCTTAATATTGTACAATACTTATGTATCGACAATAATAGGCATGGCAACCTAACTTCATAAAGAAAAGGATCTACATCAGTCCTCAGTAGTTAGTAGCTTTAAGAGTTTAGGTTCATAACGACAACTTCCTAACACATTCACACTCCCAAAACGTCCACTTCTCAAAATGGCAATTCCCTGAAGTCTATTTCTTATTTGCTATAAATTATCGCTTTATAGTCCTTTTTAATCGAATTTAAAAAGGAGGAGGTTCTCAATTAGGATGTTTGTAAACGTGATTGACAGTTGCATCGATAGTACCACACGTGTCTGTCTATAGTCTATGATGTCATCGCACCGAACGGTATTTAATGGCGGGAAATGTACTCGCTTTTGACATTCCACTTTTAAATTATAATCTATGGTTGTTTATGTCACTTGATCGGATAGTCTGTCGTAACTTAGATTTACTTTTTTTTTATAAGATTGTGATTATAGCCTTTTTGCTTCGTAGACGTTGAAATTGTTGTTGGAATATTTGACACTGTTAAACTTAATAGCCTAATAAATGTCTTAATCTTAATTTTAAATAGCTATTAACTGGACGACAGATTAGATTAACGTTAACTTTTAGTATACGTTAATTATGTTGCATCTTAATATTCCGGTGTCAATTTCCTATAGGTACTTTAAGTACCTAATCAGAAACCTAATTTTAATATATCGATTTATAGATCTTTTTATTGATTATACACATCTTCAAAAGTACTAATTGGCTGCCACCATTGATACTACTTATTCAGAACTTAAACATTAAGAACGGATTTAACCGAATTCAAAAAGGGAAAGATTCTCAACTCGGTCGCTATGTTGTATTTTGTCATTAAAAACATCTGTCATGAATTCCATACTATATTTATTACGACGACTAACTCATCACCATAACACGTCCATATACAAAACGTATAAAATTAATTACGTATTGAACAACATCCGTCTTTTCCACCTTTTATTGAAATATCAATCTTATTCACAACCTCGATACATGAATAATAAACAAGAAATCTCGTTTCCTTTATGAACTTCAAAAACATTTATAACTTGACGACTTGGTGACTGCTATAAACTTTGATTACAGCTGTTCAAACTGCTATGGAATGTTAATGTATTTCTATAGTTAGGTATTTTTATGTATCTTCTATCTATGATATACCAAATTATTACATAGTATAAAACAAAGTCGCTTTTCTAGTATCTGTGGTAACTTGGAACAGTTGTTTATGGTTGGTCTTTGTCTGTGGTTATTAGAGCTAAGGGGATCAGAAAAATGGCTGTACTGGGAAAGCGAATTGTTGTATCTGGTTGTAACGAAATCTGTAATAAACATAATTTATTGCAAGAAGCTAAGTTTTCTTCATGTTATAGCTTCTCGCTGTCTTTAGAAAATCGATACTTCATGTCAATAAATCGTCTATTAAAATCTCCATTTTACAAACGTACCCGAAGAGTATTTCTTTCCATTTCCTGTAAACATTTCCTTAATAGAATTATCTAGCGGAAAGTTAAAGTAATGGTTTTCAATATTAAGCTGAATGCAAAATAATTAAGTTATAATATATTTGATTGATAATATAACCGTTCCTTTTCAGGTAAGCTACACTTCGATTAATCACGATCAACGCAAGAAAATTATATAAGTTCCTGTGGCCTACATCGTCATATATACTCGATACTTGTAAGTGCAAAGTAATGGCTTGAATCATTTAAAGAAAGTTCGCATCATTATTATTATAAAAAAGATTTTAATGTTGATTGATATAAAAATTTCGCGATTTTGCATAATTTATGCACACTGCTCTCTGTAGTAAATTTATTTTTCTGATGTAACGCAAAAGTAGCAAAATGTTTTTGGCGATAGTAAGGTTATTTTTCTCAAATACCACAAAAATGTTTAGTATTCGCGACTAGCTAGTATTTTTATTTCAAGACAAAGAATACAAAAAACTCAAACAAACAATGAGGTTGTTAAATAACAAAGTGCAAGTAATTTGTCGTCGTTATGTCATTACCGTGGATCTAATAAAAAGAAAGATTCTCTAAGAAAGTCGAGTGAACGAGGCGCGTCGGCGTCGCGTGCGCACCTTGCCCGCTCGAAACGTGTTCATTAGTGTACATTAATCATTTCTAGCCCGACTAGAATAACGTGATATTTACACTAACTCGCTCGTATGGAAAGATGATTTCCGACAGACGATACACAACTGCAATACCTCTAATATAAACTCTTTATACAGAACTGTTGCATGTGTGGGAAAGAGACAGCGCTCTATATGGCGTATAGCGGCGTCTCTCTTTCACAACAACCCTAACTTGTAGCCTGTAGCTTGTACTAAGCTCGCAGAAATAGTTCTCTTAACAAATAAAACAGGAATATTACGAGTATACACAAGCAGTTCTTGTTTGAATTTTCCGGTCGAAAAGTACGCTTTGTTTAGAAGTTTAGTTACCTCCTCATAGTAAATACGAGTATCTGGCTTTTGTATGTATAAAACAATGCTAAAGAACAGATGCAGCGATAATTTGGTGTTACCTAATCACGACGAAACGGATGTACGGATTCGTAATTCATTTGTTATTTGAAAATAGTTTTTGCGGTGGTATAAAAAAATATTTTTTCAAGGAAATACACCAAAGAAATATGTTTATCTAATGTCTTTATAAATGGAAGCTTTATAACTCGGTAAATTACGAAAACTCCAGTTTAAATTTAGCAAAATTTGCGATGTTCGCTCGTGAGATTAACGTACGCCAATACTAATGTAGGACAAGTTTATAAAAGAAATAAGCAGGTATACTTGTAATTAATTACAGTCCAAATAAGTTTAAGATAAAATCACGGTGTCATCCAATTTCTCGGTACAATCAGAGGCGATCTTTAGTCATCTTTATATTGTAACAGCGAAAGTGACTTTGAATAATTTTCGCGAGCATATTGTTCACAGCATGAGCTCGCTATGTTGGTTTCAAATGAAATAAATTACTGCAAAAAACTATCTTTCGATTCTCGACCTTAAAATAAGGAAGTTAAGGAAGCTTTTCAGTTGTGTGGTAGTCTTAGTATTTTGATAGACGCCGTGTGAATTGATCTCGATTCGAGTATTCCTTATTGAAGGGGCGTTGGTTAAGGAAAGGGATTATGATGATATTCCACTTTCCTTTTCATTGCTCTTATAGAATAGTCAGGTCGGTAAGAGTTTATGAGTAACGTAAATGACATTTATTTAGAGAAAGGAGTAATTATGAAGGTTACGTTGTGCACGATCGCGAATTTCTGTGTACTGAGCACATTTCTAGACTCAGCTGAAATTACTCTTAGTCCTGAATGGAATTAATCATTGACACTTGTACAATGGTTTAGTCTTTCCAATGCTGACAAGAATTCATAGTGTGGGATACTGTATCACCTTATAAAATTGATTGTGGATTTAGATAGTATCATACAAAAACAATACCAAGTAAAAGTGACCCGAAATAATGTCAGCAAATAACGTGGTAGAAAAAGTTGTACAGTAGAAGTAATGTTTATTTCTCGTTATATCAACCAACATACTCGTAAATATAATACTTAGCGACCTCACGTATTATAACAATTTAATTTAAACAGTTAACAATTGGTTCATAAAAACTGTAATTTGGAACTCATTACGGTTCCCAACTGACACGAATGTTGGTTACTGTTTAAAGGTTTAAACCATGGTTAATTAAGCTTATTTTAACTGGTTTAATTTATATTATAACTTTTTACATTTAATTTATTTAAAATGTAATTGTTTTTAAATAGCTTTTTAAACAGTATTACCAAATTTAATTGGTATTAAATACCGGGCAATATTTTTTTTTGTGTGAAAGAACGTAAAGACAAAATGTTAAAAGTATAAAAGTTAGAATTGTCGGATGGTTGTAGGACTTAGCTAACATAAGTACAAACAAAAACAACACCTTTTTGTACCCATATTATGCGAATAAAATTATTATATTATATTATATTATATTAAAAGGCTACAGTTATTGGGCACACACTTAAATATCTATATGTAATAAAGTCACAAAAATAACTAATTTATCGTAAATGTATACTTTTTATTCACAATTTTTTACCTTACAATGACAATATACTTCATGTCAAATCACAATGGTAGGTTCATAATAATACAAATCTCGTCCCTCGAAGGTAGCTATTACTTTGTCATTTGCATGTTAATAGTCGTAAGTATGATAATACAACAAACAATAAACAACGCTGAATTAATTCTCTGATTATTACCAGTACCTAATACATCTATAGTCACTATTATCCAGGCACAGTCACGAGCAAAAACATGTATAGACGACCTAACAGTTGCAGTAGATTTTCTATGCGAAATTTCTGAAGCTGTTATGGAATATTCCAGGTTGCTTGTTTGTTGAACTTTGAGTTGTTGCTTGATTGTTGAGTTAAACCTAAAATGTTTAATTTTAAAGAAAAAAATACAATTTCATAAATCACAAGTAAGACTTGCAATTGTGGAAGAGTGACTTCAGCCAGGGTTACGCAGAGCATGCGTGAGCGATCTCGTGACGCTGGCTTCGGTAGTGGAAGGGGCCCTGGGTGTTTTTAGTCGGTGGGAGTCCGACATATCTCCACGCCGTGCCCTCGGCGTGGGTTGAAGTCATTAGCATTTCACCACAAAAAAAAAAGGTGTGGAAGAGAGACGCTGCGCTTCCACAACTGGAATATTGATGGCGTTTGTAGGCCCCTTGCAATTTTGGACGCATGCCAGCAAATCCTGCATTATCTATTTACAATCAAGTAATGGCCTGTCGACTTTTAGAATTATCTACTAACGTGAAGTTAATTTACGTGTTGTGTGACGAACGTATGATAAAAAGTGAATAATAATCGTTTATGTGTTTTTTATGGGTATGGGAAATCAATCAGGGAAAATGCTATCGGGAAATAGTTCTTGCAATTTTGTTAAGTGCTTAGGTAATTATTTATGTTTTGTATGAAAATAGATCATCTGCACAATAACATAAATGTAGAGCACTGTAATTAGTATCACCGCAGACTTCCCGGATTTGGCTAAATGCTACCTTTTGCAGAGATGTCGTAAACTTCATGTATCGTAAAATCGCAATAATGACAAAGAAAAAAACTGCAAAAACAATATATATAAATTAAATAGCGATAATAACAGCCATGAATGATGATGATGAATAACAGCTATTGTCCTATACAAATGACTCACTAGATTCCTCGTAAATAATTATGAATTAATTTGATAAATAATAGTACTTATGTCTTTAACGAGATTTCCCTGACTGTTAAGGGCTGCAATCAGGTCAGTTAATCTAAATTATGATGGAAATCGAAAGTGTGAACTAAATGGTCAAGCGAACCGGTTCGTTGATTGAACGATACAGTTTAGCGTATGGTCTATAGTTTGTAATGTTCGTATGAAAGTGAATTAGCGAGAATATTTCGGTCAGAGTAAGAAAGGAGGCATTCATTTGTTAATTTTTTGACTCGTTATTTGAATAACTAGGGTATGGACACAGGTTCGATAGGTTTAGAGGTCAAAGTCGATTTGGGTCAGAATCGCGATAATGTACCCTGTGCATTGTGAAGTGTTGATATGAACCCAAAATAATTTGACAGTTTTGAATTAGGCCTTATCCCACGCAGTGGAACAGAAAGCGCTGAATACGCATGAATGTTGCCGTTTCTTCACATTTGACGCAAATACAACTTAAGATACTGTAATCCACACACTTCGCTACACACGCTTAAATCCCAACACACAGCCTCAATAACTTATATCCTACATGCAACCAACAAACCTTAGCCGATCTAACATTATTGTACTACATTTCAAAGATTTATTCCACCTCAGTTTGTACCAGCCACTGTTAACGTAATGAGAAATCGTAGGGTTAATGTCGGCCACTTAACCCTATCGGCGCGGCTATCAAAGACCCTACCACAACCTCTTTAAGTAATATTATTGCAATTGTGGAAAAGAGACGCCGCTCTACATCTTGTATAGTGCTGTCCCTCTTCCACAACCGCAATTATGCTACTTAAACTCGTGGTAGGTGTACCGTAACTTAATGTTGGATTACTCTAGGTGTTTTAAAAGGATTACTTTGCTGATGGTGTCTTAGATCTAGAAAGGTAATAGAGAATTGCTTTTATTGTACCATTATTACTTGATTGCTAGATAAAGTTGGGAAAAGTATTACTTATTTACTTTACGATACGGTATCGACGACTGTAAAGTGTCTACTAACTTATGAGGTATCAGAGCCGATTGTTTGCATGAATAGTGATCATAATGATTGAATTAGCAGATAATTTTCAACTCTCATAGATAGTGTTCTTTGTATCCCTAAATCTAGGAAAGATAGCAACTGTAACAGACATTCATCTCTACAAAATCTAAACTAAATTTACTATCTTCAATAAGGTTACACTAGTCAGGTGACCTCTAAATAAATTTCCCATGCAATTTAATAACAGTTTCATGGTGCGGCGATCAGATATACCACAAGTAATGCCAATCACTCCCAAAATTATACTCTACACTTTTTTGTCCGTCATATTAGTTTCATCGCAAAATTCATTTTCAATACAAGCTTTAATCTAGCGAAGATTCATCTGATAATGACGATGTTTTAATGGTAGCCTCTATCGCCCTGTATGTTAAGATTTCGACCTCGATTCAACTTTCTAGTAATAAAGATAAGAATTAAGGCAATCTAAACATGACTAACAATTGAGAATTATGAAGATTGGCGTAAGTAGCGCAGCGAAGTGAGCCATTGTTCGTTTGAACCCACACAATACCTACTGGCCTACTCGTTTTTAATTCGATTCTTTTGAATCGATATAAATCGTTTGTTAGTTCTACTAGCTCTGGGAATAATATTGTTGCAGTTGTGGAAGCGAGACGGTGCCCTACACAACGTATAGTGGCCTCTCTACTCTTCCACGTATTTAATAGTCTTATTTTAACAGATGATGGTATACCCTCTTGTATATTTTTTTTTTATGTTTTGGCTCTATGCAATTAGTCTAAGCGCATGCTTCAACTGTTTTATAAAAGTGTACACTTTATACGTTGCCTGTATTTCGTTTGAGTCTATGTTATGCAATAAAGGCGATTAGGAAAGCGATTCAAACTAATGAGTTTTTAACTGTAGTCATGTTTTTTAATATTAGGTATTAAATGGCGAGTTTTTATTGTTTTTTTTTTGCCATTGTGTGGCATGCTTAAATAATATCGTTGTTAATATTATTAATTTTTCGTTACCAATGAATTCAATAGGAATAAAAGCAGTAGGTGGTTGTTGACTCTATACTGCGCTAATTAAAACATTTCTAAATGGTATATAAATACAAATTTAAAGATATTTGCGCCGTCGGATAATTACAAAATCTTTTCTTATCAATCTAAAGACTTATTCTGTTAACTATTTTAGTGCCTTATCTACCGAGTTTAATTCACCCTACTAAGTATTAGAAAATGTTGTCAATAATCCATTAAAGGTTTGCCAACACGAACCTTGACTAACATAAGGTATCAAGTAACTGCAGTTAAAGGTAACCTATATTCGTTATCAACGTACCTACTACCACCTCTTAAAGTAATAAAACTGTAGTTGTGCGAGTGAGACAACGCTATACACGGTTTATAGCGGCGTCTCTCTTCCACTTCTTCGATAATGTTACTTTAAGGTTTGGTGGTAGGGTTTCAAGCCTGTCGTAATGTTTGTTGAATGTTCTCACGACGCGAATCGGTTCTATTTATTGGTTAGATTGAATTAGTCACGGCTAGGGTTTACTTTGGCCGTAATAGTTTGTTTGTTAACAGTAACTGTGGTTAGTTAACTTGATAATATGATAGCGTTGCTGTAATTGTTCTGTATGTTATGTTGTCTGTTTACTACACCTCTACATATGTGCACTATATGTATGTGATCGGTTTAGACAGCCATATGAAAGAGTGCAACACACAATAACATCGGAAGAGACACTCCACAGACATCGCCGCGTTTTCATTGCCTGGGAAGACGCTTAGGCCTATATTGTATGTTTAGATTGTAGTTAAGAAGGGTTTGATTTGAAGGAAATACAAAAAAAACGGAGAGTAATTTCAAATTATACGTGTTTTTGTAGACTTACAGATGGTACTTTTTGTTTCTAAGCAAATAAGTGATTACATCGTATAGTTGAAGTAGACTTTTAAGAGGTACTTGCATAGAAACCTTTAGAGGTTTCTATGCAAGTACGTAAGTAAGTTAACCCTTATGTTGTAGCGTTGTTTTTTGGATCTATTCCTGTCCAATCCCAAAAACTAATACCACTTGTATTTATTTCTTATCGCAGTTAATTTCTATTCCGAACGAATCCCACTCATAAACGAATCCCAAAATTAGTAAAATGGTTTGAAGGTACAGTCAGTAATAAAGGCTTAAGGCGCTTCGTTTGCTCAACGCTTGGCTGTGATTGGTTGATTAGGATTTTTAAACAATAGAAACGAGCTCACCTTTTTGCAGGTAAAAAAAGTTGGCATGTGATTCTCGATAAGACAAAATGTGTTTGTAAAGATTTAGGATTGAATTACGATCATTATATTAAATTATTAAAAAGCAAAATAAACTTTTTTCTTTGACTGTACCAAAAGTTATGTTTTGGGATTCGTTGGGAATAGATTAAGTACTTCATTTAAATATTTGAAATATGATCTTCGTTTCAAGCAAAATAATAATTTAATTTCCGAACTAATACCAGTGGTATTAGTTTTTGGGATTGGACAGGAATAGATCGTTTTTTGGTTACAATTTGAATAACTTTGTTTATGTAGTAACGTAAGGTAAAGCCAAAGCTTTTTCAATCCTATTCCAAGTAACAGACACCACATGTCTTAACCATTTCATCAAATAAACAGATACTGGGAAGATCTCTTATTAACGTAATTACTTTTAAGACGAAACCCCTTATACGTCAAATCTAAGAGTTTCTAAACATGAAACATTTCTCCTCACTTCTTCAATTTAAATTCCTATTTTATTGGCATGTTTTATGGTACACCAGGGGTTCTCAAACTGTGAAAAAAATATTGGGGCCGTAAGTTGATAATTATTCAGAAATACATATAATAAAGTTTTGTTATAAAGTTGTCTACTGTTTTAGTGTTTGTGTCTACCTACCTAACTACTATTATTGTAAGAACCTTTTTCTATAAAAAAAACTTTAGCTGTTTGATTGAATAACTGCTCTGATCTAGTTGCTCGACGTGAGGAATTAAAATCACGCATTGTACGCGAACTTTTATCAATAAGGTTGGTTGTGCTAGCCATGCAAATGCACACCAACGGAGTTGAAGAGGTCGCCGTGACCGAAATCGGTCGAGGAGGAGAGTGAGATACAGTACTAAGAAGGGCATCGTAACTTATCTTGTTAATGCGTCTATGGCTTGAAAAGGTTGGGAATCCCTGTGGTAGACACTAGACAAGCTAATAAAATGTCTTAGTCATCCTCAATCGTGTCTATATTCAACACTGTTATAAATGATGTATTTATGTTATATTTATTTCTGGAACTATTAAATGTTGCAACACATTCTCACGGATAAAAAATAATGATAATATGTTCCGCAGATAAAGTCAATAAAACGAACTTCCATAATTCCTTTAAACATCTGCAATTTTGTATACAGCAAGTTTTTTGGAGGCTTTATAGCAGACTGTGCTTAATATCTTGCAGCCAGTTAGTTGAAAGGCGATTTTGTTTCCCAAAACAACGATCTTAATAAATTATAATGATCATACACTTGGTTACAATACCTTTTTATTACAACAAAGTCAGAAATCAAAACTAGAAATCCTATAACGAGATGAAGTGACATTCTAAGGGCGTATAAAACATAATGTTCTATTGAGTTTATGGCTGCAGTTTACGATACCTTGGCGCCAGTGCTAGTGATGTTTTATTGCACTCGGTACATCACTATCCACACCATAGACCCTAGTACGTGCTATAAACTTATGTTAATTGGTTAATAGTTACTTTTGGAAGACGTTAATGAATGGTGTATTGAAAGGTTTAGTGGAGTTTGATTGGATGATCTTAGTTACTTAGGGAATGTTTGACTTGTTTTAATTTCGAAAAGTAATAATTGTTAGTAATATTTTGGTTATTTTATTGAGGAAGAACCAGCTTATTCCCAATCTTAGTTAAGCATGCATCAATGTATTGACAAATGAATTCGAATTCCGTGTGGTATAAAAACTGATCCTCTTTGATAACGATTTGTGTTTAGTAGTATGATCACTAATATCCCTTTTCGAGAGATTTCGTGGAATAATAAGAACAAAATCGAATTTTAGCGAACAAACCTATACGATAAACACAAACACCGTATTATAATAATCTCTGGCATTTTAACAGAACACATAGCATTTAACAATAAAAGTAAAACAAAAGCCGGATATTCGAAGTTCAAACTTAGTCTATCCGGTTGGTGAGTGAACTCTAATGACAGGTGGTACATACTCACTCTTTGGTGAGTTTTGGGCGCGTTGACTGGACATCCTTTTAAGTCCTAATTACTTCCTCTGAGCTTAAAGGATCAGACAAAAGGACTGTCAAAGGTAATTGTTACTATAAATACGGTTTCGAAAACTGGTGGGAGAAAAAGTTATTTTTTGTACTGCATGCTTAAAATATGCTCTTATATTTTTATTTTGAATGAACAGAATGCTTCTTTTGTAATTTTTGAAATAAAGCTTTCAAAACTTTGCAATTTCGAGCGTTTCAATAAAAATAAAATAAAAAAAGCCCGTAAATACATGTGTAAGACTGCAAATGTAACGTAAAAAAATATACATTTTGTAAGGCAATGAGTTTATCTTAACTTAAACTTATTCCTCGTCATCCAAAAAATAAAGAAACATCGCACTTCATTCTACACACGTATAACTAAACAAAAAGTACTGCAAAACATTGCAAAAAGCGTTTCATACGGCACTTCGAGGTCACGTGACATAATAATGCTACATTTTAACACCAGTGAAAGTAATTCGGATGCAAAATATTTACGTAACACAATGTTAACTTTGATTTCACTAACTGTACTGTAAATGTACAGAAATTGTTATTTTTTTGGACGTTAATGTACTGAAAACGGTTGGTTATATTAAACTTTATTGCTCTTATTAATATTTTTCAATGTATTTCCCTCTTCCTTGGAGGAGTCGGGATAAAATGTTGACGTATGTATGTTTCCATCCCAGTTTTAAATGATCCCTGTCGAAAACGGAATTGAAAAAAGGTGACACCACAACAGTGACGTCGCACGGTGGATCGAAAATCGGTTTTGGTGGACTTAGGGACTTGAATTCGCAAGTGCTTGTTTTTATGCCGGATATCGCTTCTATTCGTCATTACTATGTACAAAAATGACACCCGAGTTAATTCTGCCCAAAAACGAAGGAAATATAATTTTTTTACGAAAAATTTGTATGGAGCTAGTATGAAAAATCTAATTATCTCGAAAACGGCACGTTTAACTGTAATATCCTTGGAGGTGGTCATAGTGCTAATTATTTATGATTTTTTGGTTGCCAATTTAACGAAAAATTTAATGCCGTTTTTTTAAAAAAAATCGTCAAAATATTTTTATTTATTTTTCCATGTAAAACGATCCCTATTCGTGTCCGAGTTAAAAATATCGATATGTTACTAACCCAAATATTAAGAACACACAAAACAAGAAAAATAATCATAAAAAATGCTGTTTTTGATACATTTATATTAATGTAAATAAAAAAAGATTATCAAATTAATATTTAAGTAACATTTATAGTTATATTATACACAAAACAATTTAATTTAAGGAATTAATACTAAGCATAAAGTAAAATAATAAAAAAAATAAAAAATATCATTAAATATTCCAAACAAAAACCCAAACACACTGAAATACTAATTAACAAATATGTACATTTATATTTATTACTAATTTTCCTTATCACTTGTCAGAAGTGATGAGCACAAAGAAATGCGACAGACAAGGAAGAAAATTATTCAAAATAAATTCAAAGATGAGCTCAATCTGTTGGTTGATATAGTAAAAAACAAGGCTCGGGAACCACCAATGACGGTAATACTGCTAGAAAATTCTTCGAGTTTCCTAATAAAACTGCAGCTATAACCGATTTGGATGAAGACCACATCAAAAGATTTGCCCTAATTTTACAAGCAATTACTTCTGGAGAGCAGGTCGATATAATAAAATTTCGAGATTATGCTCGCCAAACAGCAGAAAAGTACGTATTATTATACGACTGGTACTATATGTCGTCAACCGTTCATAAGTTGTTAATCCATGGGGCTGACATAATCGAGAAAAATAATATTGTGCCGATTGGGACTCTCTCGAAAGAAGCCTCTGAGTCTCGAAACAAAGATTTTAGGAGGTTTCGAGAACATCATTCGCGGAAAAGAAGCAGGCAGGATTCCAATCAAGACCTTTTAAATATACTTGTTGTTTCTTCGGATCCTTTGCTAAGTGCACAAAGGCCTAAGTCAGATGCCAAGAAGAAGCAGAGCTTTTTTGCTGAAACTCTCGACTTAATTTAATTTCAAGAAACTGAGTTCGAGTTTTTGGATATATCCAATCTGGACGCTGACTCAGAATTGGAGTCTGACAACGAGAGTGATAAGGAAAATTAGTAATAAATATAAATGTACATATTTGTTAATTTGTATTTCAGTGTGTTTAGGTTTTTTTTTGGAATATTTAATGATATTTTTTATTTTTTTTATTATTTTACTTTATGCTTAGTATTAATTCCTTAAATTAAATTGTTTTGTGTATAATATAACTATAAATGTTACTTAAATATTAATTTGATAATCTTTTTTTATTTACATTAATATAAATGTATAAAAAACAGCATTTTTTATGATTATTTTTCTTGTTTTGTGTGTTCTTAATATTTGGGTTAGTAACATATCGATATTTTTAACTCGGACACGAATAGGGATCGTTTTACATGGAAAAATAAATAAAAATATTTTGACGATTTTTTTAAAAAAAACGGCATTAAATTTTTCGTTAAACCGGCAACCAAAAAAACATAAATAATTAGCACTATGACCACCTCCAAGGATATTACGGTTAAACGTGCCGTTTTCGAGATAATTAGATTTTTCATACTAGCTCCATACAAATTTTTCGTAAAAAAAATTATATTTCCTTCGTTTTTGGGCAGAATTAACTCGGGTGTCATTTTTGTACATAGTAATGACGAATAGAAGCGATATCCGGCATAAAAACAAGCACTTGCGAATTCAAGTCCCTAAGTCCACCAAAACCGATTTTCGATTCACCGTGCGTCGCTGTTAAAAAAACAAATTACAGAAACCGGTTCAGCTGTCGCGTCTTCCGATACCTTTGCAAATAAAGTTTGCGACGACTTTATATTATTCTCACACCATTGATAGCCGGAGCTGTGGATTCATGCCTGTTCATCCAAAGGCTTTCACCCTAAGAGCAAAATATATTTTGTTAACTATTTTATTATTATGCTATCTTTATAAAACGTTAATAACGACTCTACCGGCAAAATTCCAGTCATATGGAGAAAAACCAGCATAAAACAAAAGTTGAAACTAATTCACAACAATCGTAAACAAATACAGCACACCTTTCCTATTGTGTAAACACTAAACTATTACACTATCAAGCCAGACCTTAGGCTAGGGTCGTTTAGTTATATTTACGAAACTGGGGTCAGACCGGCTCAGATCAGTAAAGTTTAATTGCAACAAGAGCACGACTGTTTCCTTATGACTTTTATAATACTGGTCTTGTTACTTGTTAGCAGAAAGTATTGAAATGTCTCGGTTTGTAATTTTGTACAGTCAGTAAGTTTCGTTGGTTGATAGTAGAGAAAATGTGAAGTGTTTTGAAGCTAAAGTTTTATGAATGAAGTTGTAATTCAAGAAGCGTTTTAAAAAAAGTTTTTATAGTTATCCGCTATTTTTGTTATCTAACCTATCTGA
Source organism: Chrysodeixis includens (assembly GCA_941860345.1). NCBI lineage: Eukaryota > Metazoa > Arthropoda > Insecta > Lepidoptera > Noctuidae > Chrysodeixis > Chrysodeixis includens. The sequence goes on along the minus strand of OW796113.1, from coordinate 7,597,042 downwards.
GATCCCACTGCGGGACAAAGGCTTATAGGGGTCATAAGAAATCTGGAAACTGAAAATGGTCATCAATTCCTAAGTTTATGTTGAGGACTAGAAACAGAGGAATTTTCGGAACAGTTAAACACGACCCATTGATTTTTGAAAAATTCTAAAAATATTAAAATAATGCCCTTGTTATTTTAGTAAGAGTAAAGTTAATGTTATACCGAAAAAAACGCCGAAGAATTAATAAAACTTCTTTAAACCTATTGATAATTTCCTGTCTGTACTTACGTAGGTTTTCCTAAAAGGGATACTTGTCAAAACTTGATAAGATACCAACCGGTATCGCAGGGAAAGTGTTTACAAATTAATTTTATATTTAGCCGGTGTTGCAATTACGTGTTATCGTATCGTATTCGATTACATTCATAAATTCGAATGATTATTTCAACACTTAAATCTTATCTGCGTGCAGCCAGTAAGTCTGGAACAATTTAGCGAATTGTAATAATTTTAATGGCGTTATACGTTTATGAGATATTTTTTTACTGCACACAACATTCGAAAAGTCGGTGCTTGCCATGGGGATCGAACTCGAAACCTTGGACCGAGCAGTCCTATGGTCTTACCACTAGGCAATCACAGCTTCATAGATTAAATGGATTATTAGAATACAAAACGGTAAAGGCAATCCTATCTTTCTGGCGTAGTTTTCGATTCTGCTATATCTTTTCAATTCCTTTTCGTTACTTATTTCATATTCGTTGTTTTTTCTTATGTATTTCGCACGTAACTCGAAAATAACTAGCATTTGTTTTTATGGTGTACTCACGTTGTAGATACGACATTGTTTGATGGTCACAGGTCCCATATGATACAAACAGACGATACGTGTCAAGTATGAATGTAATAATGTGGTAACCACGACGTGACCACATATTTATGACCACAGTATGTTAACTTATGTTGTATTGTTTACTTATTACCTAATTTTAAGATAAGGGTTCTTGAAATGACTTTGACGAAGTTATGTTTACTTTTGAAATTTGAAGAAAATTGCTTCATCGGTACACATAAAGTACGAAAACCTTTAAATAGACAAACATGAACTTGGAATGTAAGTTATACTCGTACTCTTAAAGCAATTTCGTTCAATTATTTGTTTAAATAAAATAGCCTGCGGTGGCCCATTTTGTATGGAAGTGATGCAATCTAAACCTGTTATTTTGTGAGTTTTTTCTATTAGTTCACAACGGTATAGTCCAGAAACACCAAGTGTGGGTGTTCAAATTGAACCAGTTTAACATTGCCATTGAAATAATTTCTCAAAGTACCATAACTAATTTAAAACCTCCTTACAGGTAGCCATAAAAAATCTAGATGAAAAAAAAAACAAATTAATCAAATTCGAAACCAAACAATTTGAATTACCCATGCTCTACATTTAAAACGATTCGAACGCAGATTTAAAACACACTTTTCGAAGCGACATTTAAAACAAAACAATTGCCAATGTTTACTTCCATTGTTTCGTCGTTCATTCGTGAATGAGTGTAAAGTTGTAAACTCGTTCGTTCAGTCGTTCAGTATCCGGGTCATTTCGCAAGTGGCCGGCCGGGAACCGAGTGAACTTTAACGGGTTGGGCAATAAAGATCGCAGCGACAGGTTGACGGGGGTTATATCCCGCGGTTACTAGACTTAACAGATACTAAGGCTGATTGGTTACAAACTGTTGCCTTTGTAGGGTTAATATAGATTGTGGTCTATTTATTTGCTTAGGGCAGTTGATTTGTAGAACCGACTAGAACCAACGAATATAGTTGTGGAATTCTTACAACTTGAATAAACAATATGCGAAACTTTTGCGTTTAGTGTGAGCAAAAAAGTATCTTTTGTCATAATTAAGCATTTGTGTTATATTTTAGTTTAGTTAATAAACATATTATACAAAGTTCTGAGAAGGTATAATAGACAGACCATACCATCTAAATTGAAATCAAAAGGTTTTTATTTCGAGTAGGCCTTTTCAGGCACTTTCAAATCGCTACTGACTCTAGTTGCGCAGTTCCAAAATTTCATTCTTATGGAGAAGAACCGACAAGAACCTACATAAGAATGTATTTATTACAATGAACTTAATGTTCCAATCCAGGAAACGTAAACTTTCAAAGTACAGCACAAACGAGCCGTTTAGAAACAACATAATAAGTTAATTTTATTGCGGATACAAATAACGTTATCTTGTGTCCCTTAGAAATGTTAGGTCATCGGAGAGTCGAATCAGACGTTAGGATAAAACCAGCTTGTAACTGAATCGTGAACTTAAGTGTTAAAATCGAAGTGAAATAAAATGTACTTACTAGTTCTTAGTGAATACTATTTATGACTTACGGTTTTGCTCTGTGTTTTGTAGATGAGCTGAAACGAAAATATAAAAATAAACAGTTTTGTGGGTATTGCAGGTTATTTGCCTATAAAGCTGTCCTTTGGTTATTATTCACAGATTTAAAAAAGGATTAGGTTTTTGACCATTTTTTTGTTGCACACCTTTTGAGGCTAGCATAAGGTTAGATAACCTTAAAAAAAGGTTTAACAACATAGTTGTATCCAAATAAACTAACTACACAATATCAGTGAAAAGATTATTATAATATCTCTTTCTATTCAGTTTTTTGTCCAAAATTGCTCTATTATAATAACTTCTTGTTTAACCTCTCGTGACCCTAAGACTTGGAAACCAGGTCAACACAACACCTTTGGCAATACGCGTGTATTATGACATTTGTCTCAATTTATACCAATCTTTAACAATATCGACGATTTACCATTTTTTGCTGAAATAACGTAGTGGATAACAAATATTGGGTAAATTACGCTGGATTTTTAATTTCTTTTCCCCGATGATTCTGTTATTCACATTATTGAGCAGCAATATTTGTTGTTTAAGGGAGAGTTTTGCCCAACTGTGGGATCTCAGATAGGCTACATAAAAAAAAATTGTGTCGGTCTTCAACTAAGCAATCTATTTTATAGTCAAACTACTACAGAGCTAAATGCAGTTAAAATTTGTTAAAGTACGTTCAAAGTTTATTTTGATTGTTAATAAATTCATACCCTTGTAAAAAAAACTCCCATATCCTATTAAATCTAAACAATAGAAAATAAAACAAAGACATTGATTGATGTTATGTCCAGACACCGATATACTCAGTATATACTTGGCTATTAATGTCAGAGCACTTATGATAGTGATCTTACATTCTTAATATACGTGTAATGTAAGCATGATTTCCAATATTATTGACATCATATCCGCCCACTTGTATAGGTATGTGTAGTTTGGACTCTTTCTTTTTAGTTTGCTCATTGTTTTTTTTTTTATGTTAATAGGTCTTTTGCGAGATTTGTTTGAGGGCTTAGCTTTCACAGCAAGTTTATCACTAAATACTTCTTTTTTGGAATTCAAGTTTATGTCGTCCGAACATACATACATACATAAACTTCACGCCCCTTCCTTGGGGGTAGGCAGAGATCACAATACATCTTTCCATTGGTTACGATCCTGGCCCTAAACCGACGGGCGTGTATGAAGCGACTGATAAGTGTGGATGAAGCTAAAATGGTATGCCAGGATCGTCGTCCGAACTTTCATCAAAATTAGTTTCAAACACATACGCAGGTGAATTCAAGAAAAAGGAATAGAGACGCATAGCCATATGTCGCCATAAGCTGTCATACTGTCAATTAGAATGTACAGACTAATATACTAAGTATCATTCGAGACTTACCAATTATTCGAGATCCGATTCTAATTAAACAACAGTCAAGCCTTTTAATACCAATAATATATCTAATAACAATATAACTGTTACGACAATTAAAACGAGCCGACACACCCGCAAGCAAACAAGACCTCATTATCAGTTTCATCAAACTAAATACAAAAACAAAACTATTTCAATGAAAGGACGGCAATCGCAACCTCGGGGTATACAAACCACCATAAATAACACCCTAGTCTTTATTGAAACCAGATAAGGTTGAGATTCGTCTGGCGGCTTTCAGCTTTTGTTGTACACTGTACCTACATGTAAAAATTACCCTAGCCCTTACGTGTGAGGCATAAAGTTGATTTTCCTCTGGCAGTATTTAACTGTTGTTGTCAGATGTGGATCAAAGTCCTTCGTATACAGTTTGTACGTGAACGACTTACCCTAGTCTTTATTTCTTAAGTATAAGGTTGAGTTTCGTATGGCATGAATGTGGTACACTGTACATGAAGGACATACTCTAGTCTTTATTACCAAGGGATAGGGTTGAATTTCGTATGGCAATTAAGAATTGTTGACGGTACATGAAGGTGAAAGTAACAATTATCACCTGTTCAGGAATAGTGGTTCAGTTCTCAAGCCCTATGGCTTGGTAATCTAAAGCAATCAAATTAATGTCGGTTTGACACGTTTTCCTGTTGTGTGATACGCTTGTTTATTTTACTGATATTTTGTAGAGTTTGACTAAGTGCTTGAAGCTTTTAAATATTTATGTGGGACCTTCCGAAGTTGTAACCGAGTAACTCTAAAAGTTCTGTTCAACATGTGTCTGTAAATATTTTGTTTAGATATATCTAAACTTAGAAATGTTGCAGGTAATAATTTTTTTTTTTTTTTTTTTTATAATAACTTTCGTGAGAATGATTCAGTTCGACTCGCGACCCCGCCGCCGCGTCAGCTCATGATTAAGGACTCCGGTTGGGTCCGAAACTAGTCGGGCTATCCCGATAAATACGCGTGAGTAAACCGTTATATATCTCTTAAATAAGTAATAAACTTTACTTTACATTACACGTCATTAGAAATAGAATAGAAATCCTCAAACGAGCGAACGAACCTCGATAAATGACATTTATTGAAAATCGGCCCTGATTTGTTTAAGACTTATTAATTATCTTATCTTCAAGAAACCTGCAAGAAATCGTGGGATTCCAATCTTTCGGTTTCTTTTGAATAATAGCTTTTCATAAATCCCTTGTAAAGCTTATCTTTACATCTACTTATAATGATTAAGATAGTATCAGATAACGTCATCTTTATTAACCGTAGTCGAGATCAACTAGCATATGATTGATGAAAGCAATGCTCAATGTCAAATATAACTAAAAAAGATAAATGAAACGTTACACAATTATAAGTCGCAGTTAAGATTATCGCCGTCTGTGCATCTCGATACAAACTGATTTTTTACAAATATTTACCTTTTATTCAAAATCAAAATCCATTTATTCAAATTAGGCTACAATGTAGCACTTTTCGAACGTCAAAATTTATACATTATAGACAGCACCCCCATCGCCCACCCTTCACCGCTTCCTGGGCTATTGCTGCGGGAGAAGAAACGGCGCAACAAACTCCCCAGCAGCACGCTGTATTGCAATAAACATTGAGTAGATAACCTATAGCGATGTAATACAACGATGACACATATCGTTATTACCTCACCACCCTTACACACAGCAATCACAGTACTAGTACTCTCGGAAGCCGTACAAATCACAATATCGTCCAGCTATTTATATACAACCCCTACGTTACGCAACTACTTGGGTTATAAACAAAGAAAGTTTATGATCCATTACCTGAATAAATGAAAGCCGATTGATATGATTGTATAAGGATGTAGATATGCAATCTTTACAATACATGAACGAATCAAAAATAACATGAATTGTTACTATATTGGTACTTGCATACTTTACTTGAGGGCTCTTTTAGTCGATTTGGCGTTGTCGCTACGTTTTAGTAGATTGTTCTTTTCTTGCCTTAGTTCGCAGTCATTTGTTTTATATGTGTTCTACGACGCAATTTAAAGCAATAGATATGGTTTAGCGATAACTGTGGCACTACACTACAAGGGTTTAGGTCATACTGTCATACACTGAAAGGGGTTTTGCTCATATTTTTTGTTCAAATACCTTAAAGTCAAACTAACGATAATGTAATTAAGACGAGTTTTGATAGAACCTATTTACATTTTTATGTTCGTAGCCTCAGCGCACTCGCACAGCGCGTGTGGCATTGGTCTAATCACAAACGTGGGGTTCATACTTCTTACCTATGCCTGTTCGTAGCAAGGTTACTATCAAATATGGAAGATCCGAACTCAACAAAAGAACGACGAACTCCGACTTTAGTGAATACTTGATTGATACTAAATTTGTAAAGCAGCGTATACTATACCTAAATAGAACTACTTGTGTTATAGTACGCCAAACTTTCCCTTTCGAAAAAGCTATTCTACGATAAGGACTTTAAACGTAGGATTCCAGTGATTAATTAGAGTGCTATTGTACGGTGTACTACTGCTGTTAGAGTTCGGTATAGGCGCTGATCTTTATGACGATTTTCAAGGAGGATCGAGATATTTGTAGCGATCGCCAATCAAGGGTATTTTAATAGAGGTCAGTAATAAACAGCCAATCGGTAGTTCTTGGAAGAATTTGCACAAGAAAACATTGAATGGAACTGATTGATGGTTAAAATACGTGCGATTCGTCCGCTTGGTATTTAGCTTTTCAAGCAACTTGCATTTCGTGAGTTTAGCTTCTCATACCCCCGGTTTCTGGAAGGCTGATCAGTTAAAAGTACTGTCAAATCAACTATTTACGACTGTGATTGTTTGGCCATGAAACTCACAGCCAATCACAGAGCCTAACATGAGATTCAACAGGCGATTAACAATTTTGTGTATTGATCAACATGTGAGAAACCAAGGGATAGTATAATAAAATTTAGTTTAAACAAGTAATGTGTAAAAATGACAAGGTATTAAAACCTATTTAGTATAAATATAACGCACAATGTGTATAAACTTTGCTGATATTAACCGCTTCAATAGACAGTTTTTCTATCAATTGTTATTGAGTTCAATACTTGAATGATTACAGACAATCGGTCACGGCCGACAATCGCAATGACAGATATTATTGAAGTTCATTTCAAACAAAATTGAATCTTATTGCTTTGTAACACAGGTGTTTGTTATGCCAAATGTTATAATGTACCTACTTAAATTTGGGATATCTTTTTTTAGGTTATAAATAATTTTGGTGTTCAAACAACTTTTCTGATAAGAATTAGGTATATGAATTATGTTTACCAATGGTAACTCATTTTTGTATATTTTACATAGCCCTTTTTTCCGTGGGAAATCTTGAAATGACCCTGCCCGCTGTGGGTGCAGCGGGAGGGAGTGTCTGACTTATACTGACTAAGCCCACTATGTTCCTCCTGAAGCCTTTTGAGTACCAGGGTCGCGGTAACTCTTACAAACATCCTGCAGCCCCGGCAGAATAGCCCTTAATTCATTTGAGCCATTCTCCTCTGCCTCTTGTCTTAGCAATACGAATACGTTGTTACAAAAGTTATCGCCATTTACTATCTATTGCATCCGTTCAATTAGAAAATGAGCAATAATCGTTCCAAAGACATACCGCGATGGTATATCGATTAACATAACGATTTTAATTTGATCTAAATGTCAATTAATCAAATATTGTAGTGGTCAGTGCCTCTACTATGAAATCTTAAGAAAGAGCTGTTGACGTTATGAAAACGAGATAGTGCTCTACATTGCATAGTCGCATCTCGCTTTCACAATGGCAGCGGTCTAACATTAAGATTTCATAGTACAGGCTGATCATTAATTATCATTCAAACTACTTTGACATACTTTTAATAATATATTTATAGTATGACATTTTAATAGAGTATTTACATACACGAGAGGCGCTTCATAAGGCATATAGGTTAATCACAAACTTATTTTGTAATGCAAATAAATAAAGCAATATTTTTAAACTTAGAGAGATTAATTGCCTTGGTCCAGAGAAGAATATTATGCATAGAACGCCATAAGAGTTAAAGAATTTACACCAGAAACTGAATGTTTTAGATATGAAACTATCAATATTTAAGGTGTAAAGTAGACAAAGACTGATATTTTAGATCGTCATAAAAGTTGGTTGCTTTTAGTATTTAAGAAGAAGCAAAAGAAATTTTCAAAATATTTAACCATATATTATACCAATCCCTGGCCAGTCGTGACCAGGGAGACCTTTGCCCAACCGTGGGATATTTTAGGCTACTAATAATATCAAAAAGCCAGGGAGGTCGGGAATGAAAAGAGGAGGCCTTTACCCAGCTGTGGGATCTTATACATATACCACAGCTGGGTAAAGGCCGCCCCTTTTCAGTAGGATAAAAAAATGATAATTCGTATCAGTCAATCAATCAATTAACCTACTACAGTTTGTTGCTTGATATAGACTTCCCCAATGTACGCCATTTTTGTTGATCCTTCGACTTCTGCGAAGCGTTTCAAAATATGTCTTCATTGCTTCCACTTTGAACTGTCCTTCTTCAGTTGATCCATGATATGAAGCGTCCTTTACAAATTATCATCAAATCTTCGTCCGCGATTGACTATTACGCTTTGATTATACACAATACAATATATATTTACTACTATGAGTCTGTTACTAAAACAAGCAAAGAAAGTCGTTAGCAATAAATTAAAAATATCAATATTCAAGCCTAGACGTACATTATTATATAAGTACGCTTCAAAACACATTTCTAATAAGGCATTGTGGGTGCCTCTACAATTGAGCTCTTAACACAGGTCTATAGTTAGTGTGGAAGCGAGATGCAGATACGCGCGATGTATAGCGCTATCTCATTTACACAATGACAACTTTTTTGCTTTAAACGTTATAGTAAACGAGTGGACATTATGTTTATACTTCGTGATAAAACAAAAAGGTACAACATGTGTTTAATACATTGTATAACTTAGTTAGTGCTAATTAAAATATGACTATAGTTAGAATGCGTAAGGTATGGCATCTAATCATCAGTAGAATGTAACTAGGAAGAGAAAGAATGCATAATTATAATTGTTTTAGAATGTATTGTATGTTAATATAACATAATGAAGTAGTAAAATCCTGATAGGTTTTGATGGAAGATGTTGCAATAGCGAAACTACGCTATTTTTTGTTTTTATGGGATATCATCAAACGGCCGCGCCCGCTGTGGGTGCAACGGGAGGGATTGTCAGACTTTTACTGACTAAAACCCGCTATGTTCCTCCTGGAGCCCTGTGATTGCCAGGGTCGCGGCAACTCTAACGAACATTCCGCAGCAAAACTACGCTTTACAAAAACTAATTTTTAAAATATTGAATATATTCGATTGATACTGACTGTCGAAGTTTTATTTACTTTTCCGTAGTTTTTTTTTCCTTACCTATAGTGTCCCACTGCTGGGCAAAGTAGTTACATAACTTTATTACTATTGTTCATCGTAGATTATTGTTTATTGTAGAATTAATTGTCAATTAAAGTCAGACATAAATACGTCATATTCATGTTTCAATTTGAGTTATTATAGGTAATAAATTATAAACAAATTACATAACAATAATTTTATTTTGCTTAAGTAAAAATACTTTGAAACTAGATTATATCTATAACACTACGTAAATGCGGCATGTGCTCATAGTCATGAAGTTTTCTTGGTGGATTCATACTTTTTAATATTAACAAGCATTGAGTTGTGAATTTCTTTAGCGTTCCTGTTCTGACCGTAGTAGTCGACGAATTCGCCGTCAGGATCAACAAGATAGATGATTATTGTGTGGTCCACCTGGAAAATTAAATAGCTAGTAAGTTACTTGAATACTATATATTGACCTCACGATATATTTCATACTGAGTATAACAAATATTTAATGAGACATTTATTTAAAGAAATTAAAGTCATCGGACATCAGCGACCTGTTCTTGCCTCTAGTGCCTCTTTTCTTATCACATTTTTTATTAATAAATTGCTATATTTTAGAGCAAGTGAGCATTTTTGGTAGTATGTTAAGAATAAGCAATGTCAATGCATATTCTTATGTAATGGCAATGGTATGAAAATAATTTTGTAGAAAAGGTTTGAATACTCTTCTTGATTAGAACACTGATTTAATTTGCTATTTTTCGTATGTTCGTGAGCTTTGACCCTGAAACTGCATATTCTTTGGACATTTTGCAAGAAAGTAACAGTATCACATTTTGCAACATCTGGTTTTTGACGTCATTAATATGTGTGTCCACTAAAAATAAATCAGAAGGTCCACTCAAAACCGACTTTTTAAAACACAACATAATTTCTCTACCAATTATTACCTGAATGCTAAGGTTTTAAGTATTGTGTATTATGTCACGTGTTACTATGCAATATTGCTGAACAATGAGTATGTAATACTATCACATACTTTATTGATTATTCGTACGTTTATTCTTTGAGCAATGTAACCGGGGTTAAAGACTTAATCTTTGTCGGAGTAGTTCTTCTGTTTTTTTGTTATGAATGACGAATCACGTGAACTGGTCGACCTTTACAATGAAAACTGCAATCAGAAGTTGAATTTATTACATACATTATAACAATATACTGAGAAATAAAGAATGGAGTTTTAGTTGTCATTCCCAAAAATATGTTATAAGTTATTATCAAGATTAAATTGTTTAAAAGATTGAAATAAGGTTCGAAGAATTAAAACTCGAGAGTGCCCCAGCTGAGGTTAAACACTCACTTAACCTTTTTTTAGGTTTATTGGTATCCTGGTATTTTATATCAGTAGTTCACAATCAGGAAAAAAAAACATGCAAAAAATTGCTTTGCAACGCGAAAACTAGTTTGATATTTCTAATTGACTCATCTGTTATCTTTTTCTCACGCTACATGTTAACAAAAACATTGATTTAATTCTGTTCGGATTGATAAAGTTCAACTTTTATTACAAGTTTATTCGGAACTCATGACACAAAAGATTGTTTCACAAAATATCCGACATACTTCAACCTACATTTTATAGTCCATCTACCATGTAAAACAATAAAATAATCATAATAAAATCATGTGGTTTCCGAACACGAAACCGAATCCCATCCGAACAATGTTCAATGTTGGTCTATGACCATAAAAACAATTCGCGTGAAGGTTTAACGTCCGATGAACAATAGAATCTGGCTAGACGTGTAATGTACAGTCACGTTTAAAACTTAAAGAAAAATCTTAAATTATGAGAAATGAAATGATTTGTTCTGTGGGATAAATGTTATCTCTTTTATTTACATGTCATTTTTTTATATAAACTGGCTGGTATTTAAATTTTCTAACTGGTTACCCTAAGAAGAAATAGACTTAAAATCATCGCTTCATTTAAAGTCCAGACAATCTAAAGTGTAAAATAAACATAAATTACACGTCTTACTGGTTATTCCTTAATTTTTTGGATTATTAAATTGAAATAGTGCCTGTAATATTTTTGCCAATTGGTTTTCTTAGTTGTGTTTGAACAGTTTCGAGATCTCACTGAATTGAACTGAATGTCGTATTTCACTTTAAACTCTCATATTGCGTTTAAATGGCTAATGCTAATTTTCCTAATCAACTTATTTACTGCGTTTGCAGGAAATTGTAGAGATTTAGCATTGAACCAAAGCAATCTTTGTAAATTTCCATCTATCTGTGAAAGGATGTGACTTTTACTAGTAAAACACTGGACTACAATATTTACTAGCTGTTTCCCGCGACCTCGACCACGCTAATATCGGTTATAGTTACAAAAACATAACCCTTCGCGAGGTAAAAAGTAGCCTTTGCGGCAATCCAGGGTGTCTGCTAAGTCCATACCAAATTTCATAAAAAAAATATTATAATAACTATCGTGATAGCGGTAGCGTCGATATCGGGATAGCCCAACTAGTTTCGGGCCTAACCGGAGTCCTTTCAATTCAAGGACGGATCAAGATAAGTAATACGTGAGTAAACATACAATTATTCATCAAAATTGATCTAGCCATTTGAGAGTGAAATGTTAACAAATATCCATCCATACTTACAAACATTCGCGTTTCTAATATTTACAGGATAGTACGATTCTTTCCATTTACTTAGGCGCTTGGTATGACCTCTTTAACTCCCCAAGTTACGGCGATGTGTATGATTGTACGTAGAGTAAGGCACAGATATTTTAATGCCAGATAATCTATTCGTTCCACGGAAGTGTGAGTCAGCGTTGTCGTGGCACGTTGTGTTCCGAAATAACTTCAGATATTCCTGTTTATGTGCGAACAGAATTAACATGATATAAAGGTATTTTAAACTGATTAATAGGTTGAGGTTTTTGGTTTTAGATTGATGTACTAATTATCTCATGAATGTTCCTAGACAGTACATTGTTCATTTGTGGTGTACCTCCAAATCTTTTCTTTTTCATATATGTTTAGCTTTAACTAAATATTAAGTTTTCCGGACACTGCCATGAATAATAAGCCATGGGCCAGAATTAAATGTACAAACAAAAACATAAATCCAAAAAAAATAGATTAATATTCGTGAGAGAATTCTCATAGCAACAGGCTTTTGTCATTTAGAACTGCTTTTTTTGGGATCTCAGAATTAAAACTGGTTGGGATTTATTTCGAGTGAACCAAACTTGTTCTTGTGCAAACAGCGGAACGAAGACAAAGAAAAAATATATTTGGATTGTAGAGCCATCCGGAAACGACAGTTGTACGATCGATTGCCTGATATAGTATGTATGTATGAATCTTATGGGTACTGATAATTGGGGTGATCCCCTTAATTTTGGGTAATTTCGTGATAAGTTTAATTCACCATTTAAGATAAAAGCTAGCATTTTCAAAACGTTATGTTGATAAATAGGGGTTTCTTCCCTGAAACCCCTTACCATTGGAATGGCTTTTTGAAGTTTAATACATTTAAACGTTTTAATATTAATTAACGTCGTTGTACGTCAATGTTAGCTTTAAGCGCATTTAAAGCCAGTATTGATATGACTAGTTTTAAAAAATATATAATTTAACTAGACTCTATGTAGAAAACACTAAGTTCAATATAAATACTGCCTATATTCAATGACACACAAACACGTTAGCGCCAAAATTTCTCCAACACAAACGTGTAATTTAAGGCATTGAAACGAGCTTAGTCAACAAACAAATGTGAATCATAAAACTAGGTAGTTCGCGGTCTAAGACGGGCATTAAAACAGAACATGTAATACTAAACACACATAAATAATGTTACACCTTTCTCCTGAATGGTGAGCTTGCAATTATGAAGCTTCATTTGTTTCTCTCGTACTAAGAAACCCTCCTGTGGGTTTATTATTGTGAAGGTGAGATAGCGCACTACACTATGTAGAGCGACGTCTCGCTTACACAACTGCAACAGTCTTACTCAAAGATGTGGTGGAAGGCCCTCAGCCTAATAACCGAGAGGATGACGGGTGGACATCGAAGTGGTCTTAGAGGTTCTTTTTGTCTTTAGAGGTACGGAGTCTATGGTCGCTAAAAGTTGCAAGAGTAAAGTATCTGGCTGAGTGTCGTCAAAAGGCCAGTTCAGGAAATAGTTAATTGGTATTTGTTTATACACTTATACTCGTATTACAACAGGCTAGACTTTAAAAGAGATAGCGACCCCTGAGTTCGTTTCGACATTTAATTTTGTTCTCAAGGTAGTCAGGATAGAAAATATCGACTCCAGCGACTTCGAAAAAATACTAAAGAATTCAAGGGAAAGTGATAGACTTATCCTACTGACGGAATTAACGATTCCATATGCCCAGCAACGGTTTCTTTAGGGTTAAAAAAACGAATGACCCTGACCTGACACACTGATAATAACAGTTTACACAACAATTTGTGTGGGTACTGCGTTCATAAGTTATCAGCTAATTAAGTAATGCCTGGTAGTCTGGTATGGCCTCTTTAACGTTTAGAAATCTTTCATATTCGTAACCTTTTGCTTGGAGTCTAGTTAGGTCATGATGTTTAGACGACTGTATAATCATACGGTCTTTTTCACGAGAATCGCGTCAGCAAAATAATAAAAAGCAAGCTTTTAGCACTTTTATCATTATTGCAGAGCCATAGATGATCTTTTGATTATATTACCTTTGCAAATTACTGCCTACCTATAAGGTAATTTTCTAGATACATCTAAACATAAAACAAACAAATCCGACACACAAGTATTATGACCAAACCATCTTAAATCGTTCTGAATACAGTTACCGCTATCTGTAGGCGATTGCCCACACGTTTTACATATATCAACGTCTTAATATAAAGCTACATACACACCAGCATGTATTGCGACATAAATGTAGGAGACTGACTGGTCATAGGGCGACACTTGGGCTTGCGAGTGTGTTTTGTTAATGTTCTACCTACAGTCGGGATTTTGTTTTTAGACTCGTACGTCTAGAGTAGGACTCGACGTATCGGTGTCCTACATTAAATATTGCAAGTATTTTCCACTCTGGTAGGCTATTCATAGTATTATATTAAGCTTAACTAAACAACTACTAATAGTCACTAAAAACATTCCAAGATAAGGAAGCTACCACCATCTCTTACAGTAATACTATTGCGGGTATGAAAGCGAGATGCCGCTCTATGCTCTGTATAGCTCCGTCTCTTTCACACAACTGTAACAGTCTTGCCTTAAGGGGCAGTGGAAGGCCGCAGTAATTACATGTTTAATGACAAATGAAGGCTATAATGTATGTGTGTTTGTTAGAAAGTCATACAGGAAGCTGTTGCCTGAAGGAATAGTGTAATGGCTTTGTTATATCTGATATATTAATGTTTAATGTATTGATTTATTGAAAGAAAGTAGTAAAAGAGGAGATATTAGTTTAGAATAGAGTACTTAATGAATCGGCTGGACATTTGTGTGTATTGTTTATGTTTATTAATGTGTCATTTCTTTTGTTTTCAGGTAATTGGTTTTATGGCGTTACTTCTTTTTCATAAACTTGGAGAATTCGTAAGTTAAACAACCTTATTCTGATACTTAGAATGATAATAATACTGATACTTAAAGACAATCAATACATAAATGTTATAAAAAGAGTATTTACACAAAACACGTGTCTTAATTCACTTTAAAAAAGCCTAAACAGAATCAAACACGTTTTCGCGTCACAATGACCTTCGGAGCGAAGCCAGTGAGGTAACCGAGATGCAATCGATTCGTTAAGTAATCGATATATAGAACTGAGCTAGACTTAATAGAGTAGTAAAACGTTTCTTCATTAGAGCAGAAATCGAACGTTTGAATTGTATATCGATTTAAAGCAATAGTTTATCTAGATGATAATTTGGACTAAATTAAGAAGTAATTAAGATTTTGTAACGAATTTCATGCGGTTTTTTGTCAGGTCTGTGTAACTATTTATTCTCTCAGCTGTTCTATGTTTGAAAGTCTTATATCCTTATATAATACTAGAATGCAATCCATTAGTTGTGTTGTTAGCCTAATTATCTGTCTGAAAACCTTGCAATAAACGCAAGAGATAAAAAATGCATCATCTAAAACAATATTCATAAGTAAACTAGGTAGTAAGTAATATTATGATCAGAGCCGTATTTCCTTCCTTTGTACGATTTTAGTATTTATAACTTTGTTAAACCTTGAACTGATGTTCGTTATTAGATCTGCACGTATATTCTAATCTGTATAAGGAAACGTGTAAAATAATAAAATCTTCAACTTCCTGTCAGAAATCGTATCATTTGTATCGAATCGTAATCAAATGAATAAACTTAAAAAAAACTCTTAATATGATGTTTTTTTTGGAAGGAATCAATTATGGTGCGCGTCTTTCAAAATTTTGAGGCGGTTGAAATGAAAATATGAATGTCTTCATCAAGTAATGATTATTGTAATGTGACATTGTAACCGAACACTTCATGTATTGTTTGCATGTGTATTCCTTTCTCAGCATTCAAGTTAGGTGCCTATGTCGTGACACATACCTCATTTTTACCGCGGTGTTTCTCGGAGCCGCGTGTGAATACTATAATGCATAACAATGCGAAATTAGATCAAGTGCAACGTAAATCACACCTTTGTGATCGGACACAATTGCTTCCTGTATATCGCACCTTTATTTTTGCACACGTTTTCTAAACACTGTGAATTAGCTCATTTTCTTAACAGGAAAAAGTGTAATTGTCATGGAAATTACCACACACATACGCAAACAAATAGCGACATTTTATCGCAGCGACGATAAAATGCTGCTTTTAATAAACCATTTCCTTATCGATTAAACACCGAAATTTAATTTCGATGTTGCAATCAAATCGAAGATACATAATATCTGCAATTTGTGATACTCGTGGGAAAATAAAAATGGCGCCTGGCCAGCACATGACACAACACAGGTTACGATGTTTTTAAGTACTCATTAAGATTCTGCGTCGTTCGGTAACGGCACTTGATAAGTAGGCAAAGAACGTATGGACATTGTTACGGTGGTTCCAAAACGAGCATCGATTGTGCGATCGTAAACGTCATTTAGGAAAACGGTGCATCGCATACAGTCCCGTTGACTTACATACTTTTTCGTCCATTCATTAGCACGTACTCGAATTTTTAAAATTGATGTGTGAGAAAGGAAATGCGTACAATGATATTAATATGACGTGTTTGCTTCTTCAATTAAGATTTCTTTGGAATACGGTGGATACGTTATGGGCGTCACTCGTTTGTTATGAGCCTTAGAGAAAATTTACCTTAGCAAATAGTTTTTCCTATGGACAATGATGTGACCTTATTGATGTCTTGCGTGATTGATGCACTTCTATAACTAATGAGGTCTATTTACAACTTAATCGTTGATCATTTGCAACCTTGCTAACTAGAACAAACTAAGAGGTTTATTTCTAAAATTATAGCAACAGTGTGTCAAACTTATTGGTTATTGCCTTGTATAAAACCAATTTGTTCCAATCTGCAAGGTATACATGTACTGTTATAATTTCTTTAGCACCCCCATCAAGTATACAAGCTACCTCTATTATTATATTGTAAAGTAGCTGCAGATTGCATGAGTTCGCGAATTTGACGTCATTCAGGAAACCCAGATTCTCGAATCGATGTGTATTAGTTGTAGGAGCGCCGTTACAATAGATTGATCTTATTAGCGTACTAACGCGGTATAAACAGGTCGATGACTCACGCAATATTCTAAACGGGAATGATTGTTCGAGTAGGCAAGATATAAGATGACAATGTAATTTGTATAGTAGGTCTACTGCTTGATAATGTTTATATTACTTTACCTTCTACTTAGTAAGCTCTTCAGAAAGTCCATGTAGGGTTAAAATATTGTCGAATCGAGCAAGGGTGTCTTCCAAATTTTGGAGATAGGAATCGAATTTATATTATTTATTAATACAATTTGATCCTTATTAGGAAATCTGATGTCTGAGGTTGCAAGGTTGCAAGGATATTAGGAGAAGAAAACAACATTATTTTTTAAATCAGATGTATTCATTTAAACTTACCTTCACCAGCCTTACCCATCTCAATTAAAACTCGTATTCGAAACGGATCGCGTATTGTTGTTCGTATCGCTATTCGCTCTGAATATCTTTTGACGAGTCTCTGTTTACCGACTGTGTCAGTCCGTCAGGCGGTGTCGGGTGTCTTTTGTTTTTGCGCTTGACACCATCCACGGATGGAATGTGATGTGGTGTTGTCTTGTCTATTTGGTTTTGGTCGTGAATTTGATTAGTGTGTATGAATTTGATTCGATAGTTTTTTGTTTCTTGCAATTTGGACTGTAGGGGTCAAAGGTTATTTTTGCTACGTTGCTGTCTTAATTCAAGCTATGTGATAATTTATACGTATCTATATAGTATCAAACATTGCGAGATCATAAACATATGAGTTCACAAGATTGTCTTTAAAGGATTCCGAGGTTTCAAACAGTTACCATCCATAGTTTGTAGCTGCTCTAAACACTTCAATATGAGCAGTTTCTGTCAATATCATAGTCCATTTGACCAATTAATTAGCAAAAGCGTTAAATAGACATTTAATATTTACGCTTTTGCGCAACATATTCCACGTGGCCTATTCATATTAAATACTCCTGTTATTACCACTTCACTTTATAAATACTAGCTTTGTATCCATAATAGTTATTCATTATACTCTGTAGTTTGTTTTTAGTGCTTCAATGAATTGTTCGCTTTGTTATTTTGCAGTCTGACAACAGCAGACCTTGAATTCTTTAGTTCAAGTTGATGTAATATTTCAACATCGTATCAAATTCTTTGTAAACTTACGTCGAGGTTTCAAATTGTGTTTGTTTTGTAAAGTTTTATGAGAGCTATTTTTTTAATTAGTAATTTGTCGTGCTATTATTTATTTTATTTTTTTAATGTACGTTAGATACGGTTAGATAACATTCAAATTTTCGTACAATAGAAACTTATCACCAGATGAAAATTATCAAAAAAAAGCTATGTTTTAATCAACATCGATCACTGATTCTTCTTCTCAGCACTGAGAAGAATAAACACATACCTCTTTATGACTTTTCAAACCAATGTTCTTGCCTCATAAAAACTCCTTTCCTTTGCCTACTTCTAACAACGCTATATTTATTTCTCATAAAGCCTTATTTCCAATTACTTAACAATACCTTCTAAGTAAAATCAACTCTGTTAACTATATATTGCTAAGCGACAAGTAATAAATACTCTCCGTGTGGTATATAACCTAGTATCCGTATGGTCGGAGACCTCATAATGTTGTCATCAGCTGGTCGTTGCGACACCGCGGTCAGTTGATCGTGATTCATTCTATAAAGTTGAGACAGAAGGTCCAACTATTACTCGAGATTTTGTTAACTAGCTTTTGCTTTACTTCGATCATCAGGTTGGTTATCGTTTTAAAAAGAAGCTTATATATCAATATAGAAAAATAGCTGCTAAATGAACGCTCTTGTGCTAAGAGCGCAGTAAGTACTTTCTTCATTCTCCGCAGTAGGTACTCTTTCACCACATTAGTACTAGATACAAATATACACACTCAATATCCTCTATGCTCATAGTATGCTGTAAAAAAACCTTCTATATCTCGTTACGACATTCTAGACTTAGCACGATAGCTTGATAGAATTATGTATATGATGTCGATACAGTCTACATAGAGCCTAAGAGTTTATACTGTTCGTTATTGGATAGAATATTTACCTACCACATGAAAGCGAGAAAATTATCATTTAAGCTATAAAATATTTATCACCTAGTCGTATCTACTACTTATAGATAAATGAACCTTCTGTACTATTTTCTCAAGGCCTACATTGCGTTTTCTCTTAAGACAAATATTGTATTACCAGAGAATAGACGGAAATGTAAAATAAAAAGTTCTTTACAAACAATTGCTTTACAAGACTTCAATTTGATTGAACTTTAATTGTCATCGATAATCCTTGTTTCGTCATTGAAATTCTGAGTACCATTCTTACTATAGAAGACCTACTGTTTTTAATGTATAACATATTTGAAAATGTTAAAATAGGTTGTATAAGTCAAATACATAGAATACTTCGTTAAAGGACATTAGCGTAATTTGGGAAAAGGTGAATATAATTCATTGTTTTACGTAATTTGCAAATATACGGTAACTGTTAATCATTTATTCATAATACATCATTCGTGTATATTATGTCTTTGGCTTACAGTACAAACAAATAATAGTCAGACAAAGCTAAAATAAAATTAGTAAAAGTGACTTGCCAAAAAACGAACAACCTACCACCAACCAGATCTAGACTAAAAAAGACCACAAAATTGACTCTTAATTGTTAGTCTACCAGTCATTGTTTATAATTGCGCTTACTTTAGTATTACCTTACCTTATGTAATATGAAAAACTCCATAATATCGGATGGAAGTAGTTTTACGAGCGGTACGTTTTGGGCAATGAACACGCATGCTCTAGTTAAGGTTTGAGATAGAAATGCGTATTTTGCGTGCGTTAGGAAGTTTGCGGTAACAGGTAATGTGGCACGTATGGTGTTGTTGTTTAGATGTTATGTGGCTCTTGGAATAAAAGCATTTGAGTAAAAATGAAGCCGACTGTGATTTGGTAGTGAGATTATTGTGGGTTATTGTTGATGCAAGCCCAGAAATTCCGTTTCTTTTGCACTGGATGCTGAGACTCAAAAGATGGAGGAACTTTTTAAGTGATGATATGGGAAAGAAAGGATATATACTGACACGTCTTGTAAAAGGAAAAAAATGGAGAATAAGCCATAATACGCTACCGTACATAATTGGAAACCGGGCAGACAGAAAAAGAGCTTTTCTATCATTATGGTTGTATAAAGTTTTGAGCATTATTTTTTTTAGAATCACACATTAATATTTAAGTTTATCGACGAATCCTTGACGCTACAGTATGTCACCATAAATTAGCTCAGTATCGCTACTACCGTGTAATTATTCCACTCCATTCCACACCAATTAATAGTCACACACAAGCGGAAGTCGAACTAGTTTACTAGTTCATTACTAACGATCCGGTTTGTTTTTAATTCGAAGCCTTTATTGCCAAAAAGTCTTTATCAATCTTACGTAAAACAGTACTGACCTCCGACTTATCTCAAACTGGCTTCAAACCAGTTTGAACCGGTCCTGTGTCCCGAAATATGCGTATACGCATCGTAACACCTCTGTCACATGTGTGTTTTATTACCTTTTGCCATTTTGACAGGCTCATACAAAAAGGACAAGAGAAGAATATCAATTAGAATGGTTTTTTTCCTGATGAACTCATTGATACTTGGAAGTGGTAAATAAAATTCCGCAATGCAATGACTATTCAGCTTAGGTAGGAATGTAAAATTTTGATTCATCGGCAAATAGTGATTCATAAAAAATATCTGTCCTGATAATGATGGCACAGTCTAAATATATTATATGATATTTAGACTGTGGTTATGGTATGGTTTGAATATGTAGGAATAAAAGGAGTAGGTATAGTTGTATGATATATCAAGGAAAGCTATTTTTTTTTTGCAAGGTAAACATTTTTTCTGAGTTTTCTGCTAAGTTCTGAACTTTTTTCTACAGTACCACCATTTTACATAATCACTAACTTAACAACTCACAAAAGATTTCAAACCAGTAGTTTATTTAGCTAGCATAAAATCAAATTTAACACCACAAGCATAACTGTGAACAATTACTCACAAAATCATGGGAATTTCGATACACGAGGAAAGATCGTCATGGATAATTTGTATCATATATCCATACATACATACATTCTTCCTCCTTACGTAATATTTCGTTAACAGTGTAATAACAGCATTGTTGGACATCATGACACGATTGTCTTCATACACATCCATTGTGTAATTCTTTTGAATTTATTCAAATGGACGTTTAATTAAGAAGTGTTAACAAAGAAAGGAATTAAAGGTCATTCGTTTAACCTTATTTATGATATTGACATCTTTGTCTTGGATGACAGGGGTGATAATTTGTAATTGAGAATTATAATCTCAAAGGGTCGGGTTTCGAAATGTTGGTGGAGATTTAAAAGTTTGAATGAACAACGTTTTTTGACATTATCTCTCGTAGCTGGCATCTGAGGAGCTTTTAGCTACTTCAGAACTGTAAGGCCCGTCAGCAGTTTCTATGTTAGTTTATTAATTAAATATGTGGAAGTAATAACTTCCCGTCATTTACTGCTCTACATATCTTAGGATCTAATGATAGAAGTTGATTCCCACTTTTCCTAGCTTTTAGTGCCCTACTGCTGAGCAAAGGCCTCCCCCAAGTCCTTCAAAGATTGAATGTTTCTCCTTAATCAAGTAAAATAATTTCCCATCATTTTGCGGTTATGTGGGCGTTTATTTTACTGTTAGTATATTTTTTCAAAACAGATGAACAGAGAACTAAAACACTTTTTAAACACAAATTAAATGAAATTAAACCCCCCATTGATGTATTGATGTACCGAAATTATGCACCAAAACTTTTAAATTTCCTCACAAACAAAACCAGAGAAGATTTCTACAATATTACTAAGTTATAAAACCTCATAATTCTTTAAATTCACGACCATAACACCATGTTCCGGGTATTTCGACAGCCATGATTGTAGCCAGTGATTGTATCAAGCGATTAACTTAGGATTCGGCTGATAGCGTGTCTGTTGGTTGTCACGCGAATCCTTGTCGAATATAAATGATTTGGTGGTACGCTTTTAATGTCCCGGTTGTGTTAAATATAGAGACTTATATTAAAATTTATGAAAATGGTAGTTTAAAGAACTCTATTTTAAATATCTTATATTATTTGTCCTTAGAGTTTAATTTGGGAGTGTTTCTGCAATATTGGCGGAGAACTGTTTACCTTTGATATTGATTGGATTAAAATCTGGTATTCATATGAATACTAACTGTTATGTTCACGATTGTTTCCAACTACGGGCTATCAAATACTGTTGCGTGATATTGAGTATTGTGTGTTTCTATGGCTTTTCTAACAAAACTTTTTTAATTCTCCAACTTATATTGATTTCAAACAAACGAAGAACTTTACTTATGATACTCGAGTAGGTATCCAATTATAGTAGTATCCTAAACTATAATCCAAAATCGATGTTTTTAAAAGTTATTCCTAATTAAAAACGTTGATTAATGCGGTAGATATACAGAGTGTATTAATAACATCACGCTTCTTAATTATAATTAATCACTACGCCTATCTGTGGGTGTGGTTACATCCTTTATAGATAACAGAGGTTTATCTACGCATTCCTGGGTGCATTTCACATAGCTTTATGGAGGTATGAGAAAGCACGTAAAATAAAAGCCAAAACGATTTTTAAAAGTGCAGGTTTTAATTGTTTTGTGGTTCTAATTCGTTTAAAATGAATTTGTCTTTTTTGACTTATATTTCTCATAAATTGTCGTATTGGTCTTAAATCACCTAAAAACAAAAAATAGTGGGTGGTAATTTATTTAAAATGCATTTGTCGTTTTAGACCTCATTGCGCTTGAGTCGCCTAAAAAATAGAGTTTTAGTTTAACAAAAATTAAGATTACCTATCATCAGAGGAAATAAAGTAAGCTAAACTATAAACTTTAAATTCTTAACACGTAGTGGTAGTCTAAAGAAAAAAAAGAAAACCCAGTTCTCGATAGCACTAACTTAAGTTAATTACTTTAATTATGGTTCGATTCTTTCAGATCACGTAGACAAGACGGCCAAGTGACCCTTTGCACGTAGTTTTAAAAGTTTAATAACTTAATTTTCTGCTAATTAATGTATCATTTGTAGTCAGGCCGAATCAAATAGTAAGGAATAGGTAAGTTTAAATTGTAGCTTAGTGAAATGTACGGACGATCGTAAGTTAGTCGTTACGGTGGAAATAGACGTAATTTGAGCTCGACGTGATCGAGTTCAATCTTTCGTTAAAGATAAAGATAAAGATAAAGATATATTTATTTTGCAAATATGGGTACATAGTAAATGGTGTTAATATAAATAAGTTCTGCCATATTTTGCCATTCGGCGTGCAAACATTTTCAAATTTTTGTTATTACAAACTAAGCAATTAAATTATACAAATAAGTAGCATTAACTAAAAACTAGATGAAACTCTAGACATAATATAAATTAATTAAAACAATGCTTCACAGTATACAATTAAATAGGTACTTAGACTACTTAGCGACTAGTTTAATGTCTTTGTCAGATAGAAATTCTCCTATATTATAGTATGCTTTAGTAACTAAATATTGCTTTAACTTATTTTTAAACATTTTAGTAGGTAATTCTTTCCATGACTTAGGAATATTATTGTAAATGATCGGAGCCATGCAGAAGACACTTTTGTGCATTAAAGTAGTCTTAGCAGTCTGGAGACATAGTCGGCTATTGTCGCGTCTGTTTCGTGGAACAGTATCGGCAAGTCGTTTAAAACGGCTCGGGTTCGACTTTACAAACACAGCCACTTCCAA
Organism: Chrysodeixis includens; assembly: GCA_941860345.1. Classification (NCBI taxonomy): domain Eukaryota; kingdom Metazoa; phylum Arthropoda; class Insecta; order Lepidoptera; family Noctuidae; genus Chrysodeixis; species Chrysodeixis includens. The sequence continues at coordinate 7,573,140 of OW796113.1, read as the reverse complement.
TATATACAAACAGGGTAACGTTAAGATTTTATATTTTCTAAAATAAGGTACGCAGCTATCGGTGGTTTGAAGTTTAAACATTGCCCTTACACATCTTTTTTGTGCCTTGAAAGCTGTTTCCTTATCGGTCGCATTGCCCCAAAATATTATGCCATAACGTAAGTGGCATTCAACTATGCCGTAATAAGCGGTAAGTAGTGCATCTGTATATATAATTGACGACAAAGTGTATAGGGCGTATGCAGATTTGCTGAGTTTTTTGCATAAGATCTCAATATGAGCTTTCCAATTAAGTTTCATATCTATCTCAAGCCCTAGGAATTTAGTACTTTCAACTGCTTCTATAATATTACTATTGTATTGTACGTTTATATTTTTATTAGGTATCCGTTGTCTAAAATGTATCAATTTAGTTTTACTTAAGTTAATTTTTAAGTTGTTTTTATCTAGCCAGTTTACAACAGATTTTAATGCATTATTTATATCATATTCATACGTTTCTAAATTATTACACGGTATAGTAACAGTGCTATCATCTGCAAATAATGTCAATTGTTGTTCTATGAATTTTGGGAAGTCATTGATATAAAGTATAAATAAAAAAGGACCGAGAACGCTTCCCTGCGGTACACCATATGTAACTTCGCGTTGTGTCGATCGAAAAACATCTTCATGTTTATTGTATTTATTAAATTGATTTACTTCAGTTATCTGTTTTCTATGTTTTAGGTACGAATCTATTAAATTAAGGACATTACCTCTAATGCCGTATGCTTCTAGCTTCCTTAAAAGAGTAGGATAATGAACATAATCGAAAGCCTGCGTCATATCACAAAACAAACCACACACAGGTCTTCTCATATCTACATTACTTATGATATTGTAATAAAAATCAAATATGGCCATATTAATAGTCTTGTGCATTCTAAACCCCTTCTGTTCGTCACATAAAACGTTATGTTTTTCGACATATTTATAAAGCTCACTATATATGTATTTTTCAAATATTTTAGATATTACGGGTATAAGTGAGATCGGGCGGTAACATTTCATCAACTCTCTGTTCTCTTTTTTGAAAAGCGGCTTAATGATCGATGTTTTTAAGGCATCTGGGTAGATACCAGCACTAATACACAGGTTTATTATATAACTAAGGTGACTACAAATTTCCATAGATACATACTTAAGTATTTTTGTAGCAATACCATCATAGCCCACACTATTCGTGTTATTCAAAGACATTATAATTTTATGTATGTCCAACGGAACACTGGGTGCTAAGAACATGGATGACGTATTTGTGTTTATTTTACAGCATTCAGGTTTATCATTGGCAGCAAGTTTTGCTTGAATTTTATCTACAAAATAGTTGTTGAAAGCTTCTGCTATGTCCTTAGGATGTGATATGACGCTGCTATCAGTCTTAATTTTATTGATAGTTTGTTTAGGTAGATTATATTTTGCAGTATTTATGATTTGCCAAGTCGTTTTTGACTTATTTTTAGATATTTTTATACTGTGGTTATTTTGTGCCTTTTGTGTCAAATTTATAATTTTTTTATGTAATTTAGAGTAGGCAGTAAAACAACTTTTATTACTTTTATTTGGGTTCAATCTCATCTGCCACAATAGTTTTCTTTTCTTTAGACTACATATTTTAATTCCTTTAGATATCCACTTAGGTTTTTTTATAATATTTACTTTAATTAATTTTGTTGGGAAACACAAGTCGTATATAAGTTTAAAAGTATCAATAAATGCATTGTACGCCACATTTGGGTCGTTCGTGTTATAAATTTCTGAAAAAGGAAGATTTTTTATGTAGCTTCGGAATTTCTCTACGTTTTCCTGGCTATAATCTCTCACGGTCTTATACCAAAAGTTTATGGTACACATTGTTTGAACCGGGCAGTGAAGTAGCTGTGCCGTATGGTCGGACAACGCAAACTCAAATACATTGGTTTTACAAGATTTACTAAAATTATGCGCAAAGTTGTCTAAACATGACATACTGGCCATACGTGTCGGCTCATTTAAAGCTAATTTCAAATTAAATTGCATTAGGAGACATTCAAATGCACTAGTATGACTATTGAGTTTGAGAATATCTATATTGAAATCACCCGCAATTACAATATTCTTATAGCGACATCGTGATATTTCTCGTAAAAGAGATTCAAACTTATCGAAACAATAGTTGAGATTATTTACATTAGGAACTCTATAAATACATACTACAATAATTTTATAATTAGTAAGCTCTATAGCACAGCATTCGAAAATCCCTGACGAAGATAAATTAGAAATTTTATCCACTTCCTTCCATTGAATACCATTTCTTACTAAGATGCAAGCTCCACCCCTTTTTTGTTCTTGTCTACAATAATAAGCAGCTAAACAATAGTTAGGCACATATAATTGACTTTGGTAACCCTCCATAATGAAATGTTCTGTTATACATAACACATCAACATTTATATTTTTTTCACATAACTCATTTAAGCATACAGTCAGAACACTAGATTTATTTATTAAGCCTGCAATATTTTGGTGCATAATTTTAAGATATTTATTGGAGAAAAAACTGATTATCTTCCTGATCTCTAGTGTATTTTACAGAAGGATTTAATGAATTACAATTATTATTCTCCTCAAGAAACGACACTAATTCGTCCTCTACAAGTTCCTGTAACATTAAGTTAATATTTACAAATATATTTGCCATACCCCGGTTGTTAACGGATCCACTTTTTTTCCAAAACATGTTATAATCATATGACAAGTCATAGTTGGAATCAAACAAGTATGCGCAGTAGTGAGTGCATGCATCTAAATATAAAAGATTGTTAAAGTTTTCTATTCTTCTGTTCTACATTGTATAATATCCATTCAATTTAAATGTAGGGGAACATAATATAATATTCGTGTGTTTTATTTTTGAGAGTGTTTCACGTATAGCAACTATTAAGTCAACGTAGTTGTTAGTTTGGCGAAAATCCTCTTCGCCAATGAAAATCAGGCAATAATCATTCCGTGTGTATGTGGTTAACTTTTGCTCTAGGTTGTTAATTAGCATTTTAATACCACAATTAGGAGTTAAGTAATGGCAAATTTGATAATTTTCTAAAGTGCTTTGTGCGATTTTAAGTATTTTGTTCTTGTTATTAGTACTTAAAATACAAACTTTTCGGATAATGCTATTGTTGTTACTTTGCTGTTCCTGATGAACTGCTGTTCTCCTATTTGAAGTGCTGAGGGTATGTTGCTGGTTACTCTTGGACGCCTGTGTGTTTTTATGTTCAGCTGTCGTGGTACAGGAATCAGTTTCAGCAACATCTACGAGGTATTCCTTCTCATCGCCGGACTTCAAGTGAAGATCACTACTACTGCTGTTCAATTTAGTATTATTTGACTGCCTGCGCTTATGTTTCTTAAGCGTGCTTTTTGGTTTTGGATTAAGCGTTAAGTAAGTTCAATGTTCTTATTTAACCAACCCGAAGTAATATTAGTTAAGACAAATGAAACTAAACATATGATAATATGACTGTTTTTAATCTAAAGTTTCGTGGTCAAATCTATTGGTTTACGTATTAATTTCACATAGCTTACGTTTCCATATAAAATGGAAATGTCATATTGTTTTAATCAACTGTTGTTTCCCATGTCTCTAATATTTATGTGAAAAGAAGTAGATATAAGTTATTTTTAATACTTGCCTTTCTGTTTTCAGGGGTTTTCATTCCTATGAACAAGTTTTTTTTGTACCTTCGTCAATGATTTACGAAATTGAACCTTATCTCTCCAAGATTAAGGACTGTATTTTAGGGTTGATTGTACCAATAAATTTAGGTTTGCGTGTGTATGGATTGTTTTAACAAAACGTAGTAAAACAGTTTTCATAATTCATAGTTTCCTGGGGGTGTTAACCCTACGTTTGCTACGGTTGTAAAGGGCACGACTTTTTGGGGTTACAACTAGTCATTATAGAAAAAGGTTTCTAATGAATAATAAGGAGGTTCCGTTGTTAATTTATAACGATTTTAACCTCTTTGGACTTAATAGGTACTGTCGAAAATAAACTGGGTTTTTCCACCATTCATTTAGTATATCAAATCAATATTTTTTTTGTTAGATAGTACGTTGAAAGGTAAAAAAAGAAATACAAGCAACATTACAAACCTCAATGCTCAATACACGTCTAGCCTTAATTGCCGCTACAAACAAGAATTAATTACAATTTCTACCTATTCAGTTTGTTCAAACAAAATTATTTGATGCCGACTGTTAAGAGAAGATGCATCTTTAAACATCAGTTATACAACCTAATTTGATTTCTTCACTACTAACATTAAAGTCTACAATCGCTTGCAGTGTTATCTTCTCATCTTAAGTAATGGCTTAACCACCTGCTATTTATTTTTCTTCAAACTGTATTCTAACTGCTAGCCGTTAAGGTCTAAAATCCTTTGCAGTGTTACATCGCCCATCAGATGCACCTTATACGTGACCCTTCAATTTGCTTGATAGATAAATATTGTTCTAACACTTTCGCTCTCTGTGTTGACCTGTACTGGTATAAGTAAAAAGAAAAGTGTTGTCATGTTTACGGAGTATGCCGTAGGCTTTTTAATGACGGTGTAAGTTACTACAGTGGTAAAAAGTAATGTACCAACAAGTTTTTGAAGAGATAGGTATTGAATAGAATGTTGTCATTGTTTTTGTTGTCTTTTTTATCAGTTATCTGGTTGTGAAAAGAAATCTTTCTTAATTCTGTTGTGACCTGTTTGATTGACATGTTAAATGTTAAATTAGAAATGAATTCTCTGTTGCTTTTGGAAACTAAAAAAAAACTAAACAAACTGAGCAAAAAAAAATATGTGTAATGAACAGACTACCTTATACAGCCAACCGTTTTTGCTAAACGAAATTATGTAATACGTAATTCAATTCACAAAATCTCGGTACTAACGACACAAAAAATTAATAGCACTTACATTTAGTAGTCACTAATCTACAAGTCAGTGAGTTAAATGATTAACCAAGTATTGCCGGATGCAGCATATGAAAGTAACCAAAACATCGTAAGATAAATTGTTCACATAATTGAAAAAAAAACGGCCAAGTGCGACTCCAACTCGCGCACGAAGGGTTCCGTACTATCTATACACAGCGAAAGTTTGAAGCATCTACCTGTTACCGTTTTTAATATTAAGCAAAAAATACTAAAAAACACGTTTATTGTATTTGGACCCCCCTTAACATTTTTTTTTTATTTTTAGTATTTTTTATAGCGGCAACGAAAATACATTGTTCATTTGTGAAAATCTTGATATTACGGTTTATGAGATACAGTCTGGAGACAGACAGACAGACAGCGGAGTCTTAGTAATAGGGTTCCGTTTTACACTTTGGGTACGGAACCCTAAAAACGTTCGCCGTAAATGAGGGAGAGAATCTCTTTTAAGTAAGAATTGTTAATATTTGTCATCATTATTATTTGAATACGTAACTTTCTTTGTGGGATAATATTTGTATTTGTTATCGTTTTGTGACTTGCAAATATTTGATTATATCGACGTGATAGGTGACTGACTTCTCCTTTAAGAAATATGATATAAGTTTTGGAGTTTTAAGAGTCAATTAAATATGAAGTAAAATTATTTGTAAGGAACTTCCTTTAATTCAAGGATATCCGAGTTGTACAGGTTAACACGGCAATTATCTCTGTGCGCGACGTGTTGCGATCCCCGCGAAAGACAAGAATTTGTGCGATCAACAAATGTTTGTTCTGAGTCTTGGTTTCATGTGCGTGTGATTTCAATGTCTGTAAAAGCCCTCGCGATACAAGGATTTAATTCGTCAGTGCAGGAGTCTTCTTTTATATTTTTTGTAGATTGGAAGCCAGTTCAATTTCTGAAAATTCTATAAACTATGGACTCTAATCTGAACGAAGACTTTATATTCTTAACCAAATTATGCAATTAATACATTAGGTACAATATCCAAACAATTCACACTGCAGTCCTAAATGACTTAATACTTGACTTACATGATCTACACGACAGTAATAGGTATTTGTAACAATCTTAAGATGATGTAATAAGTTGATATCTATGTTATCAAGTTGATAAATAAACATGTGATTTGTTAAAAATATTGGTGACGTTTTAATTATATCGCTGAATAACAGATCGACATTAGGTATATTTTATCAGATAAGACTATCACAACCTTTTAGAATCGATGTTCTTATAGAAATGAAAGGCTGCTTTACATCGTATAGAACGCTGTCACACTTCCACGAATACAAAAATGTTACGTAAAGGGTTAGTGGTAGCCTGCCCCCCAGTTGGCACGCGGTAAATGCGAAAGTAAACCTCGTGCTCCCTGCCATGGGTAGATGAGGACGCTCCGGTGGTAGGTAAGGTCCGGTAAAAGTCCGACACGCCTCCCCCCCCTCCTAATTACTCCTCCACGATGGTACTTGATGGTAGGCTCCATTTTCCGCACGTAGGCTCCTGTGGCCCGTTGTGCGTGTAGTGGTTGGGGGTGGTCAGTCCAGCCAGCCCAACGCCCTCCAGAAGCGCAAAAGTCTCCTTAGACGTTCTTCTACAGTGGATATTCTATTAGGATTTCCACTGGGACTTCAAAAAACATCCTCTGGTGCCGACAAAACACGCACAAAACAAAACACAAACTTCACACTAGTTAGTAGGTAGTAGTAGCTTGCTGCGTTTGCAAAAATAAAATAAAAACAAAACGAATTCCATTTGATTGTAAGAAGTAACTGTTATTATCGTATGTACTGAAAGTAGGTTAAAAATGGCGAACAGTGGACTCGCAATTAATTAACTAGAACCGGATTCATAAAATATACAATGGCTTAAATTAGAACTCATAAATAACATACCTACTTTAAATGAACTGTGTGATGAAGCGAAATTAATGAGTTTTTATTAAGTTCTTTTACTCCATTTATGATTAGGTTAAGTTCAACTTTCCTTATCTTATATCTTCTCAAAGTTCCACCCCTGAGATACGAGTACAGACATAGGTTTGCAGTACTTATACCCAAGTTTCTTCAAGTTATGAGATACCTACACTACTATACTATTAAGTTAACGTGGATATTTTCATTTTACTCTTAAATTCACTAAGTTAAAATGCTTTTATAGATTTTCATGAAAATCTTATTTTTTTTTTCAAATCTGTCTTAAAACGCTGCAATAAACACTATAAAAATGCGGATGAGACTTTATATCTTACCTGACACGTAAATGTTAAATTTCATCATCACCAGAAAACAATAACACATCATAAAATGAAACTATGTATTAAGAGAAAACTATTAAAATGATTGCCTAAAGCGCGAAATTATCAAAAACACTTAAACCTACGGCAATAAACGGTTAAGCAATTCACAAGGTAATGACAATAAGACGTTGATGTGGGGTCAAAGGGACCTACGATTATGTTGTAATACACTTCATTATGTATTTTATGATAGCTAATAAGCCACACGACAGTGTGTGGGAGTCTCAGGGAAATCGCTAGAGAAAAACTTTGTAGAAAGCTTTATTTTGAAATTGGTAAGCATCCGATTCTTGTCTGATCAATGAATTTATAAATATCCAAATATGGGCAGTATTATAGTTTACATAATAATGAAATTATATAAATACCTTTTATTGTCGCATTTCACGAACAGTTTGCGCCCACACACGGGCAACTCTGCAGTTTTCATTTGTTTTCTTTTTAATGATTGCTTTTTAATTTATTTTTTTAATAATGCGACTCCCGCACTATGCTATTTAATTGTTGCATCGCGGGGGGTTTCACAGATATTCAATTCACATCCACAAACACACTCAGACTCAGAAGCCTTTGTGGATCGCACAAATTCTTGTCCTACGCATGGATCGAACCCGTGACACGTCGCGTACAATGGTAATTGGCATGGTGACCTATACCACTCGGCTATCCGTGCAGTCTTTTGTGAGCTTGACTTTAGAAATTGCCAGTCACTTAGTCATTCTTTGCGTATGTATGTATATCATGTTATTAGTATGATTTTCCTTGCCACCATGTCGGAAATTGCGGCGAAAACGAATATCCTTTTTTGGGTTCTTAGCTATACCAATAGGTACCCAATTTCGCAAGTATGAGAAACAAGCAAATTCACATTCCCATTTATAATATTAGTTTATTTTAGTACATGGTTTATGTGTGTTGTTATGGAGTTTAATGCTAATAAAATTAGGCTGTTAAAGTAGTATTTACAACTTAGTTTTGTTTGACTTAGTAATATTGCAAACATTTATGTTGATGTTGAGTTATGGTTAGTTATTAATTTGCATTTTATTAACGGATCCATAAAATTTAGGGAAACATGCAATAACAATGTTTTACGGTTTCGTTTACTAATATGGATTTTCAAATAAACATAAAATCTTACTTTCTAAAGTTTATTTATTTTATTCAGATATAAATATAGACTGTGTATGCAAGTTTCATAATAATATGATGTATTTTGAAAGGTTTCAGTGTTACGAAAGAGGGTAGTTTGAGTATTTTTGGTCAAGCTATTTGATGCGTGGTTAAGTAACAAACAAGAATCCTGAAAGTTTTGCCTTTGTATCCTATTTGTCAAAATAAATTTTAGGACACGTGATAACATAAGTAGGTACTAAAGAAAGTTCAGCTTTTTCCACCATAGTTTACATTTCCTAAGAAAGCTGAAAGCGGACAGCCCAACTGTTAGTATTTCACTATCAAATAAACATAAAGACGACCATTATAACCGATAACCAATACGTGTTACCTATAAACAAATATTAGTAATAGAGTATAACCACAGTATAAATAAATACATACAGTGGTTTAACACAGCCGTTTCAAAAAAAAAAATCCTACAGCCGCGCGGTACGTAACAGCGATAGGGCTGCCCAAACACAGCATTTTAACTACATCAACTACACACCGTCTGTTCGTCACTGCGACACGCTCGCGGCTGTATCATGCCACGATCCAATAGCGTAGGCATAACTCGCGTCGTCGCGTCGCAATTATATGAAGAACTCATACTGTATATATTTATTATACTGTGACATAACTGGCCAGTATAATTGTAGACAATTTATGAAACTATTGAATTCGGATCGACCGTAAAATTGGTTCATTAAAACGTTAATTGGTATGTAATTAAGCAGTGGTACTATTAGTGGCATCTTGTATGGAGATTAATGAGCACTTTCTATTAAGTGTGATGGATATGCCGCCCGGATGTATGTGACTTTATGTGGTACAAGTCAAGAGGTCTTACAGTTTGACAGAAAGACGCACAGCAAGCAAAGCCGACACTATGCTATGCGTCGTTCCCTTAAATGTTGTCGTTGCCAAGTTTAATGTAAATGCAAAAAGCCATTTTATAACATACAGCGGCTAGGTTCTTCGATCTCATAAGTTCTGACTTACTATGTGTCTAGTACCTACTAGCTAGTACCCGTGACTCTGACAGTCAAACTGCTATCACTTTTTCTAATAAATTTTAATTATTACAAAACAAAAATAAACTACTTTGGTACAAGTGTTATCGAACTTAGGTGAGATTGACAAAAAATAACATTTATATTTTACATTTTGTTGATGTAATTTGATACCTTATAATATGACTTATTGTAAAAAAACCTTTTCAAGAACAATCCTATATAACTTGCGTACGTTCTTATACGAACAGACATCCATGTACCTAATTTAAAGTGGCATATCTTGTGCGAAATTTAAACGTGTTGGCCTATAATTTTTTTCAACTCAAGAAATTTTTTTCTAACCTACCAGTATAGTATTACATATAGACTTATAAAAAATCATACAACTTCACACACAAAATCATACTACAATACGTATGTCATATCAAATAACTCTTGTACGTAAGATAAGATAAAAATGGAAGTAGCTACAAAACATTATACTATCTGACGTAGTCGGGTAAAAAAAGGTTTCAACACTTCCCATCTTAAACAAGGTATTATTTATGTTTTTTGAAGAACTTTCCATACATTATATAATACTCGCTCTTTACCTACTTGTAACAATAGGTGTAACTCCATCATACATATGTAAATGAGATAAAAATGTTAGGTTTGAGTGTAACTACTTTACCTTGATTGCTTAACGTGAGTCAACTTTGAAACGTCTTTATACTTTACGCCTTAAATGGTCGTAGTCAAGTGTCAAGAAGTCTTGAGTCGTCTTTCAATATACGCAGGTTCGAGTGAAATTACGATGAGCTTGACTCCTTCAACCAAAACTGGAACAATATAACCCTGGACAGAGAGAGATAGAATGGGAGTAGTGAAGCTTTAGTCCTGTCGTGGTCAGACATGGATAAAAACAACGTCTCATAGTGTGTACTTTAGATTTAGAGTACCTTTTTTGAGGAGAGGGGGGAACCATCAATGTTGCCCAGCCTTATGGGGATTAATAAGACAGGGGAATGTGGGATTCTTCCCTAACAAAATCTACCACCGTTGCCATCATCAGCAAAAGATGGGAGTTTTTGTTTAAGTTATTTGATTCTTACATTGAGACTGCAATAAGAGTAGTGAATATTCGTAGTTTCTAAGTAGTTAGCAAGATATTTATTTGAAGAGGCATTGGTCAGAAATTCACCCTGAGTTTCTGATCAATACCTTTTAGGGATAAATAAGACATGGGAGTGTGGGATTCTTACCTAACTAAAGTCAGACCGTCGATCTTTAAAACAAAGTGAATATTTCTCTTAAAGATTGAAAGTATCTACCATATACCCAGGACGCTAGTAGCCCCAGGGAAGTAACGAAGTCAGCATGAGACTTAGACTACTTAAGATTTAAGTGGCGTTTTGTTTGTCCATTAGAAAGTCGCCTGACTAATGAGTTCCAACTGATTTTTCTCGTAGATTGATTAGTTACTGTCTTGTTGTTTTGTTTTTTTGCCGTCGTAAATTAATTTGCTAACACACGTGTCTATTTAGTAAACAATGTAGAAGTTGTTTGTCATGTTTTTGATTAGAAAGAAAATTAGATGTAGTTTTACTTGAAATAAGTTAATCACAACAAAATTCTTGAATATTACTAGCTGTTGCCTTCGAATCCGCACAGCGAGAATGTCAATTATAGCTTTAATAACCTTACCCTTCTCTGACGCAGTTGGTCAAAAAGTAGCCTATGTTCATCCAGGGTGTCAGCACTCTCCATACCAAAGATCATCGAAATTTATTAGCCGAGAGTGTAAGAGTAACAAACATACATCCATGCTTACAAACTTTCACGTTTAGATTAGTAGGGTATTGAATGCTTGTCAGTATATCTTGAAAGAGACTAGTAGTAAAATGTGGCATTTGCCCAACAGCGGAGTATTACAAGGCTGGTATTATAATAGTTATTACGATTTTATTAGTCCTTAAAAACACTAATCTTGCTAACATTTCAACATAATCTCACAAACCAGACTGAATTCTTATGTAAATCCTATAAGCAGAATCGTAAATTAATATTCATCCACATTAAAACAGACCTAGTTACAACCTGGGAAAACTTTCAAGCACCAAGAAATTAGGTCTAATAACATTAATTCCGCATCACGTTATGCATTACTTATCAAGCCTCCAGGAAGTCGACACCTCTACCACGATATCTCATAAAAAGACTATCGCAGTCACAAAAGCGAGATGGCAAGACTCTGTATATAGCGGTGTCTCACTCTAACAACAGCGACAGTCCTGGTTTGTTAGTTCGTAGTACAGGTATAGATCTAAATGCCCTAATCGTCTTACTTAAGCTTACTTAGCATGCGAAGACACGTTTTAAGATTTCATCTTAAGTTAATCTTATTGATGATGTTTATAATATTAACAAGATGCGCCGGTGAAAGCTGGTAGCTTGGTTTTATATGCTGTTCCTCATTACAATTTAACCTCTCATTTCAGTATAATTACTAGGAACTGACATATTGTACTAAATCAAAACTAAAGTACTTAATACATCCGTTTACTTTCGCGTATGTTTCTGAATCGCCCAACTATTTTTGAAAAGCCTTCTTTTAAAGTAAGTCTTGTTATATTATTACTGTTATTGCTCTTTAGCATGGACTGAATACTCAATTCTTTATTAGCATTCCATATGTTAATAAAGAATTGAGTTTTGAGTATTGAAGCGTGATGATACACTACATGCCAAAGAGCAGCGTCTCTCTTCCACAACTTAAATAGCTCCTTTAGAAGTGGTGATAAGCCCTCTGGAGTCCTTTATCATGACCTGGCACGAACGTAGTGAGATTTTTTATTATGTTTTGTGTCAGGAATTTCAATTTTATGATTATTATAGCTTTAAATATCACTCCACTGTGACGAAGTTCGTTCACCAAAAGAAAAGGAGTAACAAACCTTTTTATTTCAATTGTAAAGTGTAGCATCACTAATTTTATGTTACTATGGTCCCGCAGCATTTCGATTAGAAGCAGAGCAGGTTGAATTCCTTTCTATTCCTTTCGGGGTTTTTTTATTTCAAGGATCGTGAGGTAGGATTCGTTTTGGTCTTAGTGAGGAATGATTGGCCTATCGATACAGGATGTTTCTGATAGTATTAAGTTTTTGTTCACCTGCGATCTTCTGAGTAGTTTCAAGTAGAATTTATACCTAAAGGTTGTTGATAGTGCTTGTTTTTATTGATGAGAAACTTATATGAGCTGGCCTTTGCATAAAAATCAGTTGGAATGACAATGGTTTTAATAGATACTTATTGATATTTTAGAATTCAAGTAATGTTAGCGTAATCAAGTTTTGTTTTTTAACAAATAATATGACTTGCTGTTTACGTTTTCTACAACGCAAATATTTGTCATCTGACTTAATTCAATACGCTAACCACAGCTGTGCAAATTACTAACATATATTTACGGCTCTACTCTAAGTCCAAAATCAAAAAGTATTGAAAATAGTATCAAGATCGTTGCATACTTCAAATAAAGTTTCCCGTTACCGCTATAAATTATCAATTAGACATTCCCACAATAATGTTGGTCCTGCTTTATCTTGATGAGGATCTTAATCGATTTGCTGCATCGTGGCTATGGAGATACAGCTGTACCGTCCCTGTACTATAAGTTCTTGATACTGGACTCTTGCTAATGTGTAAGTGAGATGGAGCAATACGTTGCGCTTAGTGGTGTCTTGCTCGCACAATGGTATCTGTTTTGTTTTTGGAGGTTATAGTAAAGGTGTTGGTGTTTTGATGTAGCGTATGTTAGGTCTACATTTAAGTTACCTAAGTGTTACTTTTTGAGTTGTTGGTTAGTAAAATTTCTTAACGTACATTCTTAATATCAAATTAAAAATTTTGCTTAGGAAATTTTAAGAGGTCCTTTATTTAGATTTGTGATTTTAACTTTTAATGAGTGTAAAGCTAGTACCTACTGTGGCAAAAGTCGAATGAGTCAGAGTGGACAGTATGATACAACACCATTTTAACCACAATTTGTTAATTGACTTTTATCTTTAAAAACACTAACTTTAGTGTATCTACCGAAAGCCTTTAAAATAAAACGATAAGAAATGCCGAAAGGTCCACGTAGTGATTTAAATCCAATCCACACCTGCAAATGGTTTCATCCACAAAAGGATAAAGTCTACAATTACTCAGGCCCTATATATGGGAGAAGTATCCTGGACGCGGCGATACATCCTTTGATCTATTAGATAATTAGACGATGGCCAGTGACGGTACTCTGATCCGATGCGGGTAGAATCGACCACGTCTTTAATATTATAGCAGTTGTGGAAACGTGACAGCGCACTACACGTTGTAGAGCGGCGTCTCTTTTCCACAATATTACTCGTCACTTGTTTAACCCATTTTAAAGTGAGGTTCAATTTGGACAGGGTCGGAGTGGGAATGTTTTTGATAGTATCGGTGGTTAAGGATGCTTCGAGGATCGTATCTGATTCTAGTTCTAGTTTTGAACACAGATTCCTTTCTGAGCATGTTTAATTATGTTGATATTGTTTTTCTTTTGTTTGTACTTGGAATTTGGTCTTGTCTTAAATGTTTACCATTATCATAGAGGCGTATATTTTTAATGAAAGATATCAATGAGCAAGAACCTTCTTCTTCTTCTTACAAATTTACAATTCTTTCAGTTAATTCGGTCCTTGATTTCGCAGATTTTGACTCTTGATTTCTTGATATATTATATTTCAATGTTTACAGTTTATAGTGGTATAGATTCATTACAATGTTTGTGCTTCAGCAGAAATACATTTTTGGAACCTACTAACCTCACTTCCTAAACCTGGTTTCTGTCACAACTACGTCAATATCCTCTCATTCTTTATCAAAACTACATGCTAATATAAAAAAGCAACAAACAATTCCTGTTAAACAAACACTTTCATAACACAGTGTGGTCGTCCTATCGCCGTTGCGCGCGCGCAGCTTTTTATTTGCTGTCCTTTTTGGGAGACCATTCAACGAGAACTGGATTTAAGAATGAATGTTTTTTGTTACGGTAACAGATTCTGTTCCGTGATTATATTTTGATGTTGTGTAAGACGTATCCTTAGATGTTTGGTGTTGAAAGTGATTTTGTAATTGTGAGGATAGAAGAAGGAGGGATTTTTGTTTGTTAAGAAGTGTAGTCTTCGCTATGTGCATTGTGTATGGACATGCAGTTCCGGCTTTATCATTCTGACAACATTTATTAAGGCATTCGTTTCTTCATTTGTTTAGTAAAAATATTTTCCTGATAGTAAAACCTTGACCTATTGATTCGTCCATTAGCAGGATTAGGGATTTCCACTATGCAGGTTTGCGGTCATTTTACATACATTGGAAAAAAGAGGTACATCTCCTACAACATTTTTTTTGTATGCGGGGCTTTTACCTACCACCTCGCTTATAATCAAAGTTATAACACCATCACCATAACACCAAGTAAAAGTAGAAGCTAATCCATTGTCCAGCACCCGGCCCACTTAAAATGATTGATCTCCAGAATGTTCCATTCAATTTGCGTCGAATAATTAACGGTACACTATTAGTTTGTTACGATTTAGGCGAATTTCACTTCAACTCGATAGTAAAAGTTCCGGCCCTTTCTCTTGACAGCATTGTCCGTGTGAGGTTTTGCCAAACATTTTTGATAAACAAGCAACTCATTATCTGTGACATTGGATGAAAGTAACATTAGAGTAATCTGATAACTTTAAAAATTATAGAGGAATAAGTTAAAAGATACAGCGGTTACGAGGAATGTTAAAATTGATGGAATGCTTAGGTGCTCATTATGATGTACGTAAAAGCATAATATTAAGAGTACATGATTATAGTTCACATGCTCATTTCTCAAAATTTATATGGATCCAGCTATTTTCTTCTGACGCTTCTTAAAAAAGAATACTTGTTATTTGTGTATCATAAAAATGACAACTAAAAAAAAATCAATTTAATTACAAAAGCAGTTAGGCTTCCAATCATTAGCTACGTGCGCATAAACACGTTTTTTTCTGAGTCTCTTCTAAACTTAAAGTCAGTAAAATTATTAAACTATCCATAAAACCATTCTTCCAAAACTTGTACCATCCTGTAACACCGGAGGCCATCCGAGCACTAACAAAAAACGCTTTATACAATCACAAGCTATTGTCTGGGGCCATGAGGAGTTTCAGATTAACATGACTTATCAAAGCAATTTACAGACATTTCACGTCTAAGTAAACAGGCTTCTTAATGAGTGTGCTTGTTCTGATAACTTATATAGACAAAGATTGAAAGATATAGAAATGTAAAAGTTTTTGATCATTGTTTTATTTATTTATTTGGATCTCCAACAAAGGATATACACTTGACTTGACACGTGTTAGATCTAAATCGGTATAATTTTGGTGTACTCCAGATTCCTTCAGTTACAGGAGACCACAGCAGGCACAATTGTAGCTAAGCTAACAAGGTTACAATATCAAGTAATGAAAATGAAAGATAAAGTTATTTGGGGAAGTCAGTTCTGTTCGGTCAGGAAACAAGGTATATTAATAAATACCATTATAATAATATATGTTTTGCATGCATTATTTTCCTACTCGTATGTCTCCTCACGTAAATTCAATAACAAAGTAATCAAAACATTGTTGGCACCCGTGACACTCATAACGTTAAGAACTAAAGTCGCGATTATTAACTGCATTACTTTATTTATTTACATTATTACATAATATTCACAAATAAACTTCTTATGTATGTTCGTTCACCTGTTTTACTAAACAGGGTGCGGCTAATATTCACAGAAATCCCCTAACATTTCTCACCCCTCCCCCCTCCCCTGAATGAATTGGGGCTTTCCTCAAAATATTATTTTCCCTTCTGGTTTTTCTATTCCCTTTATTAATGTAAGCGTTTTCCCGGTTTTACTAAATGAAGTGTGAGTGGCATGGCGTGAAAGCTTCGGACACTGGTCTTTTATACATTTTCGTTTATTTATTTGACTTATTCCTTGTATTGTATCCTTTGTTATAAAATTTCATACTCCAATTATACTTTATCAGATTAACAAGAATCCTAAAAAGTCGTGGGGACTACTAGTACAAAGTATCTTTACGGATCGTCATATATTTTACTCTCGAATCCTCTTGTCCCCACATGCAAAATTAATATTGACTACCGCATTCACTTTTAATTACCTTTATACGAAGTGCAGATTTAACTGATAAAATAAATAACAAACTTAATATCCGATACGACAACCGAAATTAATTTACAACTTAATCAAGAGCTATTTATTTTTCAAGGGAAAGTTCCGTGGTTGTTTTTTCATACGGTGTATTACCATAGTATGTTTCGCATAGCGATCGTGATAACACACGTATTTACTTTCGTTTCGTTTCAAATTAAATAACTCATTCATCTTTAATCTGACAGCCATCTTAACTTTTACCCGCGCTAAATCATTTAACCATTAGAAATGGTTTAAACTGTAATGATTACTGGAGAGTTTATTATGTAAAGAGTTTGAATTAGATTTACTCGGGTGTTTTATGATTTTTCTATTGGAAGAACGTCTTAGATATTCAATTACCATCTCATTATTAATACCTAACTGTTTGTCTGCGATTTTGTTGTAGTAGCTATAATATACTCGTATCATGCTGTTCATACAATCACGAACTTTTCATAGGTTTTTTGATTAAAAAGACTTAAATCGCATGCAAAAAGCCACTAAAGTAACTTATAGCACTGAAACAATTTAATTTTCTGTGACATTCACTATTACAATTAATCAGGTATCAGATAATATTACTATAAACAAGGTAAACTGTAGCGTGTGTGAGTAATGACGTAAAACCTAGGGCAATGACCCGTCTCAGGTTGCTTGATTAATTATCTATCAGTCTAGGTTATAACTTCCGATTCGACGGTAGTAATTGTCGACCTAGTTCTTTGTGCTTTGAACAGCAAGCTTTGTAATTGTCTACCTATAATTCCTATGACGGATAATATACATATTATAACATCTTTTTTTGCTATTTGATTGTCCAATGTTGTAATTTATAGGTAAAATACTAGTCTTTATTTATCCCACTACTGGGCACAGGATTTTTATAACCGGTACGTGGACAACTTGGTAAAATCCGACTAGATTTAAACTTATACATTTTATTAACTTATTATAATTTATTTATTCTGTTTCAATATCTACAATATTACAACAGTCTTAAGTTAAACAGTTTCATTTCAATTCCATACAACCCCAAACTACAAACAATTCCGATTTACGAGACTTTCAATAACTTTGAAGAACGGTTTAGTAATAGTTTTTAATCTAAGTTCAAGAGTTCAAACGAGAGTCACTGTTATGAACAGATGCGGCATGATTCTAGATACGATCTGCCTAGAATTCTAAGGAGCACTAAATTAGATGACCTATCACGTGCAGGGTTTGCAAACCTTTTCACTCACTTGATCCACGTGCAGGGATTGCAAACCTTTTCACTCACTTGATCTTTGTAATGGGTCTGACATATTTACTTTCTGATCTTTTACTTGAGGAAAAGTTTAATTATGATGCTTGTACACTGAAGTATAAGGCCAAAACTATAATAGAAATGGCGTATTTCATAAATTAAGACGATACAGTAACTTGTAATTTCGTTTGACGTCACGTTTCAGTATCCTTTTTACTGACAAATGACGTTACTAACCTCCACTTCTATACGATACACCATCTTTGATGCGTTATTAATTTATACCTTCGTATTTTTGTTATTGATTATAGAAATAAAAAAATACTTATCCAATGATTTTTGGAAATCTATCAGACCAATTATTTTTTTTATCAAATATCCTAGTGTGAAAACAAGACGGAATACTGTTTTGTGCAGTAAAGTGCGCGGCGTCTTATTTTCACAACAGCGGTTTCAATCATATTTTCCAACTATTAAATCAATTTATTATATGTAATCGCGAATAAATGCAAATAGCATAATCAATAAACCTACTTATTCCATTCAATGCGCAATATTTTAAATTGATTCCTCAATAAAATCAATATAAACTCTTAAGTTACGGCTCTGCTAATAAAATAAATAAACCGCATCAATTTGATTTATTATTGAAATACTGCGAATGACACTGCATATTAAATTGATATTCTTAGCTTAGTGCCTATGCAGTAAAGTTTTGAAGCCGAATCATTTCTTACCAGGGTCGCGTAGAGCATGCGCGAGCGATCCCGCGACTCTGACTTTGGCAACAGAAGGGGCCCTGGGTGTTTTCGATCAGTGTGAGTCCGATATATCCCTACGCCATGCCCTCGGCGTGGGTTGAAGTCATCAGATTTTCAACCCGGAAACTAAAAAAATGGACTGTAGCCGTTGTGGAAGCAAGACAACGCTACAAAGTGAAGTGCGCCGTTTCGCTTCTTTCTTTCCTGTTTCATATCATAGTGCTAGCTATCATATAGCTCATAGTGAGCGTAGCCATATACCTGAGTAATACTGCGTTAGCACAATAAATTTGAACTATAATGCCTTTACCGTTATAACAGTAGACAGATTAAATTGTTGTACAATATCAGAGGTCACAATGACCCGCACTCAGCCATTTATGGGTTAGTAGAAAGTGAATGCAATGTTTACACAAATTATGCTTACATGCTTTACTTAATGTTTTTGTCTGTTTTAAGATAAATATTTATTAAGAAAAGCTTTTTAAGAGATATTCTTTTACGGTAAATAACGGGTTTGATATTTCGATTAAATTGGGTTTTAAAGTATTCTGAAGTTTTCATGACTTTTAAATGGTTTAGCGGAATTTAAAACTTTAGATTTGCTTTAAAGATAGGTGGTGATAAAACTGTGTTTAAAGTTTAAGCCTGCATTAAATAACTGAGTGGAACGGCTTGATGGAAGGTACTCAAAAAAGCATTATTCTAGGAGAATTTTGGGTTGAAATATTTTTTATTTGCTATAGAAGCAGACCAGTGACAGTCCTTCACACAATTTATCAATGTGCAAAACGTAGCGGAACTGCAAACCGTTGATAACACGATTTTGAAAGACCTTAGTACCATTCAGTATAATAAGTAGCCGGAGGGCCCAGGTCGCAGCGATTTGTCGTGTAAATTCACAAATTGGTGTGAAACTGTCAAAGAAAATTGCGACTGCGACTTTCCAATCGTGCCAGTGTCGGTCGCCCTTGGTGACGTTCTGGTGAAAACAATTGATCATTTTGGTGAAAGTATTTAGGCATGGTGAGATAGGGTAGGGCTTTACACAAGTGGTGTTTTAGATATTAGCTGTCAGGAGAATGTAGTGCATTCTGGTAAATGTGGCCAGATATTTAGTTGCCATCGATTTGATTAGAAGTATTACAATCTTACTTTTTCTCCGGTAAGAGAAGAGAGAAACATAGATAAAGATAAAGATATTATTTGTTCATAAGCAGGTAGTGGTAATGCGCATACAACTGTAACGACACAGGCTTTAAAGAACTTTCTTAAGTGAAACTGTATTCCCGTACCTACTAATATAATTATTGGCAAGAAAAATCTTATTATTAATTGTCAAACATATCGCAGATTTTCTGGCTAGAAGTTCGTAATAAGTCGACAAACATAAACAAACTACGTACTATTCTCATATAAAATACAGCATCAATGCAAAAAGCATACAAATCGATTACGTTCAAACAAAAACAAAGTTAACCTAATTTCTCCTTCGTTAGCATCCAATTTGCGATCTCCGATGAGCATCTTTACATAATAAGCAATAAGGAAAGTGTTTTACTTGAAACTCATACGTTATGACATACAGTAATTAAACTTACGCACTGGTACGCAATCAATGCTACCATCTCGGTTTATCAATTATTTTCATCTTCTTAGAGTGATTAAGTTATGATTTACCTCCGTATTCATTAACATCATTTGGTTTAAAGTCCGCCTTAGTGTCATGCTGTTTGTGAGATGTTAGTAAGAGTTACCATGACCCTGGCACTCTAAGGGCTCCAGGAAGAACATAGTGGGTTTTTGATCAGTAAGTCTGAGACTTCCTCCCGCTGCGCCCACAGCGAACGGAATCATTTGGTGATATCCCACGAAAAATAAAAGTGTTTTGCTCAGACGGCAGTGTGATGAGTGGGATGTAGAGACAAATATACCAACGTCACTAACTGTAGTGTCGTTTGTCGATATGGCTGGAAAAAGAGTAAAAATGGATTCTTTACAGTTTGAATTTGATATTGAAAGTGGATTTACACCTGCTTCAAGTTTACTTGAGCAAGTTTCACCGAATACATAATCAAATTGTATTTGCCTTATGTGTTAAAAAAATGGCGAATAGTATTAAATCGACCGATTTACGTGTATAACAATGTAGACTCATAAAGGAAAGAATGCCTAGGTACTTTATTTTAGTAGAAGGAAATATTCCTATGATATTATGGAATCTCAAGCCTATTATTAATATATGACAGCCTTTACAGAAACATGAAGTTCCCACGCGATACTGTCACATTGAATGCAAATTGTTACATAATTGAAAACATTCAATTACGCGAGGGGAGACAGGTGAATTGAATATGTCTCGTTTCCTTTGAAAAGTTAATTAAATGTGACATGTCCGGTGAAAGCCTACGGAATAACCTTTTTCATTCCTGTCATACCTATTTATGTCATGGAATTTTGCTGGTAGGAAATTATATTCCATTTGAACTCACGTTACTCGCATTTAAAGAACTAACTTAATGTTATGGAGTTTCTTGCCGGTTCTTCTCCTTAAAAATGACATTTAGAAACCGCGCAACTAGAGTCAGTAACGTTTTGAAAGTGCCTGAGAAGGCCTACTCGAAATAAAAACCTTTTGATTTTGATGCACGTAAATCTCCTTACAAAAGTGTATTTTTTTATCGGTTTAGTTGTTTAAGCTTAAAAGCGTATCAAACAAACGCAATCACATACGGATTTTCAGTTTTGTTTCAAGTTTCTAGATTAAATTAACATGTTCTTTTTATTTAATTCCAGGATCTACCGGCAAACACCAACGCGGGACCAAGAGTCGGAACCAAGCAAAATGTGACCACCGAAAGTGAAACCAAATCAAAACGCCTCCAAACCAAGCCCTGCAAGATCACATGAACCATATTTATTGTACTTATAACTTAAATAACGAATCTAGTCGCCATAGCACTATTTAAACGAAGCAATTTTAGACTTTATTACTAAGAGATACGATTGAATATCGTATTTAAGTACAAAGATTAAGGAGTTGAGAACAGTACAAACGACTAAGGGAGCCCTAATGTTGATTTATCAATAAATTGATTTTGTAGACGTTCCCTGGGATTAACGAACACGATGTCTACAAGTAAGTAGCTTATTTTTATTTATGTTTTTGTAGACTTATTTGTTGTAATAACCTTAAAAATAGGTTTGTGTATCAAACGTCATAAGATTAATGCAATAAGTCATTTCAAAATCCATAGTTTTGTATTTTTTGAAATAGTTCACTTCTATGTAGCCACACTAGATGGCGTTATATTGTGAAAACAACACATTTTTTTTAAACATTTCAGAATAAGAACAAAACAAAAATGTATTGTGTAATAATTCTAAAATACGCTATACATATTTAGGTATTAAAAAAACTCATGAAAAAAGGTCAATCATGACTTAATTTTTCTTGTATTTATAATTTCATTTAACTTATCCAAGTAGGTAGCTATACAATTAAAAAAAAATCTCCCAAAATAGGTATATAACTAAACATTTTTCCTTGTATTTTTAATTTCATGTAACTAATCCATGTCCCATACAATTCCAGGCTTTGAACACTCTTCGATGAAGAGCAGCTTCTCGCTGTCATCACTGCGGAGCGCGCAGGCGCCGCCTGGTGGCCGCTGCGAGCAACTCGAGCGGCCCTACCACAGTCTCACTAAAAAGAGGTACGATAATATATATGAGAGAATCATTCAAAATCCATATAGTCAAGATAGGCACTACCACATGTTATTTGATTACCCATATTTGCAAGTTTACGCATAAAATAGAGTACTGTAGCCGCCAAAGGGCTATATTTACGACAGTTTACAAATTAAAAGGACAAGTGCCGTTGAGACTAAATAAATACCCATCATATGGCTAGCATTACTACTCTAGGTCGAAAGATTGTTGATTTTAATGAAATGATTTTCGTAGATGCAGCCACCAACAACTAGTCGAGTCTTTAGTTGCACGTTAAATAGTTACAACATTAAGCATAATTTATTTGTAATAAAAAGTTAATTTATAAAACACCAATAATAAACTAAGGCAAATGTCTGATCTATTATAGTAATAGTTTACAGACATTTACCACTTACAAACAGGAAATAAGACTTCTACATAATTACAATGCTAGAGTCAGACGAAGTTAGTTATCTAGTTACTTTCTGCAGTTGTTTGTGCTCATTATAAAATCAATTAGTTTCTCTAAAGATACAGGACGTAAACGCAAAAAAAAGTAGTTCACGCTCTGCTTATTTTTAAGTCAAGGAAATGCATTGGTATATGTTTGATTTTTTGATCATGCGCTTGCATTTTGTGAGAAAAATATGGGAATCGGAAATATGGTTACCGTCGCAAAAAAATTTTTCATTCGTGACGGTTACTTGGTTACACCATTAAATATTTTGACTATCTTCAATTTTGAAATAGCTTTTTTATTCAGAATTTTTTGTTTTGTTTTATGTGACATAAATTATGTAAAAAATAGCAATTTAACTTCAATTAAGTATAGGCATTACCTAATAAGAATTCTTACTTTACGCAAACTGAAGTCATTATCAATACATATAAAACAAAGTCGCTGTTCACGTCTGTCTATCTGTCCCTAAAATTAATGTACGAATAATGAATACGCTAAAGGTTTCTTAAATAGATATAACGTTTCAAGAAACACGAGATTTATACATATAATACAACCGTGCGAAGCTGGAGCTTGTCGCTAATTGTTTTTTTATATTTCAACACCCCCTAGTCTTCCACTAAGAATTCATCACTAAGTGCGTAATGAACTTATCATTTCAACTTAATTACATACCTTCTATAAAAAGCAGCAATAAATGCTAGTTAACTATCTGTAATACATTATACTGCGTTTAACCGGTAGGGTGTAGGGTTCAGTGGCCATTTCACAGTCTGCTGCGCACGCGCATGCGAGAGTTCAGCTTGACCTAACAAGCGTTAATTACTCGTAGTATAGTGTTTACATTATTGCATTCTATTAATGTTTACTCTAAGGCAGAAAGCAACTATGTTTCATACTCCTATACTGAAATGTAGAAATGTACATTCCTTATTCTTAAAATGTAATGAATGTAATGAGTTAAGGGGTATAGACCAAATGTAGAACTCTCTTTTTTATCATCATGATCATTTGTCCTGCACATCCTTTAACCTAAACGTATTTCATTTTTATTTCAACGAGAATTATGCTCACCGATTAACTTTCATGGACTAATATTTTAGATTTGTTTTCGAAAGAAGTGGGAATCGATTTCTCCTTTAGAATCCGATCTTTTAAGGTCAAAGTCTCGCCGGGTCGGGACCGTGGTGTTAACCAATACAAGCCTTTATAGATCGCACAAATTCTTATCCTTCGCGAGGATCGAACCCGCGACACGTCGCGTACATTTGTAATTGATGACCTATACCACTCGGCTACCCCTACAGTTAAATTATATATTTACCATTATTGTTTTGTTTGTAATCCAGGAAGGAGCCATGTCGCGAGGCGTGGCGCCGCAGCTGGGGCAGTGCGGCGAGCGGCGGCAGCGCCGTGGACGACCTGTGGCCGCTGCTCCAACACCACTACGACTACATCATGGACAACCAGATCATTAACACCTGCAAGGTAAATATAATTTAGCAACTGTGTATTATAAGATAGGAAAAGACGCCGTATACCTACTTTTTGGGCTGTCTCACTTCCACAATTGCAACAGTCTTATTTTAAAAAAACTGTTGAGGGTGTTGCAAAGACAGCTTTGCGAAGAGTTGAATGCCGTCTGGATTCAGCAATCTTGTTTAAAGTACAGGCGTTACAAAAACATCGTGCCCAAAATGCTTTTAGTCACCTGACTTGCAACTCACGGCTCTTAATATGAAATTTGACAGTCTCTATATAAATCTTCTTCTTTCCTGTCCATCCAATATTGCCAAAGTACCCTTGCTGTATATAATTGCCTGTTCATAGCTGTAACTGTGGCGTACAATAAAGATTATTCTATTCTATTCCAAATTAATTTTCATCACTTAACGACGATTTTTGTTTAATTTCTCTGCTATATAACCTTTTTTGCTTTCATTTCCAGGAAGCAAACGGCGAGCTCCTCTCCCACAGCACGTCCCTCCACGGTTGCCCGCGCCTGCTCAACCCGACGTCGGGGTTCAACCGCCAGTGGTCGCTCAGCCAGCTGGTGGCCGAGTTCAATGAACTCTGCCAGTGGCTCACACACGTGCAAGAGGAGATCTATTCTAGTCCAGAGAATTTGTCCAGCAGGAAGTTGAGAATGGTAAGATTCTTTGAAATGTAACCTTCCGGTAGACTGTACTGTTCCTAAATTGCCATAGTCAGGCCAGTAGAAGAACGTGAGGAATAATTACGAGTTTTTGGTTTAATACTTATTCAGAAACAATCTGACATAGTTTTCTATTACGTTAAGTGCCTTGTCGTCAAACTAGGTATCAAACATAAGACAAGATGATACACAAAAAGTAAATGCTATAAAAGTATTTAATATTTACCACGAAATCACGCCAAACGTTTGTATTATTCATTGCTCTTTTATCATCATCATCATCGTCCTGCCCTTATCCCTTTTTACTTAGGGTCGGTACAACTCGTTTTTTTCTTCCTTTATCCCCTATCAGACGTCACACTATCATTTACTCCTATTTCATTCATGTCGTACCTTATACAATCCATCCATCTTTTCGTTGCCCTTCCTCTTTTTCTCATTATTGCTCTCAAATGCTGTTTATTCAAAATTTGATGAACTGCATACTCAAAGCCTTAAGCTAACTGTGGATCTGTGAGTCTAAAACTATTTCTTTTTTAATAAGAGTATATAAAACTAATGTAACATGTATGTTACAGTGTCGCATGACGGAGCTGGTGTCCGTGGAGCCGCGCCGCGCCAAGTTCATCGAGCAGGCCACTGCTATACTCGAACGTATACCAGAAGCCAGTGCTGAAGTGAGTGGAACACCTCCTTTGTTCATCTTTAACTGTACTAACTAGTATAATAACTTCACAGTGAACATACTAACATATGACTGGACGGATAGCTAAGTGGTATAGGTCACCAGGCCTTTTACCTCTGTGCGCAACGTGTCGCGAATTGGATTTTCGTGTAGGACATGAATTTCAAGATGCACAAATGCTTGTCTCAGAGAGTCTCGGTGTCTCTATGCATGTGAATTAAATGTCAATGAAATCCTCCGCGATACAAGGCCTGAATTCTTCAGTGCGGGATTCCCTAGAAATAAAAATAACTTTAACTGCCGGGGGCGCGGTGAATGCAAAAGCGATCCTCGTACCCCTGAGGCATATGAGGACGCTCCAGTGGTTTTAGCCGGAAAAAGTCCGGCACACCCCCTCGTCAACCCCCTGACGAGGGATAGCCCATCAGCATTTCCAGTGGTATACAAAAAAAAAGGCCGATATAACCTGATGATAAAAATTAAACCTCTCAATGGGATAAAAATAAAGTTGATCAGTTATCTCATATCTTGCATATGAAATAATTAAGGCAAGAAATCTAATTGCCCAGAAAAAATACAACAGTTTTTGTTCTGTTAATCGAAGTCCTGAACTCCTTAAAAATCCTTGTTATTTTTGCTTGCAGGTGACGTGGCGGATAGAACACTTGAATGTCAAATGGGAAGGTCTCCGGCTGCTACTTAGTCCTGAGCAGCAGCATCGCGAGGGAGATAGTTCTGACACAGTTGGTTAGTATACATTGTATAATATTGATCATTAGATATTCACGAGTGATTAATGTTTGTAAACTTTCGCGAATTGTACACATATTTTAGAATAACAAACGGGGTCTTATTCGTGATATAATTCGATAATTCTTTTTTCCCGACGTTTCGGTCGAGTTGCACCGACCGTGGTCACTCAAATAAAATTTAAAATATGTTTATGTGTCATTAAAATGGAATGACTATATGCAAGTACAACTATGCTGGCACTGCTGGGATGGTTCTTATCGATATTGTTAGACTGCTGGTCTCTTCTACCATAATATATGTTCTTTACATAAGAAATATTATTTCCTATTAAGTGGATAATGCTTTTCTATCGTCCAGTAAATATGAAGACGTCATCATCATTCCCTTGCCCTTATCCCAATTATTATTATTTGGGGTCGGCGCAGCATGTCTTATCCATGCTGCTGAGGTTTTGGCTGTATATTTCTACGGCCGGCCACCTGCCTGACGCCAACCCTCCTTGGGAATGCTGTTGCTGGTGGTTTACTCCCCACCAGGAGGTTGACCCGAGGTGCTAGGTGGTATGCACCGGGTCGTAGTATACCTTAGTCGCCTCTTACGACTCCCATTGGTGGATATGGGTCAGCCCTATTAAATATGAAGACATATGTATCGACAAATGTTTAAAAAATGCATAGCGAGTCAATTCTGAAATATTAAAGCATTTCTATTGTTAATATTTTAATATCGTGTAAATGCCACCAGCATTGTTAGCGCCACCTATAATTCAAACAGCAAACATGCGCATGCGCAAAGCCAAGTGAGAGCTTTACCTAAGTAGTTTAGATGGCGTTACTGTGGTGAAAGTAAAGGTAACTTTAAGCAAGAGTGGTTTCAAAAGCCTAAAACAGGTGGCGCTGTACGTCACCAAAACAGAAAGGAAATGTTGTAAATTGAAAGAATTAAATTTAATAATTGTTATTATTTAGGCTTAATTGTATAGTAACAATGTAATATAATAGAATGGTTAAATACCATATCATGCTTTTCAAGTTTCATGAAATGAGTAATAATCAATGTTTATACATTTTTAGGCATTGTTTGTTGCCTGGGCTGATGTTGATTCATGCATGAAAGTGCCTGCAGTCTTTTTTTAATAATAAAATCATGAACTTGAACTTAACATGCATAGGTGTAACTTATCTCTAAACTCGCCAAACTGTTACGTGTTCATGTTACCCTATACAAAAAAAAAAACATACTTTGACAAGTACCCTTCCTTGTTGTAAAAGACGTTCACCACCACCCTGTTCCCCAGACACAGCTCACGAGTTACGCTGCCTGCGCCGGTGGCTGCACTGCATGGAGGGCCGCCTGCCGCCGCCGTCGCTGGGCGCTGCCAGGGGCGCGCCCTACCACGAACTGCTAAGGAAACTCAGCGAGCATAAGGTAGGAGCTAGTCGTTTAAGTATGACTTAGTAAAAAGGGTTTGTTTTAAAGAAATAATTTTTTAATTTTTTTTATTTTTAAGGACGGATTTTGTATATTTATGTGTCAACATCATTTGTGTATTAGGCTCTAAAAGGAAAATGATATTATCTTTTAGATAAATAGCATTTAAGTAAATACTAATGAAAACTTTAATAATGTAGATATGTGCAGTGAACTCATTCAGAAAATTTAGTTTTTTTACTTATATTTTTTTTTTTTATACTGTGGTATGTGGTAGGCTTTCATACAGGTTCTAAAACACTCATATGTATTTATTGTGAAGTTTCGTGTTAGCATACACGTTCGCATCACAATTTTCGACAATCGCTCATATTATCGTGCAGTTCGTCACTTATACTTAAGATAAATAAAAAGTTTCATGAAACAAAAAAAAATGTATTGCCTCATTTATTAAGTTTTCTTAAAATTAAGTGTAACTTGAATGCTTATTAATATTTTAAGCTTGTATTTGAGGACCTGAGTGCTGAAAGTTTCTGTTAAATTTACGTTTCTAATAAAATAGAACATTTAAGGCAATAAAAAAATAACAGAAAAAAAACACTAAAACAAGATCTCAATCGCACTTTAAATACTAATTATGTAATGCTATTGAAGCTGTGATAGCTTAGTGGCGAGACCGTAGGACTGCTAAGTCAGAGGTCTTGAGTTCGATCCCCACGGCGCGCACCGACTTTTCGAATGTTGTGTGCGTTTAAGAAATAAATATCACAGCTTCCGTGTTTCGGAAGGCACGTAAAAATGTGGGTCCTGCGCCTGATCTCTCTCCGGTCGTGTCGGATTACCGTCCCATCGGGCTATGAGAGTAAAAGGAATAGAGAGTGCACCTGTGTTTGCGCAAACGCTTGTGCACTATAATATGTCCTGCGTAGCTGGCTGGTGTCATAGTAACACTGGCCGCCGTGGCCGAAATCGGTCGGACCGCTATTATGTAATGCAAATTGTTGTTTAGAAATAAATCAGGAAATTCTAAAAATAAATTAGTCTTACCAGACATTTTGGGAACAGTTATTTTCTTCATACACATAAGCCAAATTAACAATATGAACTAGGTATTTTCAACCCTGGCCTGTCTTTTCAGACTGTGCTCAAACTGACACACTTACTATGATTAATTCATTTTAATCTCCATACAAAACATGTCAAAATTCTATCTGTGTCTGTTGAAAACTTATAAGACGTAGGTAAGAAACTAAGGACAACAAACAAACCCATCTTCGAATACAATTGCATAACCACTACCACAATACATCAGGGAACGATTTACGAGTATTTCCAATGTTGCGAATCCATTGCGGGATCTCGCCGCGTCTTCGTGACAACTCGAACACGCTCTAATGACGATTATAAATCAGCCAGCGATGGAGAGATGCCCTTAATTAGGAACGTGTCGTGAGCGAGAGTGCTTTGTACAGTCGTGTGCGAGAGTGCTCGTGTGCCCTATGGATTTATGGCGGGATTCGAACTGATAAGTCATGTGTGTGATCAATGGAGTTTTGTGTTCGATTGTACTTTCATGTAGTTTGTTTTGAGCTATCGCAAGATTTTTTGTTAACATTTTAAAATGAGGATTTTGAAAAAAATATATATTTGCTTTCTGTATCAAAGCTTTTGTATTTTAAGTCCCAATTCAAGCTTCAATCATTGTATGTCGCTTCGTGTTTTGTTGAACTGGGTTATTTCTTGTTAACGATATATCTATGTATGTAGGAAGGCACTCCAGGTATATTTTATTGCTACGACTAAAGTTTTTAAAAAGTCTTAGGCAAATTTTTCTTTCTCTTTTAAATTATCTTCATATTTTGTTTCATTTTCCTCTACATAACTTTTTTACACTTCGCTACGTATTTACCATCATCAAACTTAACACCAGTAACTTATAACACAAATGCGAATTTACCTTTAAAGGGTAAAACCGTAGATAGTAAAATGCGGTGTGTCGCATAATACTTGGAAACGAATATAAACGTCCTCCCACCACGTCTTCAAGCAGGTAATATCACTGCAGTTGTGGAAGCGGGACAGCACTACACGGCGTAGAGCGGCGTCTCTCTTCCACAATTTCAAGAATATTACTTCAAAAGGTAGTAGTGAGGTAGTAGGCTCTCTGAACATAAACGTACGGGGTCTAAGGCCACAATGGCGCATGAATGATGAATACTTAACCTCTGCCATACTTGAGCTATTGCCAGAGATACCAACTTTCTGATATTATGATAACAATGTATCGTGATAAACGCGGTTCGTTGTTGTACATCATTGTTCAATGTTTTATGGGCTATTTTTCATTCGCAATGCTAAATGCGGTTGTTGGAAGGTTAACTTGATGACCGATGTACCTACTCGTATCGTTTTGTTTTGTTTATCGGGAGGTAAACTTCAAAAGGCGGCAAGCCTTAGGGGGTATAAAAGAACGTGTACCATACATCATTAAACCCCTCTTCGGGCTACTAGCAGTAAAAGGTTTGAAACCTTTTCTTACGTCTATCGGGGTTTCACTCTAGCATGAAGGTACCACTTCAAGACCAATATTTTCTGTTACTTAAAACTTACGAAGCTTTTTCACAACATGATGAATAATAACCCTTTAGGAAAAGAAAAATTACTTGCAAGTCAAATGGAGAATCTCCTCCTTTTTAAAGTCGGTTAAAAAGTAGAATCATATTATACCTGAGATTGTACACCTGACTATAAGGTACCGAGGTACATACCCAGCAACACAATAATTTAAATCTGGTCTATAAACTCTTTGCGACATTGTATGTAAATAGGGAAGTAATAAAATACTTTCGCGTCGACATCCCCGTACATTATCAGTGCAACTCAATCTAGTGTCAATTGTTATGTCTCCGTGTGTACCGTGACACTTGACACTTGGGATGGGGAGATGAACTTTCGGATATCGATATGTGATGGCGGATATGTGTGGAATATTTTATAGGTTGTTGGTTACGGTCTTATGGGCAAAAAACGTTTGGTATAGTGTAATTTTGAAAAGGGATGTCAGGATTTTAGGAAGTTTTTATTTTGCTATAAAGATAGAGTTTACTATATTGTCCGTAAGCTTCTGTGATATGAAGTATGAACATATTCTTACCAATGACGTGCACCGAAATTAAAAGTAACTTGAGTAATTAGGTGAATTATAAAATGTTCTTTAGTGCTATCGATGATAAGAAACATGTCGCAACACAACAGATAAATTCAGAAAACGTGAAACTTATTGAGGTACTAAAAATACTAAACTTTTTAGTATCCAGCCATTACACGATTTTCCTGAAGCAAACATATCAGATAATTCGGATATCTCCACGTGACGTTGCGGTTACGCACCTCACTACAAGCGTGACACAGCGACACGCACGATTCCTTCACTGTCCTAATGATAGGCATTGATACATCGCGATACGATTAGAAGCCTTAACGAACTTGCAAAGGTCATCAGATCATCGGTGATTATATCTGCTAATGTAACCTTATCTGATGGCTAGTACTGATTGAGTGAAAGGGAAAGGGTAATTAAGTGAAGAAGGTAATAATATAACTGTTAATACGAATGCTGGCAAAAAAGTATTGGGTCTATTGAGCCTCATAATTTGTTACTTTATACGTATACATCTTAATATTAATTATGTAAGAGGTGTTAAAAGAACGTAATTTGCGCCATTGTACAACATCATACATTTGTTCAATAATTCCCTATTAACTCTCATGATGTTTCTTCTTCTACTTTTCTTAATGAGCTTTGTCCAACCTGGTGTCAAAGTTTAGACCGCCCGTATGCCTAGCTGTAACGTTGCTTAAAGCTCTTTTGCAGAAACGTGATACTAAACTGTCAAACTGGCAAAAATGTTTAGTTAGTATGTTTGTTATGTAAGTATGTTTCTATCTAATTTTAAAGCAACCTTACTCCAAAAAATAACCTACAAAACTACAATACTTATGAAAACCCGTAACATAATTGAGAAAATATTAAACTTACCTAATTCCATTCAAGATTTATGTAACAAACAGATTTAGTTAAAGCAAGGAAGCTATAACTTAAATCCTAATATCTATTCAGTTTGAAAGTAAAACAATCCGAGCAGCTTTATCTAAGCAAAGTGTTTACAATATTGATAAATCTGAGAAATTACAGTAAAAGCGCGCGATAGTCTAAACGTACCGCTAGGGAAGGTCATCAGAGCATCAACGATCATGTATCTGTACCAGTACAAATTGCCTTTATCTTGATCTGAGTAAAGCTATGTACACAATTGAGAACGACCTGAGAAGAGTTAGGGCATGTATACATGATGGTAAACCGCAAAATTGATGCGAGAACATCGGATGAATTACGTAGTCATTCTAATTTGTCGAACATTTTTTTTTGTGTAAATGTTGTGTTGCTTTTACTAGGCGTCGAAGTCGTGTCAATGTAAGCTCGTGTATCCACGCCTCAACAAATAGGTTTATGCCGCAGTCTGCAGAGTAAACTTGTATTAATTTACCCGCTATTTATGATTATTACAATCACACTGTTAGTCCGCTAACGATGTAACACTAAGCTATTAATATTTTACAAATTTACAAGCGCAATTAATGCTGTTGTGTTTTGTTTCCTAATTACAATAAAGTAACAACCCTACTGTTAGGTTGTACGATAGCTTGTATCGAACGTTTTACAATTTACATTAGTTCATTATACTAACTTTGAATTGAGTTTGCAAGGCTTACGCTTGCCAGTGCGAATATGAACCTTAACTGCTTGAGCTAAAGACTATTTTCATCGTCGTCATAGTTTTGATGTCGTCTGGTGTCTTTTCAAACAATGAAAAATTTCTCCACACATTCTTTCGTATACAAAATATGAAAATAAATAACTTCTAAGCTGTTTTCTCCGCAAACAGCAACACAATCCACAACGCGTTTAACATATTAATTTGATTTATAACTTGGGAAAAGACGGTGATATCAAAGACGTATTTTATACCAGCATATTTTAAAGTAATCGGAATAGATCTGCCCTTTAACATAATACGCTGGTAGTCAAATCATTCGTCTTGATTGACTAATGCGAGGTTTCGCGCACTTTCTAACCTAACCTAGGTCACTTGTCACAATTAACCTCTTGCCAATTTGTGACTAGCCCATCTGTTATTTGAAGCCATCGATCCGGCTTAATGGTTCCAGTTTACGGATGCTGTGATCTATTTGCTCTAAGAAGGAAGTTAAGTAATGGTTTTAGCTGTGTGGGATAGTTGTTTTGATGTGTGATCTTTCCGTTATTGTTTGTTGTGTTTATGACTTTCACTCGATGTAGAGTGTCATTTAATCATCATCATAATTGCCTACCTTCATCGCCATCAGAAGCTTGGGATTACCCACTGCTGGGCCTGTCTTCTCTGACAATTCTGTACGTTCTGATGTTTCCAATTACATATCGTTTTGTCAAATCTTTGTTACCTCTTTTTTATAGTTCTATAAAAAAAACAATACTTCTCCAAGATTCTTGGCCTTGTCAATCGATTTAAGCCTAAACCTAGTTTGAATAGCAATTAGGTATTTTTTTTCTGTTTTTCTTTCTGAAACATGTTCAGTCAATATTCAAAGACAAGTAAATCGTAAAAAAATGTAATCTAAAACATGGGGATGTTTCTCTACAAGAAATAAAACCGTGTCAAAAATGAAAAACAGGCATACGTAAAGTTTAATTATGACAGCTTCCTTATAAGACTGGAATATTTCGGGCCCTGTTTGTTTACAATATTTTTACGATCCTACCAAATTTAGTTGGAGATGAGACGGGATTCCTGTTATCGGTGGTATGGTGTTCTACTGTTCTACTAAAAGGTTTACGACGTTATGAAATTCCTTTGCTTAAATGCCGTGTGCCTTAACTATAAGCTCTTTAAGTACGACTGTGGCTTTTTTGGATGTTAGAAACCGTGAAACAATATGTGTATTTGTGGTCTTGCTTCCACCACAGTCTTGCCTGAAGAACCCATAAGCTAGAACCTGATTTCCTCTTAGTTGGGTTTCAAAGATCATCCCCTCGTACTTCCATCCTAACACATTTTTTGTTAGTCTATACACCGTGACTTTTAGGTCGTTTTAAAAAAGCAGCCCAGTTCATGTATCCAATGACTAGTAAACGATTATAATAAAAAAATTATGTTTTTTTAAGATTTGAATGAATAAAAATATTATTCATTATTATGACACAAGGCAGTCTTACGAACACTCTATAGTGAGCGCGGTCCGAGCCTTGTGCCAAAGGGGCCGCGCGGGCGGCGCGGCGGCGTCTTATCATAGGTCATTCACCTTAGCGTAAAACAGCTGTCTTACTATTGCAATCATAATGTTCGCAGTAAGTATGTAGCATGTATCTTCAACAGTTTGATACGTAAACATTTTTAACAGGATGTTTCATATTTCCAATGTATTATTTATTTTTTTCATGCATATTATTTTAATTAATGATAAAAAAATTATATTCGCGCCTAGAGGTATTTTATGACGGATACATTGTGTGGACGACTTTTTTAAAACGACCTAAAAATCACGGTGTATAGTGTCGCACATTAATTATTTATGAACTTTTCCTAATTCACAAACATCTAAAGACACCAAAATTAGTCTTTGATGTGTCACTTGGATAAGTGAGTTCATTTCAATTTTGTGATTACATAATATATCGTCCTAATCAGTAGATGTGACCTGGCCTCCGTTGCATTATTTCTTTGTCTGATTCTTACTTATCGATCTCATAAATCCGTAATCTTGTCAGCTGTAGATAACATCGCGCGTCAATTTTGTGTAGTTATGAAATGTGTTGTTACATTACTGTGTTTTCTTTGATTTTCCCACGTCTGTTATTCTAGAGAAAATTACAAATGCACAATTTTTTTTAAGAATTACTTTTTTTTGGTTAATTTGTTACCAACAGGAAGGTTATGTCACTTTGCAATTACCTATTTTGTACCTGTTTAGCCCGTTTAATAGACTTTAACTTTCGTACCATCCTAAAATAAACATCAACTTAAACCGGTTCAGTTATACCATAAAACGGTACTAAACAAACAGTTACATTGTCAATTGCTTGTAATATTCATGCGGACTGCATATTAAACGTAGATGTCTCAATTAACTCCGCAGCTTAGTATTAATGTAAATGCATTTCATTAAGACGTACAGCTTCGGTTTTATCAAACACAGGTATTTGTTGAAGACCCACTCACCTAGATCTTGGTGGGTCTAGAAACATACCACCAACTCTAAAATTGGAACTACGACAGTTGTTAAAGAGAGATAGCGTTTTACACCGTATAGCGCGCTGTCTCGCTTCCACAAGTACAAGTCTTACTTCAAGAGGTGATGGTAGAACCCTCTGATCCAAAACTACAGTAAATTGAGATTGTATGCACGCCAATACAAAAGTGATACACGAAAATGAACCTTATTCCATTGTCTTAAAGATGATCGATATTATGATTGGACCAGTAATGTAATGACCAATTGGCAATGCTTTATGTCAGAAAATCTGTAATCAGATTTGCAAAGTGGGTTAATCAAAGGAAGGTATGATGAGGGGTTTGAGGAATAAAGCCTTATTTATCTTTCTCTAACTGCATTGTTTGGACTCAATTGAATAATGATAAGCTAATTCCGTCTTGTACTCTGAACCTTTTACCAACTCTTTAAATAAGGTAGTTGCAATTGTGGAAGAGAGATACCGCTCTATGTCGTATATCGCTGTCTCGCTTTCACATCTGCAACTATCATATTTTGAGAGGTGATTATAGGTCGTCTGGACTCCTTTTCATAACTCACATTGAACTACATATTTAATCTATAATATAACTTTTCCTTTGGCTTTTCTACCGACTAGTATAATGCCGTTAAAACCATAATCGCATGTAATGAATAGTCACCAACTACTAATAGACCTTAGAACTACGTTTACTTCAAATTACAAGTATTTTAGATCGGCCTTACTATATTTAACAAAGAACTAAACATCGCAGATTACACTGCAGTGCAAGGGAAATTACGAACGGTATAGTACGTCCTATATAACTT
Source organism: Chrysodeixis includens (assembly GCA_941860345.1). Taxonomy (NCBI): domain Eukaryota; kingdom Metazoa; phylum Arthropoda; class Insecta; order Lepidoptera; family Noctuidae; genus Chrysodeixis; species Chrysodeixis includens. The sequence continues at coordinate 7,537,068 of OW796113.1, read as the reverse complement.
GGCACGTAGGAAATGAGTGGTAATATACTGTTGTCTCTGTCTCGCATAACGTACTTGTATAATTCTATCTCGCTCTAAAAAACTTTAATCTTTTTTCGAACTCCCAAGTTACGTTGGCGGTACTGTAAAATGCGTAAATTATTTCCCTTTGTTAATGAGTGTACACGTCAGGCCAGGTTAAGTGTAGCAGTATTTAAGAGTTTTTGTTTAACGAAGAAATGGCTTTCAGACGTGCTTTGTGAGTTAACTATTAATCATTGTATGACCTAGTTGAGCTTAGGACAAAGAGTCATAAGAAGGGTGACTGTTTGGTTTGACCTCCTTATTAACACCTTTTCTAAGAAATGTATTTTAAAAAGTTTTTTTTACTTCCGTCTAAAATAACTACGCATATTCATTATACATATACTGAAATATACAGTCTTGTTATGAGAGATTTAGAGCCATTTAAATAAAAGCAAGTCAAATGAACGAGTCTCATTAAAATATTCTGACAAGCAACGGACGCCATTCGCTATTTTACCGCAAATGAAGTAACGCTGCTTTACTTGATCGGGTAAGCCATAAACTGTCGGTTCCTTAACTATCTTTCACGATACTACCTCGTAAAGCTAAGGAAAATAATTATTCTAACTACATGTAGAGTCGATTGCTGTTTATCCGTAGAAATACTTTTTACTTTAATTGTTACTATTTAACTCTTAATGATTTCATTAAAATACAACTCATTATGCAAATCAACGTCTGCGTGCGAGAACTAGCGTTCCAAGAATATTACGAAACCTAATCCAGTTAAATACCTAGGTTCTACGCATTACTATGTAGTCAAGGGACTAATTTCGCGTCATTACCGTCAATATAGGAAAGCAATAACAATTTATCTGGCGAGCAGTGTAAATGTAGGAAAACGGTGAGTTCAGTTCGCCGGCAGTGCAAGTGATTAATGAATTTATCTTCGGCTTCGATCGGCCAACATCGGACGTCTTCGGGCGACTTCGGGCCACATCTTACAACTTCGGTAACTTTCGCACCCGCGGCTGTAACTCGGTTTGTTTTATTACGATGCGTTTGCGCATGTGATTAATGTGAGAGAGTTTAGATCAATTGGTGCAGTTTATATTGAAATTACAGTAATAAAAAACTGGAGATAGCAAATCAGTCTGTTTAAAATTGAAATGTCAAATTAAACTCATTAATCTCTTTTTACGCAAGAGGAAGGAGTGGTTGAGGAAGAAATATATTTTCAAGTAATGAGAAATAAATATTCATACGTTTATGACTGCGTGTTACTCTAAAATCGATTGATTAATACTACGACTTTTGCTTTCTATGGCTTTTCATAAGGTTCTTCGTCTTCCCGGTCCGTCTTTCTAAGTTGCACTACATCCCCTTTCTGCCTTCAGAATACGACCCTACTAGGTTTAGTTGATGGTAAGAACTGAGACCCGTGGTTACATACAAAATTGATTACAAATATCGTCTTTTATAACGTCATTATTTCTCTTTTGATTAATGAAATAATGTCCTTTATAATTCTATTTAAACAAGATTCGATGAGCCATTATATGGAGTTTCTTCCCGGTTCTTCTCCATAAGAATGACATTTTGGAACCGCGCAACTAGAATCACTAACACTGAAAATGCCTAAGAAGGCCTAATCGAAATAAAATCCTTATGAATTTGATCATTACCAAACACGGTAGTTGAATAGTTCTCATCATTTGACATTAGAGTATTAATAAATCTGTCACGGCTTACATCTATTTCGAGATCTGTCGGTATGATCTCGTTACATCAGTGACGTCACGCGCAATAGATGTGTACTGATTGATCGGAGAAAGCGATCAACGCTAAGTGACTTGTTGTTCTTGATTGGGCTTGTTTTGTAGATCAATTATGGTACAATAACCTTCTTGGTGATATTGCATTTGTTTTTTTTTGATAGTTTGGACTTAAAATAACGAAGGGGAAGAAATTTTTCTTAGTTTGTTTGGCACAATACTCTGATCTGAGGAAACTGGCTGGCTTGATTTAAAAACAAAAACCTTTTTTTGATAGATAATAAATCTGTCGAAGAATACTATAAGGCTGAATCGAAAGAACTCAGGCATGAACACAAATCTCCACTAGTTTTATATATCCTTATATTGACTTCAGTAACAATAATTGTGGTAGTTGATGTACCTTACCAGAAATAAATGAAAGCGCTGATTGCTAATTAAATCACTAACGAATGCTGACTTTTGCAAATTACGCAAACATGCATTTAGTTACAGCTTTAGTAATGCAGTTGTTTGGCACACCAGCTAAAATCGGAATGTTTTGAACTAATCAATGTCATGGGAAACTAAAATATGGTTTTAAGTAAATTTGTTATGTCTGCAGTGTACACTTAACAAAGAAATAATTTCACAAGCTGCGACTTACAATTGAACACGTTCTTACAAGCCTCCAAATCTATCGAGGTATCTTACTACAAAAACATTACTTAAAAAATAAGAATCCATTGCTGAATTTTCTCTTCCAATTTTTTTTTCATTCAATACAAAACGAGCAATGCATATCGAATTTATTTTACAAACGTCAACTTCAATTGTTTCTTGGTAAAGGGCCACCAGATGTGAGTGCGCGCGCGCAATATTTCACCGCGGCGTCAACGCGATGGTATCGCTCGATCGCGCCCCCTGGTGGCCCAAAGATATGGACCTCACGTCACTTACAACAGTAACTTACGAAAATGAACCTTATTATTAAGAAGTTAAGAGTCATACGAGTGCCACAGCTGATTTGCTATCTAGGTGTACGTGCAAAGTAGCATTCAATAATAATGCCTCCGGATAAGATTTACTATTGTTTAAAGGACGAATAAAGTGGGACAGATCGACGGCCTTTGATTTAATGTATCACAAATTTTGTTATAATATTAAATCTCAATATGTTATATGAAACAGATTAACAAACATGTGTAATTATAAACAACAATTAAACATTATTGCCATATAGTCGTCTCAATGGTGAGACGTAGGCATTCTAACCTTAGAAAGAAAAACTTAATATATTTCGCATCAATTTGACAGTATATTAAAATAATATATTGCCTAGAGAAAAGTTCCATAGTATCAACGTAAAACTAAATACTTCCAGCTGAGGTGTAGGTCAAGTTGATGCTTAAAGAAAAACAACAACTTTCTTATACTTATGAACATTGAAGGAAAGATAAAGCTATAAGACAAAGGTTCGAAAATAAGAAATGGTTTTGAAATAGCACATACATATACAAACAAAACTCGTAATTGATAATTTAGAAATTGAAGAACAAACAGTACCTGACTATGTTACGCATATACCAGCTACGTTACACATAGAACGCACTCTTAAAGATAATATCTATAACACAAGTGTAATAAAACTTCCTCGTCGGCCGGTAGTATTTTAGTTGCGTGCTAATCTTCTCAAGGATTTAGAAAGCATTGCGAAAGTTGCCAGTACGCAGTGTTGATAACATATTGTGGCAAAAATCCCTACAATAACCCGCTCAGCCCTGGGGCTAAACTTAATATTGTGCAGAAATATGACGAAACATTAGACGGTGTAATGAGGTTCACTCGATCGGAACATAGTTGCAAAGATTATAGATATAGAGACTTGATTTGTGTACTCAGGGTTAGAATCCCGTAAGGCTTCAGGCAAATTTCTTGAGTATTGTGACATCAATGAACATTACTTTTATATAACTTTGTAGGCTTCCCTGAAGTCATACCTGATTCGGTGTAACGTGGGCAAGTCAGTGCCCTGGCTTAAAACTCCTATCACGTTTCTAACCCAAACATATTCAGTATTTGCTAAACAACAGGCTTTATTGTTTAAACAATAAAATCTATGCTTTTAACAATTTCTATTAAAAAGGCTTTCATTTGAACTCTGTTGAATTTTCGTAAAATATACGATCTTTGCTTACTACACCGTCTGCGTTAGGGTATAGGTCATGCACAAAACCAATAACGTCTATATTAGCATATTCATTGCCTCCTCAGTTCCTACATAGATATGGTATAGGTGTGGTGGCCTCTTCATCGTCATGTAAGGTGCCCGGGTCAGGCATTTCGTATGCTGCCCGTCAAGTGTTAAGACCTTTAACCGACTACTCTTCAAATACTGGGTATTATCGCTTTATTTCTACTTTCACGGAACTTCAATGTTCTTGAGGTCCTTGGGTTATTCTCATAATCAATTTTACTTTTTTGAAGATAAATGTGACAATTTACGAGTTCCATATAACCCCAAGTTATTTAACTCACTTGTTAACTCAAAATAGTTAGTATGTTAATTGATACCCGTAGTAAATCAGTTTCCGTTGATTTTCTTATAGCTCCTTATTTTATAGCCTTAGTTATCTGGCTTACCTATAACAATAAATAACGTCGAGGTCACAGGTGCTGCTTCTAGTTCCTTAGCTCAGTTTCCCGTTAAAGAGAAACCGCTCATTAACCAAATCCAACCGAGTCGTAAATATTGAAACATTGATTGACTCTCGTTTCAATCATTCCGCTTTGTTCATCTGTATCTTATTTAAACACTACTGTTAACTGAGATGTCTGTTCTTGTCATTTTGACTTTAACTACGTCTTATCTTAAATCTGTGAAAGTTCGTACTGCGCCACTACGTATTTTCTCAACATTAAAATCTTAGGAGTTTGTTAATTTCCCACTTACTGTTACCTTTTTGCTTCTTGTACGTCGTTTGTCATTTGAAACTCAATCTTATTCTCCAGTGTTACATTGGCCTGCTTTGTTTTCATTAACTGCGTTAACAGCAGACACAGTTTTGTAAATATACCGAGCAATTTCTTTATTATAACATGAACGTATTTTGTGTTATCTTTGTAAACTGTCGGCAACTCGTTTAAAGGGTTCAGTTTCATTAATTAATTTAACTTTCACGCTTTTTATTTTTAAAATAATTTATTGTGTTTGTTCTATTTGATTATGTTCGGTCCCTTCTCTTTCAACGCACTTGATGATTTCATTGGCTCGAAAGTTAAATACTACCGTAGCTGCACTATCGATGATATTATCTTTATTTTCTACATTTCACTTGGTTTGTATATCAGAATGGCATTTTCCACTGAATTCAACTCGTATTTTACTGAAAGGGAAATCGATACACTTGGTATCGTATTGAATATCGATTATGCGTGCCTTGAATTATTCAACAGGCAACGAAGCACATGTAGTGGTGTATAGACGACAAGCAATTATTTCATTTGTCAAAATTGCGGATAGTAGTTCCACGTCCGCGAGAAAGGTACAGGTTGTAATTGAATAAATTATTGAGAGATACGGAGTTATCTTGTAGATCGCTTATTATATTAGCTGGCTCTGCGTTTCTGAATGGATTTAAATTTAAAAGATATACACTATGTTCACTAATGAGTCTATAAATAAGTTGTTTCGAGCCGATGTCTCGATTAGGTTTATCTGATTGCGTTGGTTTAGCTAGAACTTTAGTATGGGTACTATCGAGTGTCATAATCGAACCTTATGAAATAATCAATTAGTATTAAAATTGATTACGAGACATAGCAGTCTTGATTATTGGCAACGGTGGCTATAGTTTGTAATTTAGTATGTATTTGCTGTTGCAGAAGTTTGTTTTAATTAAGTTTACACCTGGGTGGAAGATAACCAAAATCATGTAACAAACTGTCAGTGAGCGATGTTGTGATGATATATTGCCTTCATTTTTAAAAATAATTATAATTTATACTATTTACACTGTGCATGATGTCTTTTGTATGTTGTGTTGTTAACATATGTTCCTCGACCGATTTCGGCCACGGCGACCTCTTCACTCTCCGTTTTACAGTTCCATTTGTCGTTGATGTGCTCGTGCATGGCTCACATAGCCGATCTTATTACTAAATGTTCGCGCACAATGTGGGCAGGTCAGTACACCATTGCAAAAATTGTATGGTATGGCACAAGGTGGGCGTGCTTTTAATTCATCGCGTCTAGCATCCAGTTCGGAACAGCGTTTGTCCTCAAAGTCTTTGACTCTGGTCTTTACCAACGTCCTCCATTCTGGTCGTCGAATAGCCATTTGTTCCCATTCTGAAGGCTCAATATCGCACTTTTTCATATGGCGCTTCAGCACATCTTTATACCTGAGGAGTTGCCCGCCATGCTTACGCTTGCCCTCCTCAAGTTCAGAAAAAAAGATGCACTTTGCTGTACGCTTATTCGCCATTCGTGATAGATGTCCACACCAGCGGAGCTGTCTGCGCATGAGGTAGGCCTCGATCCCCATAATGTTAGCTCTTCGCAACACTTCCGTATTTCGGATGCGGTCAGACCAACGGATGTTCAATATTTTGCGCAGACATTTCATATGGAAACGATCCAGAGCTCGAATATGGCGGCAGTAAACCGTCCATGACTCCGATGAGTACAGCAGGCTCGGCAATACTACAGCCCTATATATGTCTATTTTAGTAGCCAGCTTCAGGTCATGTGAGCTGAAAACCTTGCGATCCAGTTTGCCGAATACCGCGGCTGCGGCACCGATCCGACTGTTGATTTCAGCATCAAGGTCGCACTTTGATGTTATAGTGCTCCCCAGGTAGCGAAATGTATTCACCTGCTTTAGTACGTCCTCACCGAGTTTAATGGTCAGTGTCTCTTGACCACGGACATCTAAAGACATCACTTCCGTCTTTTTGACATTAATCTTCAGACCGAAATTTCGACAGGATTTGTGTAGATTGGCCATAAGTCGTTGCAGGCCTTCTGGGGAATCAGTTACAAAACACAGATCATCTGCATAGACAATCTCAGTGATCAGTGCGTAAGAAACTTTGGTACGAGCCTTGAGCCTGGCTAAGTTAAAAAGATTGCCAACATTCCGGAAACGTATGCGAATTCCTTCAGGAGTTGTCTGTAAAACTTCCTGAACCATAACTGCAAAATATAACGCGAACAGTGTGGGCGCAAGGACACAACCTTGTTTTACCCCACAGGTAACGGGGAAAAACTCTGACTGATCTGCGTTTACAGCGACACAGCTCTGCATATCGTCATGAAGCAGTCTTAAAAGTCTAACAAATTTCTCTGTGCATCCTAGTTTCTGCAGAACTAACCAAAGGGCTTCTCGCGGTATACTATCAAAAGCCTTCTCAAGGTCAACAAAACAGAGATACATATTGCGACCCTGTTCTCTGCTTTTTTCTTGTAGTTGACGCAATGAGAAAATGGCCTCACAGGTACCACGGTCGGGTCGGAAACCAAACTGGGATTCTGGCAGGATCTTTTCCGATAAATTTCTAAGTCGATTCACTAGAACTCTAGCGAAGACTTTTCCCGGAACTGAGAGTAAGGAAATACCGCGGTAAGAACCGCAATCGGCTCGATCACCTTTGCCTTTATATAGAGCCCGAATGAGAGACACTTTAAAAGTGTATGGGACTTGTTCTTGTTCCCATATAACGGCAAAAAGTTTCCAAATCGCAAAGTGCAGGTCCTCCCCACCGTACTTCAATAACTCTCCCGGTATAGAGTCCACTCCAACTGCACGATTATTTTTCTGCTGTTTAATGGCCAGAGTAACCTCCTCTAGGGACACTGGCTCGTCAAGCTCGAAGGCATGAGACTGTTGAGGTAACGAGCGTACGTGGTCTATGTTGACAGAATGATCCACGTTAAGTAGCTTCTGAAAATGCTCCGCCCATCGCTCGAGTATTTCTTTCCTATCTTTAAGAAGCCCTTTGCCATTGGTCGGCCTGAGTGGGACTTTTGCTGTAGAGGATATACCAAGCAGGCTTCTTACCTCATTGTAAAAATTGCCTAGCTGGTTGGTATCAGCAAGCCATTGTATGTGATGAGCCTTCTCCAACCACCAATTCTCTTTCGCCTTTCGTGTGAGCTTACGAAGCTCCATTTCACTATGACGTACTTCCGTAACAGTTTCACCTCTATGTGTTCTGCTGTGCCGCCTCAAAAGTCGACGGTGTCTATCAATAGCGTCCGTTAGTACCCCATTATTTTCATCAAACCAGTCCTCGTGTTTTCGGACCCTCGGACCTAAAGTTGATGTAGCAGTTCCGAGAATTTGAGAAGAAAGGGACTCCCACATTTTGCCGACTTCACCGGATTCTAGATCAAGAGGCTGCAAAACAGAACTCAAGTTTTCGGCATATTCCTTTCTCGTGTCTTTATCTTGAAGTCGTTCAAGATTCAGATGCTTTTGTTTCGGTCTGTCTGATCTACGGGGATGTTGATGTCGAAAACGTATCTTAAGAACCAGAAGCCGATGATCAGTCCAACAGTGAGCGCCGCGCATGGCACGGGTAACCTGAACCTGTGACACATCTTTCTGACGCACTATAGCGTAGTCAATAAGATGCCAGTGCTTTGATCTAGGGTGCATCCACGTGGTCTTATATTTAGCTCGTAATCTGAACATGGTGTTTGTAATCGCAAGATCGAATTGTGCGCAGAGACTAAGCAACAGCTGTCCGTTGCTGTTCATATTTCCAAGACCATGTCTGCCTAGAACTTTAGGCCAGGCTTCATAATCCCGACCCACCCGAGCATTAAAGTCACCCAAGAGTAGGATCTGCTCTCTTGTCTGAATACGATCTAAGCACTGCGTTAGCTCCTCATAAAATTTGTCTTTAATCTCATCAGACTTGTCTAGCGTTGGGGCATAGACACTGATGATATTAAGGTAATTGTTATGTTCCATGTGAAGGCGTAGTGTAGTAATACGGTCGGAAATGTGTACAGGGTATTCTTCTAGGTGTTTGACAAGCTTATTCTTGACTGCAAAAGCTACACCTGACCTTCGCGGTTCGTTGGCAGCAAGTCCCTTCCAATAAAAAGTGTATCCACCCACGTGTTCTGTCAGCTCTCCTTCATCGGGGAGATGTGTTTCGCTGAGCGCAGCCACATCAATATTATAGCGATGAAGTTCTCTTGCTACGATGGCAGTCTTTCGTTCCGGACAAATGTTTGCTTCGCGATCTAGAAGTGTACGCACATTCCACGCGCCAAAGGTCATTAATGCTGGTGTTGATTTTATATTCTTTATATTTTTGTAACGTCGACCGCGAATTTGGGATGCAGAGGCAGCCGCGGTTGCTACCCTCTTTGTAGGTTGGGATGAGCATTTGTTTAGGGCACCTTTTCTAGCCCCCTCCCCGGCTGAGCGGGGAAAGCAGTGCCACCCTAAATAGGGCTGCTTTGTCACCTCGGGTGTTGCCGAATCCGCCCTGTCACCCCGATGCAGAGCAGAAGCGACCACGATGTAATACTACACCCCCAAGGCCGCCTACGTGCAGGAGTCAGACAAAGCTCAACGAGCATCACGTCAAGCCTCTCTACCTCCCCCTATCGCCGTAGGACTAAACTGAATTGCGGAGTCCTTATACGGAAGCGGTCAGTTGCGCAGGATATATTAACGTGCACAAGAGTACGCGCAAAACACAGGTGCACTTACTCGTCTTTGTCTTTCTGTGTCCAGTGGAACGGAGACCGTTACGACCGGAGGAAGACTAAGACAGATGAAATAGTATTTCGGTGCAAGAAAAGGTACAGGGGGTCAACACTTTTTTCACACACTCCTTTAATCGCCTTTTACGATACCCACGGGAAGATATGGGGTGGTGTTATTCTACTCTGCCGACAACCACACGGCCGCGATGTCTTTTAACTGAATATTGGTTGAACATTTTCATAAAAATACACACTTTTTCAAACCATAGCGGAATTTAACTATTACAAAGTATTACTTCTGTGTAATAAAATTATATTGATATAATGTTGCTAGCACAGATTCCTCCTTTCGCTGCATAATATATAACAGTTTCCATTAATGTTTGTTCAGCCATATTATCACTTGAGGCTATAAATTTTCCAGCAGTATTCAGCACTCCATGGTTTGCTTTCGAGTTATCTTGATCAGTATTAGTGACTCCATAATTCAAAGGCCGGTTGCACAACACGGCACGTGGACTAAGAAAGTTCTTATAATAACTAGCTAAAGTTTAATTGATATATAATTGTGTTTTACTCTGTTAAGGAAACGGGCCATGGGTCGGTCTGTCTGTATTACAGTCTTTACATAGTTATAAGAATTACCTCAATTTTACCTGTATTTAGTCTCGCCTGTTTCGTAACACCAATTTCTGGTCAGGATAAAATTAGATTTGAGTACTCGTTCATTCTTTACAACAGGAAAGTTAGATAACGTAGACTTCCGCAAATAAACGATTAAGCAAGCGCAGTATAAAATTGTTTATTCCTGGTAGATCAAGTTGTCGCCTCTGTGGTTATGAGAAGCACTTCGTTATCTGCTCCGATAAATTATTATGTTAAGGCAAACTGGTTACCATCGCATTCATCGCTGATATTTCATAATTTACGCTACTCCTTGAGGATCCCTCTAAACCGCATTATTCACCACTTTATAATCCCGGAGCGAAAGCCAGCAATTACCTGGGCTCACAATTATTCGCCTTGATTCCTTCCCTGTGGAGTTATAAGATCTCTATTTATTTTCATTTTCATACAGAATTATGGCCGTTTGTAGATTGCTATAATTTCGCGAGCTTTGCTTTCAAAACACGCAACTTATGTGCTCGGGTATTATCATCGACGTTTTCATTTGAGAAGGGTTTTTTTCTAAAGTTCTTATTTATTTTGAATTAAACCAGTTTCGTCTGATTCTGAGCTGTTCAACAAAAACTTTCCAATTAAGTGATTGTAAAACTTATAATACATCGAATGCATAATTTATTTGCGAAGGTTCTTGATTAACATACGCTCCTCAACCGATGATACGTGTTTATATGATTCGGTGTTTTGGACAAGTTCTCATATTCGATAGTGCTGTTGCTTCATCAGCATCTCTATTGATGTTTTGTTATCGAAGGGCATGAGACAATACTCATACCCACATCTTTCAACCATAAACATAATTTGTTTTGTTATTTGTTTTGCTTATATCATCAACAGTCATCATCTCTACATCAACATTATTATTGACATATTCATCAAGAGTGTCGTCAATCAAATCCTACCCATTGACCTTAGTTTTATCGATTGTTGGGCAAGGTCGGGACCCTTGAACGAGTATCCGGTGCTAACAATTGCTACCGTTTCCTGTCGCGCCTGCATTCGGTCCCTTTTACGACTTTGCTTGTCGATGTTTGACAGAAAGTTCCGGTAAAAAAAAACGAAATTAATTTGCTTGGTCCACTCTACTATGAAATCTATGTAGTATGTAGATAGAGCGATAATTCAAAGTTAGCTTGACGTATAAGCGGGGGACTCTATAGATATTATTTTGTCATTAGTTTCAATTCTAAATCTACAATTTCGTTATTTGCTTTAGTATTTACATGCTTTCCGAAACGATTAATTTATAATTTGTACGTACTGCTGTATTTCACAGCTTGTGTAATTGGAATTGTATTCCAATTAGTGATTTCCTACATTCATTATTTACCCTTTACGTGTACTACATTATGAGCAATGAGGTAATTTAAAGTGAAAACACTATAAATAGTGTAGCAGTTATCATTATTATTGCTAGTGACACCAATACCCGGTCGACTGTGATTTTGGATTTCGCTATTCATATGACAATTCGCCGTTATTTAAAATATGAAGCTAGCACGCAGGCGTATGTCACATGTACAAATGTGAATGGTCCGGCACCGGCCAATCGTAGTCACCGTTATAATTGCACCTGCTGAGATGTGACACAAAATTACTATGATTGCAGTCGATTGGGGAATAACTCCATAAATGGCACATTTCTATATTAAAGTTTTTGTTACAGACGATTTAAAATCTAGTTCAGTTTTCTTGGCTTTATTAAATGGTTCAAAAAATTGTGATTAGATAGTTGATCTACCTACGCAAGAATGGAAACTAGAAAATGATGTCAATGGGAAATGTATGAATATCTATCATGTTGTTTTGCAATATACATACTTTAACGTGTGGGTGGATTTAAACTGTGGTTATTCGTAATGATCGTATATACCAAATCTAGTGTTCGATACAAAATGCCATATCGTTTGTTTACACAAAATAATTGTAGTAACATTTTCGTAACGATCGATGTACCAGTTTCAAAATCCAGTTCTTTGTTTCAAAACTGAACTTAGTTGTTCATGGGTTGGTATTCAATAGAAACGTTTGAAGACTCAAGCTTACTTCACTTTTACCGATAAACTTTATAGATACGTAAATACATGTATTATTTCAGCGTTTAAATGTCAAAGAAGGAACAACAGTGTTTATTTGCATGAAGGGTATTATCTGATTGTGGAGTGCGATTTGTAAGGCTGTCGTCAGGTTTCCATGTAATGGGCGTATCACTTTCAGCGCATTACTCCCTGACCTCGTCATCTTTGCTTTCTACCTTATCTTGAGCTCTGTTGTCTTGGTGATTATGGATCCAGTCTTCACTGTAATTATTAGGGCTGTCAACAAGTAACGTATTATTTTCAATGAATCTTGTTCTTTGGATATTATATTATCTATTTGTGACTTTTCAATACATTGACGCTTAAATTCTCTTTGAACTAGGAAGTCAATAGTCTGAATGTTAGGTTACGTTTAGTTTCTATTCAGTCTCATATTAAGTGAGTAAATGTCCATTGTTTTAATAGTAATACGCGATTAACTTTCGCCTTTACCGTACGTTATGAGTTCCCGGAGCACAGTTGACAGTCCTTGCCTTTACCCGGAATTTATCTATAGTATTTATGTAAATTTTACTGAGAAACCTCTAACCTGTCGTGACTTTAAGATCGTTATTTTTAATTTACAAGTTCTTGCACTGTGCATTAGTCTTATCTTAATTGTACAAGAAATGTTTCGTATTGAGATAACAAACCTGCCTGGGTGACATAAACTTTTTTGGATTATACTGATTATGAAATTTCGTAACGGTATGGGGAGACAGAATTTCAAAGTTGTGATCAATGCTTCCTGGTTTCTGTGAAATCGTCACGAGCTCGTATTAGAAACAGAATCAATGTATTACAGTCTCCAATAAAATTGAATGTGTTAAATCCGTTAAATCTAAATGAAATTGGATCGCATGATACTGCAGATTGAATTAGTTTCACTGTAATTCGTTTAGTAATATTCTATCTCCGTAATCAGATGGTGTCCACCCACTATGAGAGGCCTCGTTTCTATCACGATTGCTTTTTGCTGTGTTGCCGTAAATTCTTCTTTTCTTGCACTAAATATTATTGAACTGATGTCTTTATGACTTTCTCTAAGTTTGATATCGACAAGTGGTCCTGAAGGACAGACCTACACCTGTTATTCCTAGCAATTGTAAACAATCAGTGTAATCGAAATGTAAGCTCATAACTTATTATTGTAGTATGCTAATTTATATCCGTTTGATTTCACTGGCAAGTCTCGTAATATGATTTAAGTATTACACATTCAGTATATTAAATGTATAATAGACTACGAGCTGAATCGCTCCAAATATTCGTGTCCTGTAGAAACCTAAAGAAGTAAATTGGTGCAGCGGGTTTAGAGAAAACCCCTTATAGATATGCAGCTTTTGTTTCCGCATTTCAATAATATAGGATTCCTGTACATAATGTTTAGTTCTGTTCTTAACAGAATCACTTAAACACTACTTACTAGGTATAGTTAAGTATGTTCATGTGTTCGTGTAGGTCGTGACGGCATCCTTAGCGCATGCGCGGGCTATCGGTAGCGCGATCGTCGTTGCCTCGCGACTTGCGACACTTACCACGGTTTCTAGATCACCCACGCCGTTGTCGAAACTGTCTACAACTAGTGCTACGTGTCAAATTATTCATATTTTTTTAGATTGTGGTACAGTTGCGTAAAAAACTAAGTCTCTATCTGTGAAGAGTATCAAAGTAAACTTTTCTTCACCATTTATATCAACCTCGGCAGTTAAATGGAAAGGGTCGTAGAACTTGAGTCGTTTGGTCAGAAAGAAGCCTACGATAGTTCATACTAGATAATAATAACAAGAAATAGTAAACAGGAAGAGCTCAGCACTGCAGTTGAACACTAATGATTTATATTGATCATACGTTTTGTCACGTGTCATTTAAAGTAGTTTCTGCTCATAGAATTTATCACCAGTAACTCCTTTTGTCGAATAAGTGTTTTATACAATTCCTTTTTGACATGAAATCTTTAGCTGCTAATGCAATTTGCGAAATTAATGCTAACATGCATGACTGTACTTAAAATCAGATAGTCAATAATAACACAGGTTGAGAATCGTAAGAAATTTGCAATGCTAATGAAATGATGGATACCGAAGCAAAACTAGTTAAATGGGCAATTTTATAGTAACATCAGATCGACCTTAATTAATCCCTACTAATGACTAGTGTGAAATGCGCGAAAAATTGACAAATGATTAAACAAGTGAATGTGGAATTGTGACTGTTATTCTCAACCAAATAGCTGTATATGAAACAAATGAAGCTATAGATAGAATGCCTTTTCCGTATGCAAAATCTATAACCAAACAAATCAGTTTCGCAATCAACGCAATCTAATTGGTGGAATCGAGAACTGTTAGTTACAGTAACAGTGGTTGGTGAAATGTTTTAATCCAAGCTTTCCTCGATTTGTCCTAACGACTCGTTCAGGTCTACAATGTGGATTTGTTTGAGGATTTTCTCTTTAACTCTTTAAACATGATATGCAAATTTTGTTAAATCTGTTTCTGTAGCTTCCTTGTCTTTGTTTACTACATTGTATGTGACATCTTTATTGTCTATGATTATCTAATGTATTTCGTTTTGATGTTTCTCTCTATGAAATCTGTTGCGTACATTTTATCTGTCACTTCAAGCTTTTTAATGTATTACTTGTTACTTTTCTCATTAACTCAAGTGTTTACTATGTACTTCCTTAGTATTCATTTTACTTCATGTCTGCTATAGCATCATAATTAACTGAACAGTGAATATAAGCTAAACGCACATCACGCATTGAACAGAATTGCTTTTGCACAAAACTTTTTTTTCTGTTCTTTCCGAAACAAACCAGTTTTGATAAGTGTCAATAAGTTCGTCTTATGTCAACATACGAATAGTGTCTGCTTAATTATAAATAAGTATTACGGATGTAAGATATAAAATGTAATATTTATGAGAATAATTAAATAGCTTTAAAATAGAATGGCAAACAATTAATTCTTTATACATATTGAAACGAGGACAGGAGCACAAGTTTTTTTCTTGAAACGAATTACTCGTATTCAAAGCAAAAATGCAATTTTCCTTTTTAATAGAGCCTGTAATATAAATATTACACTTTTAATGATACGTCGATAACCACAAACATTGCAAATGATATTCACAAATGGTTTATAGCTGACCATTTGAATAATACACACTTTAGAAAATACGTGAGATTCGTTCAGCCGTTGTTATCTGTAATAGCAATCTCTATAACATCGCTTACAAATAGATCGGCGTCATTATTCTTAATGTCATCATCATCTTCCTGCCCTTATCCCATTTTACTTGGGGTCGGCGCAACATGTTTTTTTTTTTTTTCTCAACATGTTGCTAATAGATTTGGCTATGGTTTTATAGTCGGCCGCCTGCCTGACACTAACCCTCTTTGGGAATGCGATTGTTGGTGGCTTACCCGCCACCATTCGGGTGACCCAAGGTGTTTGGTACAATGCACTGGGTCTTAAGGTCCATTAGTCGCCTTTTACGACACCCAGTGGAGGATATGGGGTGGCGCTATTCTTTATATCCGGACACCACACGGAATCATTATTCTTAATGTATAGCCTATTATTAAGCTAAGTTATTAGATAGAGTTGGGCTTCAGTAATCCAGTTTACAAGGATTAATTAGGAAAAGAAGGCATGAGTAAAATAACACCATCTAACTTAAAAAGCAGATTCGTAAGCAAGTAGTTAAGCAATGATACACGTATTAATTAAATTGGATGGTGTCGCTTATGCTCTGATTTTGCAAAATTAATGAAATTAATTTAACCAGTGTCGCTCGAAGCAGTGTATGTTTTCCCTCATACATCGAAATCGGTTTCGGTATTTAGAAGTTATGGTGGAATGGAGACACTCACACACGTACGTGAACTATAAACAAATTATACTCCTTTTTTGGACATTCGTTGAGTAAAATGTCATGACCGTTAGTCTTGAAGTATAAAAAACCTATTTGCAATTCGATCTTCAATTCTTTTTATGTAGATAACTCAGTTTCATAAAATATGAACCCGTAGGCGTTGACAAACATACTAATAATGCCATTTATTGTTATATTCATGATAATGACGTAATTTTCATTTGTTTCACGTATAAAAAGTATGTAAAACGGTTTGATAAAATCTCGCGCTCGCTTCGGACACAGCTCCGGACGACTTTCTCGCAGTCAAAAGGCGATTACGTTATTATTCGTGATATCTTTATTAACATTGCTTATTCCTGCTTTTTTATACCTGCCACGTGAAACTAGTATAAATCCTCTTTAAGTTACTCTTGCAATTGTTGAAGCGAGATGACACTACGCCGTGTATATCGCTGTCTCGCTTCCACAACTGCTAAAGCCTTACTTCAAAAGGTGGTAGCAGGTCCTTTGGTGGTTTGTATTTTGTAAGGCATGTCGGTATAATGCGACATTGTAAAGGTCAGCGGTCTTCGGATTCCAGGAAGGCAGATTACGTAGAGGATGATAATGCAGCTTTCGATTGAATCCAATCTGAATATTGAATAGTAATTATGTGTTTGGTAGCCAACATTTCACCGCAGTGTTTCTTTTTAATTGGTTTTATATGTAATCAAGTAAACACACGTGTTTGCTGTGTTGCGTTAGTTTACTATTACCGAAATATATTAACAATTTTAATGTTAAAACTATCTGTAGACCTAGTATTCAAATTCTATATCTATGGCATAAACCTTAATCTGTATGTATTATGTAGTGTAATGGCTAGTTATTGGACTTGCTTTTTAATAAATTATTTTGACTCAAACGTTTTTTGACATATTATATCAAAAGAAATCATACGGAAGCTACCGATCGCAATAAATTGCATCAGATTTCTCATCCTTCCGTCTTACAAATGACGAATTATTTTTATCATTTACTGTAACTAAGCAAGATTATTTATCTCCGTTTATCTTGAAAGCACCGACAAGAGATGATCGATGCATCTTTCTTCCGATTAGGTAAATGTGTATGTGTGGTGTGAGTAACAATGCATGTTGTTGGAAAGTGGTTGCCCTCAGCCGTGATTTACCTTCCACCTCGAGGTGTCGCTGATGGCAACTTTATGGTGTTGGTCACAGGGTTGCCATGGAAACGACACTAGAAAAACAAAAGAAAGCGGTGAAATCGATTTTTAAATTTACTAATCATGGTAAAACAAAAGACAATCGGTACGGATGATAGGCTAATAAGAAATAAAAATATGTTAGCCAAGTTCTAGTAAGGATTGCAGATATTTCCAATCTGAACATTGCAATATTTTGTAAATGATTTATGCAATGTTTTGTCACGAATATATCTTATCAGTATCAATTTTCGACATCCTTGTAACTTACGTGCTATAAAGTATTGAGTATGGATGACATTCACGAAACTGTTACTGCCTAATAATGTTTTTCAAGTTTTATGTTTTAGTGTCACACAAAGTGTTTAAACAGACACCGGTCATATTTTAAACATTTGTACATGGAATTAATAATTGGTGATTTCTGTACCCATCGCCAATCTTTTGTATGGGACTAAAATGCTTTTTGAAATAAATTGTTATTTTCTAAGAGAAAGTTGTATATTTTCGAGCATAGAAGATGCCTATAAAATATGTCCAGGCTGTCAGTTTGCCAGCCCTGTAAAGATTTCACTCCTAAGTCGCAAGTATGTTTGCGTACGATTTGTTATGTTGCAATATCTGCTGTGAAATCTAAACAATAGACGATACGATTATGGCTCTCGATATACTTATACCAAGATATTGGAAGTTCTATGACAAATGTTTTGTTTGTTTGAAGACTTATGTCCTAGAGAAAGCCGACTTTATCTTTCAGTGAACTGCATTCAAATACTTACTTGTATTATTTTTAATAATTTTATTTTATATTGCCTTTTTAGTTAAACTTGGCTTGACACACTACCGTGCTTCCTGTAACATGGATAGCGTAGATTCTTGTCCTAATGAATGTATCCCAAAACTTGTGGCCAAGTCCTAATCATTTGTCTAACACACACAAACAACGTATCCTAAATACGGTAACTTTAATTATTTATCGCCATAGTAAGACCCCAATTTCTCTTACAATCACCGCTAATATTATCCATACTAGCCACTATTACTCCAGTAACTGGTGCTTTAGTTTTAAACAGTAGGTCTGTATACTAAGAGCTATGTATGAGTCCTGTCCCGAGGCACTCGGCATGCTTTTATGAGGAAACGGCGTGATGTTATTACTGTGCATAGAATGCGCAAGCGCATAATCTTAATAGTAATCATACTACTCGTGAAATTGTTAGATCATCTCGCAACCGGTATATCTTGATCCGTCTGGAATGAAGGACGTATCTTCGTCCTTGTTTAACTTTACTGTTGGCATATTTGCATCTCAGTCTATATTGTTAAATTGAAACGGAACTATCTGAATTGAATAAATGTCACCTATTAATCACGTGGCTAAGATTTGTCACTTCCATAAGTACTTTGAGTTATCCCATATAGAATTTCTCTTAGGCTTTTATATTTAAAGCTCTAAATAAAATTACTTGATCATACCTATAGAAGAACACTGTCGACTGAATACAGTCTACCAAAAAAAGTTGAGATACTTCTTGAGGACCTCAAACCAAAAATACCTAACATCCAAGAGGTCAAGATAATTTGGTTTTCTAAATACAACACTTTTCTCGATGTACCAGATTATATCATTGGTTGGGATATCGTACCACGATTGGAGCCGGCTTGCAGTTATTAGTGACCTCGTGACCCGCACGTGTGCAGCAAATTCTCGCGAATGTGCTATTGAGTAAGTTGTAGTGACTTGTCGAAACGTGACGTTGAAATCAGACGTGCAGTTGTTTTGTTACTTTGGAGTACAGGGTTCAATAATATGAATTAGTTAACGAATATGTGAACGGAAATGTAGTTTTGACTTCTTTGCTTCGCGGTGATAGATCAATTTTTCTTTACCTTTATTCCATCTTTTCGAATTTCGTAAAATTTCAGCAACATTGGTAAGGTTTAAGATTGACGCGAAAGTGGAAAAAGAACTTTAATTACAGGCTAATTAGAGCTACTTTTTGAATAGCAAAAGTAAGAGAGAGAGCAGTAACACCTGCAGCACATTTACCGTCCAATTTCTTCTAATATTCCGATGAGACACACAAAGCTTGCGCTCAGACTTACTGCAACAGCATAAAGAAGATACAACATACCTCTATTTATAAATAACGATGCACCTATACATATACATCCCGTAAATGTATATATTTGTAAATGGAATCGTATCTAATAGTATACAATATTAAGTTTAGTCCAGTCAGTATTGCCAATATTATGGAATAACAGCGAAAGACGCTTGCATTTAAATACTGTCAATAAAAATATCACATGTACTTGTCAAGATATTCTAGACTCGTCGTTAGTATAAATAGTAGCTACTGGATAGTGAGTTGACAACATAGTGCTAAATACGAAAAAAAATAACGACTTGTATATTTCTATGACGTACGTGCCAAATAGTTAGCAATGTATTTATGAATTGGATATATTTATTTTGGATAACACTTCCGCTGTAGTTTAAGTTAAACTTTTACTTTTTCACTTGTTGGTTACTACATTTCACACGTGGAAATAGATACAGTACAGATAGATAGAATTCTTTATTGACAACGACATGAGAAACAGACAAAAGTAAAAGTTACATATTCAGATAAAACTGGATTATGAAAATAATGATGTTTAAGTAAAGTAATAGAATTTTCAATATAAAGCCGATGGTTATGTAAATAATTCGAAATTAAAAAAAAATATAATATCGGAAATCGTCTGTCTTTGTATAGACATGTGATGAAGAGAGATCAGACTAATAGAGTGATGAGTATGAATGTTGATGGATGGAGAGGAAGAGAAAGGCCAAAGAAGAGATGGATGGATTGTCTAAGGAATGTTACGATTGAAAAAGGAGTAAATGATACTGTGGCGTCTGATAGGACAGAATGGAAAAAAAAACATGTTGCGCGGACCCAAATCAAAATGGGATAAAGGCAGGAAGATGATGATGTATAATAATATGAATTTACACACACAGACATTTTTTACACATTTTTTTTTATTGTGCCTTAAATATTTGGGCTACAGAACTCACTGCTCCTTTATTATCTAGGTTATTACAATGGGTCATATCACTTCCCCATTACTTAACTAGCTCGACACCCGATAGGGGTGTATTGTGCAAACTATAGCTCATGGCACTTTGCAATGTCTTATCTTTGGCTTTTGCTAAATACGGCTCGTACATATTTATATACTTCCTTAGCCTACTTTCCTTGGTACGTAAGAGAAATATTGCCGAACGATAAGCTATCGAAAGGGCCCAAAGGCCGCCCCAAACAAATTGATACACACATTGACACAACCTAACACCTGGGGCTAAAATGGTGCAAATAGAATCATAATATGATTTGATATCCCAATAATGTGGTACAGCAACGCTCAGTACTTTATTGGCACTTCACTTAATGTTAAATGTGTAAAAATAAAGGAGGCAACTAACATAAGTACAAAATATTTACAAAAGATTCTGAAAAATAGAGTAACTAAGCACAGGATTTAAGGTTTCGTCAATTCTATCGAATCTCAACTTCTGCAAAAAAAAAGTTAATTATAACCCATTAAAGACTACTTATTATTCAATACATCTATACAACGTGTAACGGAAATAACGCACATCCACAGACACCCCAAAAAGAATATCCTTTTTTATCCACAATTAATGTACTGAAACATTTTTATCATTTTCTTAGATATTTGTTTTTATTACATATTGTCAGAATAATTTGTACAAATAATTGGCAAAACGCGTGGGCGCCCTATTGCTCAATACGTTACTTATAGCCTATTGCCTTATAGCCTTATTGCATCGACTTAAGGCTCATTTTCGTTTACTTCGAGTGCTTTATGAAAATAGTGTCTACAATTTAATTATTTCTAAATATTTTTTTGGTAAAAAAAAATATTTATTTTTATTAATGAAATGGATTCTGTTATCGATTCTGAACAAAGTAGTTTCAGGATGTGCATTAATTATGTTACACGGTGTATATATAAAAATCAATTGCTGTTCGTGTTAGTCTCGCTAAAACTCGAGAACGGCTGAACGGATTTATCTCATCTTGGTCTTGAATTGTTCGTGGAGGCCTAGGGAAGGTTTAAAAGGTGCGACTTTTTTTTATTTATCGTTGGGGCAGTACGAAGTCTGCCGAGTCAGCTAGTCATTTATATAAAATTAATTAATAAATCAATTTATATTTATTTTCAATAATTTACATTTTCGGAAAAATATTATATTTCTCCGAAAACATTGTAGCACCGCCAGGCGAGTGCTATCCATCCATCGGACAATATGACAAGAGAAACTAAACACGGAATCAAACGCAGAACCTCGATAAATAACGTGTGCAATCATAATTCATGTTGACCGCCGATAGGGTTACTCAATACATTTACATGAACTTTGCTTTTCATATTCTTAGGTACTAGGTAAGGTTTAAGAATAATTGAAATACGAATATGCGTCTGCACTATTTTATTTTTATGTGAAAAATACGGTTTAAGACAAAGCTACTATTAGCATTGACGGCGTAGTTTACCTCTGAATTAAATTTTATTGCATTAGTTCTGTTTGTCCGTGATTCCAAGTTATATTCCATAGTATTACTTGGCAATGTTTGCATATATGGAAATGCCATAATTAAGTAATAAAAGCTGTAACTATCAATAGTTAAAACAATAATAAATTATTATTAAAAATGGGATAATTAAGTAACAAAAAACATTAAAGACGTAATACAATGTAGATTTTTTTTTGTTTAGTTCCATAATTTCTATCACACATTGTCCTATTG
Organism: Chrysodeixis includens; assembly: GCA_941860345.1. Lineage (NCBI taxonomy): Eukaryota > Metazoa > Arthropoda > Insecta > Lepidoptera > Noctuidae > Chrysodeixis > Chrysodeixis includens. The sequence goes on along the minus strand of OW796113.1, from coordinate 7,514,902 downwards.
ATTGATTATTGAAAATTTTCACGATTTATTTTGCTTATTTTATATTTTCCATTGCAACGAATTACGGGACTGGGAGTGCTGAAGTTTCGCCTCCTTTGTTTTGTTCATCGATTAATAAATTAAAAATGGTACACACTAACTTTCGCATACTACATATGTTAATAATATACATAGATTTATTAATTGGCAACCCTACAAGTACCGCACATTGATGGATTAAGGCACACGCCCCGAGTTCTCGCGTTTGTTCTGGCGTCGATTATATTATGTACTATCTAACTTAAGTTATGTAACTTGTATGTAATGATAATGTTCGTTAGAGATATCGAAAGTTATATTTACTTAATTAAGCATCTAAGAAAATGCTTGTAAAGTAAAAGTCGCGAGATGTAAAAGGCCTTCTGTTTTTATACATATACTAGCTGTTGCCCGCGAGTTCGTTTGTGAAAAAAAAAGTAGCATGAAAAATAGATGTCGACCGATTCTCAGACCTACTGAATGAATACACTAAATTTCAAAAGAATCGGTCCAGCCTTTTTGGATGTTTACGGTAACTAACATTGTGACATGGGAATTTTATATGCAATATAATATCTAAAAATAATTTAAAGTGTCAAACAAATAAAAATTGGTTTAAAAAGATTTGTGTTCGGAATCTTCTTTATTAAAGATTTGTGTTCGGAACTCTGTTTATCCCAATTAACTCAATCATTACTTATTTTAACAAACTTTAAACTGAGGAATAAATAGCCAAAAATAATTAAAATGCGTGTGTGCTTCTCTGTGAGAATAGTTTGTGAGTGTGTATGTGAAATAACTGTCAACAATGCAACTTCACCATCTATAATATAATCATAGACCACACAGGCACACCACATTCACAACTTTCCTCCAAATCTTAACCCACCACTGACATATTTATACCCATAGTATTATTCTCAAAGTAATTCACAATACTTCACATTTAAAAGGTATATTTAAAACCTATTACGTCCACGTTAATTCGTTTAAATTATTCACGTATAAGGCGAGATATTCGTCGTTGGATTTTCGAGCACTTATAGCGATTACACCCAAACTGTATTTTACTATCTAATTGAATATTCATTTTCAATGTCCATTCGGTTTGTTCCTTTGTACGCCCACGCGTTTGCGCAACTATGGACCGATCGATGTAGGGTTGTCCTAAAAACACACGGTTCGGTTTTTCGAAGGCTGATCAATTGAACTGCTGTCAAATCAACTGAACACGACTGTGATTGGTCACCTATTAAAATTTACAACCAATCACAGAGCTTAACATACGATTTGACAGATAATTAACAAAATTAAACTACGACATTTCGTCCTTATAGACTTTAATCCTTTAATGTATGAAAAATTGTGTTCTTTTATTGACTTAACTACTGAATATACTAATGAAGCTATCATGTTATCAATATACTCGTATTTCGTCGTAACAATCACCCGTATTTATAACTTTCCAAAGAAATGAAAATATTTACGATTGTAACAATTATTTAAGTGAAATTGATCGCTACTTCATGTTGATAAAATTAACGTATATACAACATATAAACCTAACACAATCCAACGTATCCATATTATTTATAAAACACACAATCTCCCTTTGATAGCGTGGCAACCCTATACGAACACTAAAATTAAATGATAGTATCTCTAACAAAAATGACTTTCATTGTTTCAGGTATGTTTAGCAACAATAGCAACTGACCCAGTAGTTTTGACGTTTGTGGTAAGTACATCATATTTTGTACGTAAAGGTCCTTTTACATTGAGGCGTTTAAATTCCTGAAAACACATATGTTTTTTTTTTATTTTTTATTTATTATTATTACAGCATAGCTTAACCTTAGTTTAATACATAGGTCCACAAAACTGTTCTAAACAGTTTGTCTGTGGACTCAGATATTTGCATAATTATGTGTCCAGTAAAAAATATTTATACAACTATGTCGATATTCGACTAGTCAGATTTTAATACTGCTTGCATGAAAATCAGTAAGTTAATTAGCATTCTCGTAGATGCACAATGATTTTATTGGAAAATAACTTTCCAACGGATGCTATTAAACCCTGTTTAACCTTTCACTAATTATTTTCCGTGTTTTAAAGTGTGCTCATAAGCTGTCGAAATTGCTAGTTAATAGATCTGCCGTCACCTTTTTAATGGAATAGGTAAAAACAAACAAATTAAATTCACAATCAAAGTTATATCGTCTATTACAATTAAAAGCCTCTGAATTAAAATAAATGTAATTAGAAAACTGAAATGAAGAACCAAGAAAATGGCACTGTACTCATATTATGTATAACATCTGAGCACGACGTGCAACGGATTCAATTCCCAAATAGGACAAACATATTTGATCCACAAATGCTTGTTACAAATCTTGCCGTCTTTGTGCATGTTAGAATATCCGTGAAACAAAACGTTTCAAAGACAACCTCCTAAATACAAAACACTAACCAAATCCCAGCTTTTCACCACAACAGTAAAATATAAAAAAGTGGAAAAAATATCGGGAAAAAACCAATATCGCAAATAAGACCCGTTTTAATCGAAAAAATGAGTAAAATATCACTCAAAATAACAGTATACCAGTACCTTAACAAACGGAATGACACAAACCTGAACAATGCTAGGACTGTTCTGACAGCGCGACCAGCACAGCCATGTTGCTGCCCAGCTATCGATAGTACGAACAGATACAGCTCGATCGTAACGTGTAGATAAAGCCCTCTTAATTTGTAGGGCACGTGTTATCTCGTATTGTTTGATAACGATCTAATTAGCTTTTGTTATTGTAGGTTTGCTTTTGTTTGTATGTTTCAGGAGTTTTTATTGAATTTAGTTTTAAATCCTCTATAAATAATATTCTCAAGAAAGTAATCCTAAGCAGTCAGTGTTAAATTAATGTTTCTGTCAAGTTAAGATGTATTAGAGAAGGATGGATATTAAAGCTTAGATCTAAGTTGCTGTTAAGTATTTGAATTTTAATCTCGTAAAATCTCTCTTCAGGAAGGGCTATGTATTTGATAGTTGACGAAGAGCATTCCATACTCAATACTTTTGTGACACTCCTTATGTTTTAAAGGTTTACATAATATTATAGTATAGTAGGTACAGTATACAAAGTATACCGAATCGAACTGATATCCAATAAACAAAACACAAAATAAGCAAGGTTTACCATCCGGGAATGAACCCGTACTTGTTTTATCGCCGGACGTAACATCTAATGTATGTTATTACCACTTATTGCTATGTAAGTGATACGAAAGTTGGTAATTTGCATATTTTAGTTTACACCGAGTTTGTTTCTCGTTTGCTATGATTATGTGAATGCTAATAATGTACTAGTAGAAGTTTTGTTTGTTTGTCTTCATGTTTGTTTCACTAATTGCGAAACCCATATTGTGAAGGAGTATAGGTTTCTTATAAGTATTTTATGAGTCCCTATATCTTGATAATCTTCAGGCAGGATCATCTAGCAATAGTAGTACTCGTACATTATTGTGTTCAAATGATCGACGAATGCCATAATTACTAAACCAATCAATAAGACGACAATTAGACATTTATAAGCTTATTTGTAGCGACAAAATACAGCCTTATCTGTCTCTCCAGTCATCTCTTTTTTGGTCTTCTTCACATCCCTTTCTATAATCACTTTTATTTTACCCCTTATTATTATTCCAGCTTTATTATTTCGGTTCACATTTTATCCACCCCCGCGTACATTTCAGCTGTCTGTCATGACTGACTAGTGAACAGTAATTCATTCGGTGTTTAAAATCAAAATCAAAATCAAAAGTCATTTATTCAAATTAGGCTACAATGTAGCACTTTTCGAACGTCAAAAATTACATTATAGACAGCACCCCATCGCCCACCCTTCACCGCTTCCTGTGCTTTCGCTACGGGAGAAGAAACGGCGCAACAAACTCCCCAGCAGCACGCTGTCTTTCTTTTACATTATAATAATATTATAGAAAGGTAGGAACCGTGCCAGATAAATCAATGTTTTAGGTCGATAAAACTACAAAAAAAAAAGAAAAACAAAACTCTTAACTACTGAGCCCAAGGTCAGCAGACCGACCAGCCACCGCAAGCAGCACCCGTTCACGAGTATGACGCAGGGGTCAGCCATCACCTCCCTCGCCATATTTGAGGGAAGGAGGTGACCCGACCCAAGACGCCACCGCAGGCAGTGGCGACTAAGGGAGCATGACGAATCTGCTGCCGGCCTAATAAATGAATACAAAGTTTATCGATCCGTATCGCTTTGGACACACAGCAACTATTCCACCTTTCCCTACATAACCTCCTATTTTGTTTAATAAGTAGACAACCGTTAAATTGACGGGTCATGTGGCCTTATGTTCTGGTGTAGAAAACTATTCGTTTTTGCAACTCCGAACAACGATGGAATTTTCTTTTTCATTTGGTATCATGAATTTTTCTTCTTGTTATCTCTACATCATCCTGTTGTTGACTGTTCTAAAATGCCTCAGGGACTAATTTTACTATTGGACATTGCGTATGGTATATTGCTAAAGTGTCTACACAAAAGTCATCTCCTGAATGACTGTTCAGTCGTTTAAGGAGTGTGTAATGATTGTTTCTAAGTTCATTAATATCTTATAAATCCTTAACATCGTGTCCTTACGATTATCTATTCTCTTCTAATGAGTATAGAGTATTTCCAAGGTTTTCCACTAGTTTTACATTAGTAAATATAAAAATCAATATAAGACCACATAATAAACAACACTGACCTACTGTTGCGATACAAAATTACATCACAAACATAGACATAGTACTTATTCACTTTGCTTAATCATCTTCGCGAACTTTCTAAGGCCAACCTAATTCTCACTTCACTTAGAAAATATACAATAGCAAGAAAACCGAACGAAACCGAATTACTATTGTTGTCTAATTCGTAATTACTAATCAGGTGTTGACCGTAGCGGCATTGGGTAACGTTCTACCTGCAGTTATTACGTTACCAAATCGACGGGTCCTACGTAGACTAGTACAAGTGCAAAAATGCAACTTTTCAAGAGAGCGGTTTAAAGGTTCAAAAGCTTGTAACTTTGTCGTAAATCAATAAAAACACTTGAAATTTTAGTATGTTATATTTTGATATTTAAGAAATGAGACTGCATTATTGGTTTTTCTTCTTTTTTTATACTTTGGAAAAAAGGTTGACTTGCATTGATGTAGCTTGTTTTTTTTACTGCAGTAGAACCTGTAAACTGATACAAGTGGCCACTTATACCAGTATATAGTGTACTTGCTTATACTTATAATAAAGCAAATCTGAAGAATTTTACTCTTTAAACATAGTATTTCCGTGTTATTGACCAATATGAGGTTATAATATTAAAAATAATACCTACTTTTATCTACTTTTATCGACTTTTTAACACTTACAACAGTTTACTCAGTACTGGAAAGCTACTTGCAACAGTTTGCTGTATTATTATTAACTGTGAATATTTAAATTAGTGTGGCAAGAAGTTAAATAAAAACATTTAAAATACAAAATAACACTTTATTATTAGATAGTAGTATTCTTAATAATGAAAAATAAAATCATTGGCCTTGCAATCTTAAAAATAATAAAACAAAAAAATGTAATCTTCTTATTTTAAGTAAAAAGAAGGTTTGATTTTTAAAGAGGGTTTCTTACAATAATACCTAATTGTTTTTTTATTTTTAAGACTAGCTTGTCTTGAATTTCATGTCATTTTTCTTATAAATAGCTTTCTACTATTTTTTTTCAGTTACGTTACGTCAGTTACGTACGTTACGTCTGTTCAGTTACGTCCACTAGTTTTTGTACGTATGTTTCTAATTTATTTCTCCCTTTGCAGATCCGCTAGAAAAGGTATTTTAAAGAAATTAGTATAACCTTTGTGCAACTCTTTTCGAACTATGTGCTTCTATTAAGTGTATAGTTATGTACATAACTTGATAAATGTATAAAAAAGTAACACAACCCCTAAAAACAGGGCAATGAGACCTTAGAGTCTAAATCAGATGATGGAAAATTCATTACATTTTTACAACTTGTATTAAATGGTGATTTGTGTCACCCTTCATACGAATGCCTCATCACATCACCACATTCCTCATACTTGTTTAAATATGCATTTTATACATTTAAAAATATCCTACTAATATAGTTAACGCGAAAGTTGCATAAGTATGGATTGGATGTTTGTTACTCTTTGACGCTCAAACGACTTAACCAATTTTGAAGAAATTTCGTATGGAGTTAGCTGACAACCTGGATTAAAACATAGACTTTTTAACCGACTGCGTCAGAAGAGGGCAATGTTTAGCAGCTATAATCGACACTCGTGCGGTCGAAGTTGCGGGCGACCACTAAGTCCTTTATAAGTTTAATTTGAATGTCTTTTGTATCACTAGATTTAAGTTTTGATTGAACTTAATTGTTTTTTCAATACTACAACTTTACCAAAATAAACTGAGTTTGCGAATATTGTTATATTGTTTACCTCTGGAATATTTCTACACCTTTAAAAATGATGTACTTGGGTACATAAAAAAAAAATTGTCTCGTCAGTTCCCAAGTAGCAAAATTTGGTAACTTCTTACGTTAATTGCTGCAAAAAATGTATTAAAAGTAGTATCGCTATTTATTTTATAAATAAATAAATATTATTATTAAAATAATGTAGGTTACGTCAGATAACAATATCACGAAAATAAAACAAAGTCACATGTGACTTTGTATACTACTACTTTGTATTCCTACTGATATAAGTGTAAAATTTATTGAAAAAATAAAATAATAATAAAAAAAAAAACAAAAAAACCCGACTGTAAAAAAACAACCACTAACTAAAAAGGGAAAAACAAACTCTATAATTTAGTGGGAAGAGTATGCAGTACACCGTGCGTCTACATTATATAATTTATACGTAAAAAAATTATGCAGGCGGCACAAACAAATCTACAAGCAGTACAATCTGTATCTTGCATTAGGTGAACATTAATTAAACCCTTTTGTAGAAATATTAGTACTGTCAACTTAGTAATTTGTTTGTCAATTTTTAACGCATAAATTTATTAATAATTGACCTCGTGAGCCCTTAATTGTTGTGAATTCTCACCACTACTTACTCAAAACAAACAAAACTTGTTAAATATGTAAAAAAGTAACACAACCCCTAAAAACAGGCCATGAAATAGTTTTGATACAGAAGAATATGTTAGCAGTTAACGCAGTTATACCAGTGTTAACGTACTCCCGACTCCGTCGCAGCGCGCATACTGGAGTAAATGGCACTTGCGCGTACGTGACGCGGCGCACGCGACTACCTACACTGGTGCAAGTGACTTACATCAGTGTAGATGGTAGTGAGGCCGAAAATCATGTCACTTATATTAGTTTACAAGTTTGTATCTCTGAAATTACTGAATAAAATGGTATAATTTTTACAGGGTATAAAGTTAAGGTAATTTTAAGGCTTTTGGTGCAAAAAAACGTATTTTGGTGTTTTGCGGGTTACACCAGTATACGTAGGACCCGTCGAAATAGGACCATGAGATAGGGAGATCAGAAGATCCGGGGTATATACCTACGAACAAATGTACTGTTATAAGGGAAGATTTGTTTAAGTGTTGTACTTAATGTCTAAACTTGGCTAATTGCGAAAGATTTTGATTTGCGCCCAGTTAAATATGCACATGATGATAACGACACAGGATTGGTCAGAATCATTGTGATTTATAATGTTGCTTTGAATTTACAAAAGCAGGCAAGCGGGCAATGGTAAGAAATTATAGTATAGTTTCCGTATCTTATTGTAATCAGATTTGAAACAATGTTAATCAGCCAAAAGTATTTAAACAATGGCTACAGTACCAGAAGAATGAAAAGAATTTGTTTGTTTATTTACCGAAACCTACACACCCAATATTTGGTAAATTGCATTTCAGCTAAGTCGTCATCAAAGATTGATTCGGTCATTTTACTTAAAAATGTTAAACGAAAACCAAGTATTACCACCGACATTTTTTTGTATTATCATGAGTAACCCTTCTGTACTTCACTACACCATAGACAAGACACTCCACGGGTCACTTCACACGAAGCAAGGAATTACGCGACATTGCCCGCGGCGGCCAACTCGGCCATGTTCGGCCCAACGTCTCCGGGCACCTTATTGTTAACCAACGTATTGTTATCTATACAAATTGCCCACTTGAAATCTATTGGAAAATAGAAGCCTCCGGCTAAGATTTTCTTACAATATTCACGTCAGATGAGAAATCGTTTGATTCGATGATTGATGTGTTTCCTGGTGTTAGGTAATTTGCCAGCTCTGAAGCTACAGATAAACTCGATACCAATGATGCAAGAAACTGACTGAAATATTTTACGACTTGTTCTTGAAGATTGACATTGTGATAGGATCTGTACAATAAACTGAACACAATACACACATAAACTTCAGACAAATAGAACGTAAATATTTAATGCTTTGTTTATTGCATTTGAGTAAATATGAACAGAATAAATTGTAGTATGAAACTAAATTGCAAAACAAAGCTATGAGACACTGACTGATTGATGAGTTATTATCTGAAGCCGTTGAAATCAAACATAATTAACACAAATTTGACCTTATTACTAAGATGAAGATCGTCTCTAAAAACCAACGAGTAATCTAGCTATTACTGTTAGACCTTTAAAATCTGTGCAACATCATTAGGGTGCGCGTGGGCAAGACGTGGGCGGAGCTTTCAACAGTTAAGCAGATGTGCACCGATCTCTCGGAAACGATGCACTCTGAGTTATAGAACACTGTTAAGTGGTTTTAGGTAATGTTGAAGATCTAAAATCTAGAGTTCTAGATGTGAACGCATCTGAAAATGGGTTTAAAATTATCTATGAAGACAATCAATCTGTTCCTCAAGTTTTCCTATTCAAAATCAATGCCAAAGGACAAAATATTATTATTGAATATTATGAGACCTTTAAATTTCGTGCATCATGTTACCCGGTGCGTGGGCCACCAGTGGGCGGTCCTTGCAACAGTGTTGCGGATGACCAGAGATTACACGGAAACGATGCGCACTGACTGAGTTATATTACTAAAATTAACTTCAGATTTAGAAACATCGAGTAGAAATTATTTGAATAACTAATATACCTGAGAAACTGGAAATTACGTAACCCAAGCTAATTTATGATTCGCTTCGGAGGTCATGCGAGGTAAAGGAGTTATCCGATATTCAAATCATCATAAAACTGGATATCTTTCTATATAGTCCAATGCCACTAAACTAATAAAAAGTGTCGTTTCTGTAATAATAACTTGTTAGCGCAATAATGAAGAATGTATTGGCGAGTGCCCAAAGTGTGAAGTTGACGTGATTGAAGACTAACCAACATGAAATGAGATCCGCTCGTTTGAAGGCAAAGGTATCCTAATGGTGCCTCTCGTTTGAAATATATCCAAGAGTTTCGTCTGAGAATTTCCCGTAAATTTGTACTGTAGACTCGTCGACTTTCCAGGTTTGTTAACAGATAGTTTTGCTGAACCAACCCATCAAATCGTTTCACAAGTATTGTACACTTATTGGATGCAGCCACAATCTTTGTTTCATCAGCTCCCATAACACTAAACCGCGGGCCATATATTTTCACTTAACAATTCACAATTTGCATGCATAAAATTGTTTAGAAAGTAACCATTTCCATACATCATGCGTTCCCGTTGGCACATCCAATATTTATCTGCCACTTCACGGAAGCTTGCTCGACTCAAGACCGGGAAGCGAACACTAATAATTGTAACTCGATATAAATGAAGAGATAACGTCTATTACCACTGTTTAAGGAAGCTTAGTCAGTTTCGTTTGATATATTGCTCACAATACACAGGTGTTTCATGTAAATGAGAAAGCTGCTTTAACTTTCAATAACCTTTAAGGAGCAATTCATTTGGACGAATTGTATTTCTCCTTTGTCCAATTATGTAAGATTATTTTTTAGGACATCGATATTAAAATAATTTATCGAGAATTCCGTCAGAAGCCATTGAATCACCTTAAAGATCTCACCGCAAGTCAGTCCTCACGTAACCCACGCTCATTATTACGTCGAACGATTAAAATGGAATCATATCTGGTAATAAAGAGAGCTTATGACGATAAAATGATATTAAACCGAAATTATTAATTTTTATGAGCACGTAATGTTCTCCCAGTCCTCTTTCTGGTCTTGCTTTGAGGCCTTGCGCAAGGGCTGGTTCTTTCACATTAAAAATCAATTACATATCTCTATTATTCAGATAGGCACGCGTGCGCATTTACAGCCACGCTCAAATCTTGCCATTGTTATCCATTCTTTTGTTAGCAGAACGTGACTGCATACTGTAGGAACAATGTTTATGCTTTAGATGTTTTGTAGTTATAAAAAACACGACTTACTAACCTTCCTGGGAGCTATGAAGGCCATGGTTTGGATTGGACAAGTATAAATGATGGCAATAAATATTATCGTGGTAGGATGGTTCTTATAGGCACAGGCCTACGTGCTTGCAATCTTGTAGAATTTTAAATATATTGCTTATATTTTTTCGTAAAATGGTAGAAAATGACACGGGAATCATCTTAAAAGTTTTAAACTTAGTTATCAATCAATTGCTCATGATGATGATAAACATGTATTTTTTTAACCACCGTCATGCACAAGTATATTTTAATAAATAACAACGACACTTTCTCTGTTCATTAATGAATAATTACATAAAGTCGTCTCATACAATAACAGATATTTATGACCGTTATTGAATGCATCTTATAATTTCGAGTCAAGTATAAATTATGCTTCGTTAATAATAGGTTACTTTGATCGATTGGATTTGAAACCGAGTACTGTATTCCGAAGTACAATTTGTTTGTGTTCAAGTGATGTGTCTCTATCATGGTCCGTTGGTAAGAAAGGGCTTGGAGAAAGTTCGGCAGTTTCGACAATCGCCCTCCCATTGTATTCTGATCCAGATTTGTTGGGAGCATCAATCTTTTGCATTGATGCTGCTTTTTCTTCGACTTGTCTGTGTCAAATGTTTTTCTGGCTTCGATTTCTATTTTGATTGACCATGCTACATTGGAGCTAGCTTTTCCTATATCTGCCTTATTTGATTTGGATATTTCAAGGAAGAACTTAGGAAATTTATGTCTATATTTTCCTATTCGGCCCTATTGGTTGTTATCTAACATATAACTTATCAAGTTACAGTTAAACAGACAGTAGTTGTGTAATAAAACAGCTGATGGTGAAGTATGTAGGTTGAAATAGTTTCATTTTTAATTGTTATTTTATTGATATGGCAATAAATCGCAGACATTGAGTATCAATTAAAATCGTATAAATTTTTATATTGTTCGTTAAATAGCTCGCAAGTTGTTAATATAGAGGCGCTGGTATCTACCTAAATGTTTCCGGTTATGTCGAAATCACTTTCAAGCTTCCTAGATTGGACAATAGAAAAAGAACTCTGAAGGAGATCTCTTTAGATACTGATATCATTGACCAGTTCATCAACATTATTCGTTTCGACATAGATCATCCTTAAAGTATATAGAATTAATTCTATTACTGTTGTCATATTCAATCAGAAGCTTAAGCTTGACTGACATTTAGAAGTCTACCTATTGTTGTGCGTATCTCGTTAGTTATTGGCAAAAGTCTAGGCTGTCTAAATGACATTCTACACTAGGTATGTTTAAACTATTCTTTTTAACTTTCGCCCAGACACTAATCAAAATAGTGCTGATCATTTCAATAACGTAACCATTTCTAATTGCAGTATTGTAGAAATTGACAAGCGAAGATGCAAATTGTAAATGAACTCTTCGGAGAGACGAATTAGTTTCTATTCAAGTGTTGAAGACCACATATCAGATGGAAATCTGAGTGGCTGATAAAGATCATCAAATTTTCAAATAGAAAAAGATTTTAAATATGAATGCTAGAATAGTCGAACGTCTGATTGTTAAAGATGGCGATGGACTTATGTGGATGGTCTGTCCTAAAGATGTTTCCGTAATCCTCCACAATATGTAACGTATTGTAAGAGAAAGCCGTACATCTGATTGCCAATTACGCTTTTCTCTTGCACACAATTCCACGCGACATAGCCGAGTACTTTTTATAATGATTGTTTACGATTTGCTTTGTCGGATGTGATGCTTAATGCCCATATTTGTCAAACCGATGATATATGTATGTCGGTAGAAACGCTTATTGGGTGCGCCGGATTTGAAAAATTGGAAACCTTGGATGTTTTTTTAGTTTATTGTTATCTTAAAATTTTGTTTTCTATTGGCATTCAAAAGTGAGACATATTGCGTCGTGTGTACCATTTTTTTATTTATGGTGTGTCTAAAACTCTGAAATTCTCTTGAATAGCTATTTCAAGCTTCTAAACAACATAATAATTATTTATACTGGTAGTAGTAAAAATCCAAATCTCACATTCAATTTCATTTTGACTGCACCTCTAAAGTTCATTTCGGATCCTTTTGCAAAATAAATTTGTGAACTGGGTGATTATTACAAATATGTTTCAGTTAATTAAGTAGGAACAAAAATCAAATTAAATCTACTTTCGAACGATCGTTCGATCAAATCAAATGCAATACTGAAACTGCACTTCTTATTTAATTTAAATTGCATACGTTATTTAGGTTATTTCGAAGTTGAATGTCCGAAGAACTAATAAAAGTTATTCTAGATAAATAATATGTTTCTGGTATTATGCAAGGCAATCTAAAAGACAATTGTTTGTATTTTTTATCTGTCTAGATGTTACAGGAATTGTACGAAACGCTTTTGATTTTTTGGTTAATGTTCTTGACATATTGTGTAATTAAAGTTCAGGGTAATAAATTGGTTTTCAAAATTAAATTCCTAAATATTTGATGTATTCCCCAATAAATTACTTCTATCAATTTAAGAGTTACATAAAAAAACTGTTTCTCTCTCTCTTGATTGTAAAAACCCCATAGCATTACCAAAATGAAAATTAGCTACACATAAAGCGATCGAATTCTTTATATTAAGTAACAAAACGACTATCCATTTTCCATTAATAGATTCCTACACATTTGTAACAGTCCCCTCATCATGAATAATGCCATATTGTTACGGCATCATTTTTGTTGCGTTGCTCTAATTCTGTCGGCACACAACTTGCGACGTGTTATTTGATCGATAACTACTGGAGATCTCTTTAGATAGCAGATCTGAAATGAGGTCATCGCGAACATGCGTACATGCAACCACTTGAGGGAAAAATCGTGAGATTAATTTGACAACGTCAAAAAATTACTCGTACACTCCAAAATACCCTTTAATTGGGCAACTTACATTTTCAGTGTAGCATCACTTTGCAATGCCAACTTGACCTTGAACTGCACCTAGCTGTTACTGCATCTATCAACAAGGATATGTTAATTTTAACCAGACTTCCGAGAATCCTTGGTCACTCATCGCCAAGCTTCCGCTCCTACAAAGTCTGTCTCGTGGCTCTCGTTCCGCTCAAACGCGCAGCGATAACAAAAATAGAAGTTCAAACCGATCCAACATTCGACAAGAAAAAAGTCCTGCCAAATACACAAAAAAAGTAATCGCCCCATTCCTCTCTGGCTAATGCTCGGAAACTATTCACGTCGCTGTAAAGTTTATCCTGCGATAAGACTCGCACGACGTTTGACTGGTGTCCGTCTCGCTCTCGCATGACAGATTCCGCGCCGGTGAGGGAGAGAGAGGTAGGGCGCGCTCCGCGTAGCCGTTGATGTTTAGTTTGAAACGGAACGGAACAGTTTGCGAGTCGCCGGCTCTGCGCACGGCCGACTGACGCAGGCAGTTTGTTGCGCTCAACTCGGAGAATTTATTTTAACACACTTAACTGTTTTTATATTCTAACGTTTAAAAAAGTGCCTTATATTAATGGATGTGATAGTGAATGCATGTAATTAGTTAATTACATAGAAAAACTAAAATCAAATGGAAAATAACAACGTGTGGATTTTTTGAAACGTCTTGAGTTTTGTGTCCTTTTGGTATAAAATTTTGCAGTAATTATGTTACGGATTTGAGTTTTATATATTTCTTTGTTAACTGTATTGTGTTGGAGCACGTTTCTACCCGTATATTGGCACGAGCCTTTAATAATAATAGTGCACCGAAACCAGTTTGCGAGTGCGGTTTGGCTGTGGTTATCCTGACTTATATGCGGGCGTCTTTCTCGTGAACGAATTTCGTCGCATCTGTATGTACTTTTTGAAGGTTGTGACTTCAGTTTCTTTGCTGACATCACCACATCGCACTTGATATGATGTCAATAATTCGGTATTATCTGTAGATTTTTTATCAGTCTTGTAACTTTTGTTTATCATATCTTAAAACGTTGATATCATTTAGTGCTTGCATCGCTAATTTGTCCAATCGCTAGACTGATTCACCTTGACCGTTTAACTCGCTACCGATGCATTCAGACTTTCTGTTTCGAGGTTGCTGTAATCCTGAGCGCACCTTGTTAAGCTTTGCACATTGCACTAATTAACATATCTTGTCGGTCATTAACTGGCATTTCTCTGTAGTTCGCATAGTGACTAACGTGCATCATAGTTGTGATCACATGATTAATAACAACTTTGTTGTGCAAGCAACAATTGTTACTCATCGCTGATGTTCTCATAGTAACCAAGCACTCAAATAATTTTGCATGTGGAAATCCGTTGCCGTACTTTGTAATAGTTTAGCTTGCATAAACCGTCTCATCATGTCCAAAGCTAACAGTAAATTACAATCTCCATTTACAAACACCAGTTAATCGTAGTTAACTGCACATAACTAATGTAAACATCGTGTCATTTGTGGGCAGATCAACTGGCGCCGTTAATTTACTACGAAACCTTACTAATTGCATTTGGGCTCCACTATTATCTATGTTTTAACACCCTGTAAATCTAAGTGTTGTCACCTCGTGCAGTACTTGCGCATGCTTCGGATTTTGTCTTTTTCCTTCCACTGTCTCCACGCTTCACTTCTCTTCTATACGTGACTTCATTGGCTACATTTTTTGCATGTTGTCTGCGTGAATTCTCTTATCTAACAGAAACTGGCAAGTGGCAATCTAGTTTCAAATTACCCAAGTCACCTTTACCAATTGAGTAGTTTTTGTCTATTTTCGATTACAATTCCACCGGTTCTAATCTGACATTTCCTGTGACTCATGGCGTATGTATCGAAACTGCGAGTACCATCGGTTGCGCAACCCGAAGGTGGCAAGTATCCAACTTGTCGCCTCGAATTTATTACTTCCATGAAAGAAAGCGAAAATTGAGGAACAGTGAACCGGCAGACTGTTTGTCTACCATTCATTAATCAGGCTTGTTAATATCCGACGTTGACAGACTGCTCAAATTATAATTGGGTCTAAAACGTCTATTACCGGCTACCTATTAGCAAAATTAAAAAAATACGCAATTAAAGAGACAACTGGCTTTGATGACTCACCTCGAATTGAAAGCCACGGTTTCATGTGTTTCATTTTCTGCTTTGTTACCGATCGTTGACTTTCAACTGTTATGACACTGGCCAATTATTTCGCTTAGAAGCATTTTGCCGGCACTTGGAATATTCTTTATTTTACCACAATTTCTAGACTTAATTGCTTTCTTTATGACTTTGAGCTTTAAAAACTATCTGGGTCGTCAAAGTTGACGTCTACTTTTTACGATCTGTTAGCGGTGTTTTCATTGCATTGCATTTCTCCAGTTTTTGTTTAATTCATTGCATGGTTGAAAATATTTTCTCTTTTGTAATTTATTTTAGTATGTTTAACGTGTGGCAACGTTATGCTGCAAGTTTATTCCCTATTGTTAGTAAATTAACTTTCAAAAACATTGCTCATAAAGTAACTGAAGTGACATTGGCTTTAGCTTGTAAAGTTAATCCTGTATGAGATTGTGCTTTATTACAATAACAATAGAGTTCTATTTGGGGAGAATTTCTAAGGCGCCCGCATCGTAGTTTTTTTTTCTGACCGCTAAGGACGAAGCCCATTAATGTAGTTTCGATAAAAATGTTTTACGGTATTGGAATGCATCGTAAATCTATTACCAGATTTTTATCCAAACTTTACATTTAACGGTTTCTCTGCATGTTAGAAACTAGTTTGTTTTATACATTTTATACTAAAAGGACACGATAACATTCCTATTTTAGACGAACAATCGAAATAAACAAGTGACCTGTAACAAGTGCTCTTATAACGAAGTACAAATATATTTTTAAAGTATTTAATATCTGAAAGCGACTCATGAATTTACATTGGATCATATTCACCATTGGGGCCACAGGACTGGATATAGCATTTCGCGTTTTGTGAGATGATACAAATTATTAGGTAAGTAAATCTTAACTACCTGCAATCAATATTGGATAATTTGAAGTGGGTACCTAAAAATCTGTAACTTGAAAACTACCTTACCAAGGTGTATTAAAGAAAACGGTAGCTTGCAATATGCATCTTCAGGCTGAATCATACATATGATGCTATTACTAAGCAGGGATTACAGGTAAAATAAAAACTATAGGGAAATTTTGACTTCGGAATCAAACATTGTAAGCTCGTAAAACTAACACCGAAGAAAACCATACGTAGGTATATTCAAAGCCGATCTTATTGGAGTACCCAAAATTTCCGTACACCTGCAATTAGAAGGACGTAAACCTGGCCAGAACAAAAGTTAATGTAGCCTACTAATGAGCTCAATAAATTAGAAGAAGAGTACCAAGAAAGATCTATTCATTCGAGTCAATGAATAATTTATCAAAACTTGGTCAGGAACACACCACAAGGCCGTTGGTTCTTCATCGACACCTGTTGCGTTCGCTCCAGGACGGGTTCGATGGAAGTTTACTTTATTTAAGGCTTACTTTTGTTTGATTCCAACAAATGTTTGAGTAGTTTTCCTATTCTTGGCAGAATAATATAACTTGGATAAAAAAGTTGAACGAACAAATAATACAAGAAAGTCGTAAGGTTAGATCTGACTTTCACCGAATAAAAGCTTCCCGAGTCCTCTTCTACACTGCCAGGGTTAAAGGAGTCGCTTACTTATAATTGGGTAATATGTACCCATCCGCCTTAGAATAAGTCTTAATTTTAATTCATCAATCAATCAACTCTGCCTATGCTGCTGAACATAGGTCTTACCCAAGTTACACAACAGCCTTCCGCATTCATACTTACAAATTATATGCTATTTATCATAATACGTTTGTGAGCACAAACTAACCAATTCAATACATTCAAATTAACGCAACACCAATCAAATGTAATTTATTCTACGTGTGATTTTATGGTACTTTCTTTGACACGCCTCATGAAATGCTTGCCCTAAAACGGTGAGCCATCTGTTGGCGATAGCCGATGAGTCGTGATTGACAGCCGATGTAAATCTCCACGATAACTTTCCAATGAGATGTTTTCACGATCGTTTAACGAATTTGTTACAAAATGAGGTACGTAGAACATAAATCAACTAGTTACATAGATAAAGTAATGTTTAGGATTTTTATCTATGTAATTATTTGCCACCCACGGAAAGTTAAAAACAACGAAAATAGACCAAACGCCCATAAAACATCAAGTAAGCCAACAAACCTATAAAAAGTTAACAGAAAATAATTGTATTTAACTTAAACGTAACTTTAACCAGTTATTAAGAGCAACGTAACCATTAAACAATTTCGAACGGGAAACCGTTTAGGCAATTACATAGTTAACTTTTACGATATTCAAAACGCCCTTTTAAATCGATAGTTTGAGTACATCACTACAGAACGATTCTATTACAACTAGTTCGCTCGATTCGTACTCGATTTGGATAGTTGACTCACTGACCTATTAGCCTTGCTTATTTTGATTTATGAACGCTAATTGAACTATTGTGATTTATAATAAACAGCTGTTTGAGAGATAGACCCGCGAAACACAATAGTGGTTTCGAAATACTTGTTTATAATACAATACAGCATTTTATGTCAGTTTATTCATATCAGTTTTACAATTTCTTAGTATGATATATACCGTATTGAATATTTTGTAGTCTTAAGTCATCATCATCAGCCCGTTGCAGTCCACTGCTGGATATAGGCCTCTCCCAAGGTACGCCACAAAACGCGGTCTGCTGCTTTATGCATCCAGTCTTAAGTGATCCCCAACAATTGTACAAACAAAATTATAAGAAAAATCTAATTGAAAGTCATGTAGGATTAAGATTACATATCAATTGTATCGAATCAGCTACGTGAACTATTTTATCAAAAACGTGTTAAAGATTTTCCATTACACAAATTGGATGCTAGATACGATTATCGAAACAAAACACAAATGTATACCTATACTAAAAGGTGACACAAAACATATTATAGGACTACTACAGAAAATATCGATACTCATGAAGAGTTCATGTGGTGTGCCTAATAGGACCCCACTGTGTCAATTCATAACAAGTCAACATTCGACACTTTCTCGGTTTTGAAAGGCTCCTATTCTCAAATAAATTTTATCAAAGTTAAACGTTAAAGGAGGATTTAATGCTAGCCCAATAAATAAATACAGGTATACTTAAACTAAAGTTAAATCCATTAATTTGTCAAAGTTCGGTTACCAAATGTCATTAAATTTATTTTTATGGGCATAATGCTATGTTACCATTTATAGATTTTGACTGAAGCGTCTAGACGAATCAGTATAATTCAAGGACATTTTGGTATTAACTATGACATGAATAGATAAACCATAGTCCCTTAAAAAAAATGGCTCATATCGTCGCAAAAATATAATGTTCTAAATACACTGATAAATAATGATTCCATTGCTGTCGAAAGTTGCGATTTTTACAGTAAAGTTGGTAGCAAGAGTTATTTAAATAAAAACCTCTTTATTTCATTGTAATTACCATCTAGACACAATTAATGTAAATAATGTTGAACTTGACGGCGTATCTTTATTTATAAGCAGACGTAGCCGAACTTGGCCTTCACAAGAAAGTCGTTTACACAGTTTAAATGCAGTTGTGTTTGTTCATTGACAACAATTTTTCATTCACCTAGTCTTATCGTGTCTTGAATTAACTTCTAATGCCTTTTTTATCACAGTGTATGCGTGTATTAGTTCATTAATTTATCTCAGCTTAGAACATTTCGCTATCGAAGGTTCAAGCATTGATCGACAATTTCTCGGAGTCGGACAAAATTGTTTCATTACTGCAAATTGTAAACTTCCAGTCATAAATAATATATTTAGCAATTGCACGGGCACCTGATAATTGTTTTATCTTAAGCAGTGGCTATGTTCGACACAACCGCAATGGGCTTAATCTGAACGCTCGTAATTTCATATGTACTACGTGGAGTTCTGAATGTTGTCCTGAAGACTAAATTCCTAGACGTCACCAAATATGTGAATTAGTGAATACCCGTGCGTGTTTCGGTTCGGATCCGGCTGTTGCAACGCTCTCTACACGCCCCAGTTCTCCTCGCGTTTCGTTGCCGTTTGTTTTGCTTTTATGTTAAACGCCATTTTGTTCTTTTTTCTTTTAATTTGCGTCTTGTTTGTTCAATTGGCCTTTTAAGAGCTGATAGGTTATGACTGGTAGTACGTTACAAGTTACTTTCAAATTGTCCGATTGTGTATGAGAACGTGCTGTGATATAACTATCGGTATTTCGGTAATGTGTATTTAGTATTGCGTTATTTGATAACAAATTGTTTGAATTGATGCTATTGATTGCTTATGCAGACTGATGCAATGTGTTTATGTTGGATTTCCTCGATTTCTATGACCGAAATACAGAAAAAATAATTGCATTTAAACGATGCAATACGTTTTTGAAACTTTATTTATTTGTAAACAAAATCGCTATGACAGGGTTCAAATTAGTTTTTGTCTTTACATTTAACCATTGCTACTGTTTGTTCTACAATGTGGCTGTTTATTATAAATATTTGTTTGTTTTAATTACATTGAAGACTAAAGACAAATCAAAATTGAGTAAAAGCTCAAGGAATATATTTCCAGACTACTTACTAACAAAAGCAATATTGCAGAATCCTACATGCCACAGGGTTTCTCATCATCATCATTTGCTCCACCACAATTCGTGGAAGCCATTGAGTCACACACAGCGGTTGCGATCTACCCGCGAACTAAAATCCGAATAACAATGCGAGCCGAAAGCGGAATCACTTTAAATGTAATCTGAATGTACCGCTACGCTGTTGCAGTCACTTGGTATCCAGACTAGGTCAGTTTTTGTCGGATGGGCCCCTGATGGCGGCCTAAGATCATTTTGATGGTCACACTTTAGGCCAGAAGACCATTTACAGATTTTTTGTTATGGCCAAGCTAAGTGTAATGTATTTTGCTTCACATGGTTCACATTATTCCGCTGATGAGCTTATTGTTGCTTCGGAATCATAAATAACGGCGTTCGAACAGCCAAATCTAACATGCAACCGATTGCAGAGGAAATATCTGTTGGTTAAGCAAACATTTGTTCCGCTCAGGACATTGATCTCGTCTTACCACACACAACGTTTAACTCTGCTGGTACTTCAGCACTATTGTGTTATGAATTATTTTTTAATTATGGTCTTGAAGCTCATTTACAGCCGTCCCTTTTAAATCATATCGTGTTTTTATCTATAAAAGGAATGCAAAATGCACCGTGTCTGTTTCTCCGTCGTCGGCACCGTAAATATAAACACACGAGTATACAGCATCATTAAAACCCCGCTCGTCACAGATCTGTTCTTATTTCCTTTCTCTCACATCGCGGTTTCATATTTTACTTGTCACGTACACGATCGCACGAAATTGGGTGTCGAGAAAAAATATAAATACTCACAAACACGATGACGCTCAAGTTTTTTGCGGACCACGTTTTTACCAGCATCTTAGTTTAGCAGTTTCTAAGAATTTTAACCTTATAGCTCTTTCTTTGATACATTAAATATTACAATTTCTAACATGCATTACATTATGAATGTTCCTAATTACATGTAGTTGCAGTGGATAACAGTAAGAGCTATATAATTGGCAATCCTATCGCTAATAGCGATCTCAAGCAACCTTTATGAATGCGCATTGAAATAATGTAATAACATAAGCAACTGTGAGTTATAAATCTTGTACTATCGTAAATATAACTTGGATACTTAAGACTATGTTATTTTATTTGTCTGCAAATAAAATAACTTCAATAAAGTTTAAACATTTACTACTAGTGTTTTGCGATAAGATTGTGACGTAGATTCAGTATATGATCGGAGGATTTGACAGCCTCAGAATTTCGCCTTCATACCCCGAATATTGAATACCAGCTCGACTGAGAACGAGAATAAACATATGTAAACCTTTAGTCCAAATTATTCTACGTCACTGTAGAAAGCCCTCGGTTAAACTCAAAAGGTAATTAAGCATCTAAACAAAACAGTCAATATCACGTACCTACTACGTAGGTCAAAAATTTCCTGTAAGAATTCGTAAAATCTATATTTACATTCCCACCTACAAAGCACGAACGATCGTCCTACTTTCATTATTGACTCTTTCGCTGCTATTTTTCACATCGTTGAAGTTTGGTTTTACTATCAACTGGCTCCAAGCCTTCAACTCACAATTTTTTCCCATATTTGTTGTGATAGTGATAAACAAACAGACTGTTTGCTTAACCGGTAGAACCGAAAACGTTCTTATCATATTCAAACACGTCGCGTTCCCGATTTGTGACCGTGTATAAATATTTGTGGTAGCTAAGGCTGATGGGTAATCGTTACTTTGATCGGCTTCAGTAGTTTTAAGTTTATCTTTAGTAAACCAATCACTTTTAATTTTTATTTTTTTGATTTTGTCTCAAGCATTATAAATGCATTAGTCTGGCAATCCGAATTGTACAGCAATCAAATGCATTACAGAATCTAAAAACCTTTTACGATAAAATCAAATGTTACTTAGCTTACATATTGCACTGCTTCTCTTTCACATTTCATAATTCGTACCAGCTGACTAGTTTAAAACTGAACTAGGAACGTTCTCGAAATATATGTCTAGTCGTATTATAAAAAATCGTCATGATCTCACACCTCATCCGATGCACTCATATCGTCCCGTATTCCTCCGTCTATTTCTTGTTTGTGAATAACAACTGACTAATGCTAATGCCTACGTGATTCAGAACAGAGCGTTTCACAAATTACAGGGTTAAGTTCACACAGCCTTCTATTTTTACCTTGGCTAAGATTGCGTGACTCTAAAAGTCGGTTAACATTAATTAAGGCTTTCGGTGCACCGGCGTTTACAATCACAAAACAAATGTTGGATTTATTGTTACAGTTGTAAGCAAGTGTAGGGTTTCTTTCGATTTAATTAGAATTAACGGGTTGGTACAACAGTATTTTGTGATATCGATTACCTTAAGTAGGTAGTCGAAAGGCTACCGTGATAAATTTCACTTCGCATTATTGCTGGTCTCTAAGTAACTCACAAGTAAAATATTGAAGTGGAATTAATTCCAAACAAAATTACTCATGACGGAATGTTGAAGAAATGTCAACTTCCTTTGATATTGGTTCGACATTTTCATAAGAATGTTCGCACACGCTAACGTTTTCCGTCACAAATTCCGTAGTTTTCTCAACGGTAAAATTGATTGTAAACATGCTTCCAATGAGTAAACCTTTCGAAATCACGTACAGTTCTTTAAGTGCGTGAAGGGCTTTCTAGCCCTGCATATCATTGCCTCGCCTTTGTTCATGGCTTCAATATAATGTGGCAATAGCGTAGGAGTGCATTGTTTTGTGTTACCAAATCTATTATCTCTGTGGTAACGTCTGCCTTTCGCTTTGTTTTGACCAGATCGCATTCGTGATGAACGATGATTTGTCTCAATTCTTTGGGCATTTTATTTTCTATTCTTAGTTTATTTTTCTTATTATTTTCTTTATAAGTATCAACGAATAGTTTACCAGCATTGTTTTGCACCGTAGGGTTCTTCAGTCCTATTCAATGCATTTTAGTCTTATTCTTCTGTTCCATCACTAATAAATTAATTAATCTCTTTCTGTCAATAAAACGAAACAATCATTGTCAATTATCATTCCACCCATTTGTTCTCTTCGTGGATTTCCTAAGGTGTTCGCGTTCGTCTATTTTAGTTTGTCGCGATGGGCCTACATAAATTTATCTATCGGTGAGTTAATAGCATGGCGGCGACAACTTGATAGCTTCCTTTGCTATTAAACTGGCCTGTCCATGTTTCCTGCTCGAACCTACTGTTATTTAGTTAAGGGTTTTCTGTAAAAAGTGTGCATTGTATTGCAACTTGTGATATCAAAGCTTTGTGGTCCCACAAATTGTAGTTTATTACCACTATTTACAGTTTTATTTTATCTTCCGTAATGATTATGGGTGTCGGAATAGTTCTAAATGCGAGACAAAAACTTTTTCTTATCTATATAACGCACTGCGGGTTGACAGTCACATTAATCAAATAATGGACCTTTAATTTCATTGTTAAATAGAGCATTCATTTTTAGACGGCATCCGTACGTTTACAAGTATGTACTTACTTCATATTTGAGCAATTAAACTAAATCATTTGTTAGCAATCTCATTGAAGAGGCAATTATACCTTTAATAAAAAAACATTAAGTGATCTATTCATAGTAACATCCGCTGAACATTGCGGTCACATAACATTTACAATCAAACTTTTTGTTTACTATTGTATTGTGACATAACAATCAAAGTTTCAGATCTGTTACTCTGATTGTAATTATCTAACCACTTACAGTACTTTATAAGCCTACTTACCTATATTTAATAGTCGATTGAGCTTATCTCAAGTCGGTACTATCTGGAGAAATTTGCTAGTTTAATGTCAGAGGAATCGGCGAAACGATTTGTCTTACAAGGCGGAGAGTGTGTCGAGAGTATCGATAAGGGCTACACAGGAATGTAATGTCCCTTCTAATCGATAGTCACTTGGAAATTGTCGATGTTATTTACGTGCGAGTTCAATGTAGTGGCGAACAATATATCGATATCTAAAAACTCGATTTTAGAAGCATTATTTAATCGAATTGGTCAGCTGAAATATGTGTGAAATGTCTGTCAAATCTCATGCACTTTGGGTAAGTGATTGTCGGGGTTAACTAATTATAGCCGTTGTCATTAGATTTGGCAACTGATTAAAATGACCAACGTTCCACAGACGAAATTAAGAATGCTTGTAAGCCAAAAAATCAAGTTACAACATCTGTACTTTATGTTTAACATCAGTTTCTACACGATCATCAATTACCTTTCTAACAGCAATTCAATCAGACTCGAACACTATGTATCAGAAAATTAAATCACAATTACTTCCCGATGCGTGGAATCAAATAAGAAAATACAAGTTACTGACCATAGTGAACATGTAAACGATGAAAATTGATAACTCTAGCTAGCGTACGGACTGTACGCTAGCTAGACAACAGCTAGCTAACAGCTAGCTAGCCCACAACAGTATCAACGGAATCAAACACATCCTTATCACGAAGACGTAAGGTTGATTTTTGTAGCGAATTCTTGCTTGTTGAGTTTGGTTTGTTGTACATAACTATCCGTCTGACTGCTCATAAATCTATAACAGGTAATTTCATCGGAAATTTCCAAGTGTTTTCACTGTTTACTGAAATCGCTAACAAAATAATGAGTGGGTCTGCGTTCGCCTCCAACACTTTACCCAGCTCTCTCCAAGCCTGGACTTTATTAAATCTGGAGTTATGGTCCCCTCACGGCGACGTCGAATGATCTCAATAGATAACACGATTGCTAGGAGCCCGACAGGGACTGATGAAGGACTTTCATTACATCTATAATTTACTAACAAACTGTTGGTTTAAGATAAAATGAATTTGTAGCTGTTACTTTAAATGCGGAATAAATTAAAACAGTCACGTCAGTTTTGAAAGTTGAGGAAATAATTACGTTTATAGAAGTAAATTTTTATTTTGAAATTTTAATTTCGCGTTTTAATAACATTGAAAAGATAATTTGTTAGAATTAACGTACAATAACCCACCTACATAAGTTGAAACTCTTCGTTACACTGGTCTTTGATCCTATATATTCTGGAGAACACTAAATCTGATTATGCAGTTACATTTCCCTGCCTTCCATCAAAGTCTGTCTAGATATAATGAATCATTACGATTTCCATTGATTTATTAAGTTTTATGCCTATTACGGAGACCGGTGGGCTGTCTATAGTTTTGAAAGCTCGTAGGCTTTTAATGCGCTTGTATTTCAAAGCAATTATATCAATAGTTGCGTAAATTATCGTATTATTGAATCATAGCAGACGTTTTTAGCGAATGACTTGCGAAAATGAACCCTATGTCTTGGTGTTAAGGTGTCAAGTGTTACTGTTGTTATAAATAGTGATATGTCTATGGTTGAAAAGGAAATGTCGGCGTTTTGATTGCGTTTCGTTAATTGCGCGATCATTTAGGTTAATGCTTTTAAACAGTGCACGTGGGATCGATTACATAAATTATGCGATCACTCATTATCGCTCTGATCGGTTGTATTGAAAGGGAAATTTGTATTGAGGTGTTTATTTGATATGTGTTTGATTTATTGCTGTTGGTACTTTATTTAGGTATAAGTTTCAGAAAATTATGAACGAAAAAAAATCTGTACCAATCAAGAGTCTTAAATGTCTGATTTCTCGGCTTGCAAATGACGTATTTCGTATTTCCGTAATTCAAATATTGCTACACTTTTATCGGTGTTGCCCATCCACCAGCGATGTTACTTTTATACCTTCAGATATACTTTCCATGCACTATCTATTTAATTATTCTAGCTGCCACTAAGTTGCAGCCAAATGACTGGCATTATAAAAGATCAAATCACATAGCGACAGTTTCACCAACGGATATTGTTAATTTTAATTAATCTTTTGACAACCAACTCTCATGCATTTCACAAGATTTCTACATCACTCTAATTAAATTGTTATCGGATAGCGTTTGAATGGGATGTAGTCTCATACATGGCCATTCAGGTTGTATGGTTATATGTAATACCTAATTAGATGTTTTCAATGGATCGTTATAATGATCGTGTGGGACGTACCTTTGTTTGATGTTCAGCTAATTTCAATGCTCCGATGGTACCTTTGATAGCGTTAATGTTAAATGAAACATTGGTTTAGCTTCGTTAATTGCTAAGTTTCTCTATAACAAAGGTTAGGTATTGATTAAGTAACTTTGAATTGCCTGTACGTGATAAAATTAATCGGTTCTTTTCACCTCTTACGCCCCGGTTTCTGGACGGCTGATCAATTGAATCTGCTGTCAAATCAACTGATCACAACTGTGATTGGTTGACCATAAAACTTACAACCAATCACAACGATTAACAAATTTTTGTGTTGATCAGTGCTTGAGAAACCAGAAGTTAATTTATCTTATTATTCATTTTAATTATCACTATTGACTTTCGAATTAATAGCAGTTTTTTATTTGTAAATCAAATTGGTAATTAATTACTTGTAATTGAGTATGTTTTATAAATTATGTAGTGTATTACGACTTTATTTCTTGATTACTTATCTTTCGAGGCGGTTAATTTGACAGTTTGGCACCTTCTAAGAAATCTTATCTAAAAGGTTAATCATTGAGGTCGTTGCCCCAAAGCGGACGATTAAATTTAATGTTTTAAAATTATGTGTAAAAAATAACTAAATTCAAATTATTGTGAGAAATATGTAGGGACAGGATACGTTAATAAACTTAAATTAGTTCAATGTAGTAAAGTTTTGAAGTAATCAAATTCTTCCTTGATAAATCGGAACAATTTTTATTGTGGAGTTTCTTGCCGGTTCTTCTCCATAAGAATGACATTTTGGAACCGCGCAACTAGAGTCAGTAACATTTTGAAAGTGCCTGAAAAGGCCTACTCGATAATAAAAACCTTTTGATTTTGATTTTATGAATGAGTCCTTTAGAGAAGTATGAGGTAAACTATTAACTAACACGAAATGTTAATACGTAGTTGTGTACGTTATAACACACACACAATCAAAAAAGTAATTGCGAACGTCTTAAAGAAATAGTGGAAACTTAATAAAACTGTTATGTGTGTTAATAATATGATAGCTGATTTATTTACTATGGTAGGTATATTATTATGTATTATTACAAAGTAGGAAAACAGAAGTGTCTCAGGAGGTTGACGTACGTGTCGTGGACTTGTGACGTGGAAAGTGGGTTAGTTAATCATACGCAGGCTATTTGCCGACATACGACATTCAGATTCATCCATATGATAGTTTGGTTTGGTATACGATATGACCAAATATGAACTAAAGGTATTGAAGTATGTAAATAGAAAGATGGTCAATTTGGCACGTAGTTTGTAGATTTTACACCATTTCGAGATAGAATGACTATTTCGAGAGGATTTTTTGTCTGATGGTTTTGTGCACAGGTTATTTCGAACAAATACAAAATTAAATGAGAAAAGTAGTTCTGGATGAAGTTAAATTACACTGAAAGGTGGTCTCTTTTTAAGCAAGTTTTTCAAATATTCGGCACAGTTCGATTTAATTGTAAAAGGACAGATACTAAAAAGTGTTAAAAGGTTCTATGTTTTGCAAATACGGTATTAAAGCAACAGGTTTCACACAAAGTGTCGGGATCTTCTATGCCTACGTATGGAGTCGGGATTTCACTTTCAAGCCTTAAGATTCTCACAATTTGTCTAGTTATCATGTATACAAAGACTAACGGGCTAATTAATCGTGGACGTTGGAAAGTCCGTATAGCTTTCAAATGATGGCTTGCTGTGCATGCGATTAGATTTCCAATCGGAACGTCTGAAGCCCTAACCTATCTTAATACGTGTTTCTTATTTATTACTCATTCATTATTTACTGTCTGATCTTCTGTATAAGTTTATGCAAAACTCGACCTTAGTTTCTTTAAAATAAAGACTCAAGTCACTGCTATATAGATCTGTCTTTATATGGTAACAAGGATATGCTAAATTAAACCTTAATTGCATAAGTATAAAGACGCTGACATAATTAAACTGTTGGATGAAGTTTGTTGATTGTCTTTTGTTTTCGTGAGATTTTTTTCCTAAATACCTCAATTGTTTTTAATTTATAGATGGTTTGTTGTATACAGTAGGATTCTTTGTAAAGATAACATTGTATTTCATGTTTCAGTATAATATATTATACCTGTAAGTAACTAGGAGCCCAACAACGTCTCAGTAAAAGGAGATAGGCCTTCTGTTACAATATTATACTAGCACATAGTTACAATCGTCAATTAACAGTAATACAGGAAGTTCCTACTTAAAACTCTTTAGCTAGTTAATTGTTAGAATCAAATAGGTATTAGGACAAGATATTATGCGTGTTATTGTTTTTGTCGACAATCCTTTGTTTAAGATTAAAAACTCCATAACTATCAATATAATTACTTAGTATAAAACAAATTCGCTTCCCGCATCTATTCGGTCCTATGTAGGCCTTGATCTTTCATACTACACTCTGCATTTTGATGCGGTTTTTTAATAG
The DNA here is from genome assembly GCA_941860345.1 of Chrysodeixis includens. Classification (NCBI taxonomy): domain Eukaryota; kingdom Metazoa; phylum Arthropoda; class Insecta; order Lepidoptera; family Noctuidae; genus Chrysodeixis; species Chrysodeixis includens. The sequence goes on along the minus strand of OW796113.1, from coordinate 7,486,164 downwards.
AATATTTCAAGAGGAAGATTATATGTACAGTATATCAGTAATGCATCCGTGTGAAACTCGCGAAGTTAGATATAAAAATAACTAATACCTGAGTACATTATTTCCGCATTTTGTATAAAAATATAGTTATCTAGTCATTCCTTTTGATGTCTTTAAATGGTTATACTTCGTATCCGGTTTGGCAGCGTAACGAATCGGTTTCAACAAATGCGACTTTTAATAGAACTAGCGACAAACAGTCTGGCGTTCTGAACAAAAAGTTTGAGTTTTTAATGCACGCATTATTAACTTGTAATGTTTTTATATGGTACTAACTTTTCCCGGGATTTTTGTTATAGCTATCTATAATCACCAATATAAATAATACAATCTTCACCATCCTTCTGACGTAGTCTTGTAAAAAGTAGCCTATGTGTTAATCTAAAATGTAAGCTAACTCCAAACTAAACTTCATCAAGGTTAGTCTAGCCGTTTTAGCGAGAAAAATAACAAACATCCATACATGCTAACAATCTTTTAATGGCTAACAAAACATACCTATTTTATCACAAATTGAACAAGAATCGAGTGATTTTCTTCCTTCGCTCTTTTGTTCTTCTTTCTGCTTTCTTTGATGTGCTCAGGGAGCCAACACCGTGTGACAATTTTTCTTCTAAAACTTAAACAATATTACTTTAAGGCCGCCAGTAACTGCAAAAGCAATCCTAAGTGTCAACTTGGCGTTTTAATAAACAGTGGCCTGTTAACAACTTCACTGTGTGTTAATTACATAACAACATAACTAGCCAAAAATCTATTAAGCCCTTTACAGTACTAAAAGAAAAATCTTCACGTCACTCACAAAAAACGTCAAAGGTCAATTACGTAATAGAAAAACAATAATTAAAATATGACAATCATATCTGTAATCCCGTTTAGATGTAATATTTTTTCGGCTATCATATGAAACGGTTTGAAGTAGTTTGAACGTCAATCAATAACTGAAACAATATGATAAATGGTAAATGATGAGGCAGATTCGATTGTCTTTTGTTTTATGAGTATTCATTAAGAAGGTTTTAAATGTCTCTTAATAATGAATAGCTCTTGAAAGTAATACATACGTATCGGAGTATTCGGATTCTACAATTTAATATGTATTTATATTAATTCGGTTTATATTTTCATAACACATAAGTTAATGAGGAAAGCTATTAATAGCTTTAAAATGTAGCTATATACTATTTGTAAATACGTATGAATATATGACAATTTTAAATAAATAATACTCATTTCTAATCTACAAACTGGAGCAACGTCCTCAGTTATCAATAAATATTTATTAATAAATAATATGAGAATGGATTTTCAGCCAGTCATCTCTCAAAATAATATTATTGCAGTTGTGGAAACGTATAAGCACACTACACGGCGTAAAGCAGTGCCTTTCTTTTAGAATTGCAATATTACTTTAAAAGGTGGTAGAGTATTTGGCTAACAATATTTTCTTGTACACATACATAATATCATTAATTAGTACATTGTGTCATAGTATCGCGACCTTGGATAAAAACAAACATAGTGTGAATGTCGTAATACTAAACTCGTAATGAAATCAAAGGGTTATTGACCTTCAGTCAAGTGTGTTGTCGTTTATAACTATAGTATGGTTAGAAAACATTCGCTATGCATCAACGAAGACGGGATGTAGTGTCGTTTTGTCAAGTGTGGCTGTAAGTTAGAGGAGACTGCGATGGTACGTGAGACTAAGACATATTGCTGGTTATTTATTTGATTTTGACTCAGACATTTTACAGGTTATTTATTTGATTTTTCAATTGTTAAAATAACTTGTAAAGTAAATAAGCAGTGTAAAGGATCGACGTAGTATATTTGTAAATTTTTATACTAATTTTACTTATGAACTCTCATTGTGGAGTATTTGAGTAAACAAAGTAAGAATTTTTGATTTGAAATTAACGTTGTCGATACTTAATGTTCATCGCTTATAATCCTTTGATTCGACAAAGCTTAAATAGCACATAATTTACTATCGTATTAGAGTTACTCAGTATTAATATTATTTACATCGAGTATTATTATAATATTATCCTTATAAGAGCATTATGCTTTACGCAAATCATAATTTTGTGATGTCACTTATGGGTGACGCCAAAAAACTACATTGGAAAATTGTATAAAGGCTTACTTTTTAAAATTGTATTCTGGATAGTCCAACCAAATAGACTCATATGTTTTTCTTCATAACAATTTGCAGTATGTTCACTCGCTCTCGCTTTAAACTTAAACTCAGAAGACGATCGTATTTTTAATTTAGCCGTCAGTCAAACGGATCCCTTTGTAATATGACCTTAAAATGGTATAATTACGAGAGCAGAGGTTAGCTTATAGTAGTTTTGTTAACTTAAGTAATTAAGCAGTTAATACGTAGCTTGTAGGAGTGAAGTGAACGTCACAGCATTCGCTTATGTTATTATAACTTCAAGTAGTTATCCGTATTTGAAAAGCTACTTGACTTATAAACTTTGCTTTTTGAAGTATTCATTTGAGATTGGTATATAATTACAGCTGTCATTTGTTTTAACAGTTTATTATCATTCTTAAAAAAATAGTTTTGACAAGTACAGTTTGTACAAACGTTGTTTGGAGGACACACTTAACATTTAATAAACAATACGATACATGATGTCTTACGTATCCTGTTATTTATTTGCAATGTGTAATAATTTTGTATTATTTTGTTTCAGGTAAGACTACTTAGCATCGCGATAAAACTTCAAACTTCTTTAGTGTGAGTAATTATAATTATTAAGCACCTTAATGTGTCACCTACAATATACAACTATTAGGTTATAATACAAACCAATCCTCCATACACAATTTCTACTATTGAGCTATACCTTCTATATACTTATGAAATAACTGTTAAAACTAACAATCACGGTTGTCATTGATTTTACGGTCTATATATTTAACAGCCACAGTACTATAACAATCCGATAAGCCATCGAAATCCATTGTGTAGGAGAATTATCCTACATTACACTACGTTATCCTACATAATGCTACACTATCCTACAAAGCGCGTATTTGTATCAAATGCCAGTTTTCCACTAATTGATACGTGTGAAGTTTTACTATGGAGGTTAAACAGACTAGAACGATGTTTCTACTGTTAATGATATTGATATAAATGGATTAGTCATGTTTTCTGTAGGTTTGTGACACGTATTTTGATGAACAATAGTTTTTTGTGTTGTTACCGTTATAGAAATTTCTATTGTGTTTTGTTAATGTTACTATGCTTACACCTACATGTAAACGAGTATAATTTTGGCAATGCCAAAGAGCACATTCAGTCCCTATCTCCATACAATAATATTTACAGAAATAGGGAACAAAATTAAATATGTTCTTTAAGGGTTTAGGTGTATTTGCTATGTTCATATTTGTATGCATATTTCAAAAATAGCATGCACCTAACTGACGTTTTCATATCAAGCTTCATTAGATAATGTCACAACTTGCTACACTTGAAATAGTTGTTCTTTAAACGTTTACCCGCACGTCCTTTTACGGTGCGTAGTAAACACACGTCCTGCCAAGCGCACTTCTATCAATATTTGTAACAGTTGTTTGAGTTTAATGTTTATACTATCGATTAACTGAACCAGAAGACTTAGGGAGGCAACACATTGTGGGATAAAAATTAATGTAAGAGAGTAAATATTTACGTAAAAAAACAGGAGTTTTAACCCAGTCCGCTATAGAGGAAATCTACGGTTTAATTACATTTTATTTGCGACTTCAGAAGTTTACACTAATGTTTATGTGAGTCTTCCATACAAGAGTAAATCAATCCCTAAATGGCGCGATGCTATTTTGTATTTGTATCTAGCCCGATACGATAGACCTTCTGTAAAACATTACACAGTGTATACCCGTCCCGTCTATCCCACGAGGGCGTGGGAACTCTGGACGCGAGAAACGAGATCTCTCTCCACGATTGTTTGTCGACAATATAACGCTTGTCATGCGATTAAAAAGTCGTATCGGACACTTGACTTCCAATTGTTCTTAACTTCGAATTGTTCGACGCATAGAAACGTATGGAGATTAAATTACTGTATGAGATGTGTTGTTATTGTAGGTAATTTCTAAGGAATTCCTGTTATTTTTACCATGTACGTGTAGGATGCGTCAATAGTACCTTATGAGTACAATATCAATGTCATTGTTTGTCAGAAGGTAACAGCGGCATTTTATAAGGGTTCTCAGCTAAGGCTGCATATTTCTCGTTAACTCACGTTTAATGTGATATTTATTACATGAAATTTCACTTTCGAGACAAAACGGCATTCTAAGAAAGACATAAAATGAGCATTCTATTCACTGATAAGCAGTTTACCACAACACATTCCCACCAAGATAAAACCAACAACATTACAACAACAAATAAACTGCATCCCATTGTTTACGTGCACCATTACTGCCACATACAAACTTGTCGAAGTTAAACAAAAATAAATCAAGCAGGACGTTCGAACATGTTTCAATTTAAACATGTTTAAACAACGTGACTTGTTCCGTATTTAGTTGGTTAATGAGGATCTGAAGGAAGCGGGGGTGGGGCAGAAATCGAACACGTGTCGCCTTGCTTCCGTCACACTGTTTATGCTCTAGCCGAAGAGTTTCTAAACAGATGCGTTATAAAAGCTAGTGAGTTTGAACATGTTAAAACTCTCCGCACACGAATCAACGTAAGTCTGGTATACACGGCGATTTGTCTCCATGCAAAACTACAAAGTTTTGGATATAGGAACGCGTTGTTAGAGCCTAAAGTCATCGGTATCTGTTATTTTAATTAAGCCTAAAAAATATGTAGTTAAGAGTTTAATTGTGTTAATCTTCCACACAAAAAGTAAACGCCATCGTAAAACTTACAACTAAATGCAGTTTATACCTAATCTTTTAATCAGTGTGAAAACTGTTTGAGATTATGTAAGATATTTTGATCATTCAACACAACTCAATTACCGTTTCATCGCATTCACACGGGAATAAAGAAAGTAACCTTTCTTTAAACACTTATTATAGTAATGCAACAAATATTAATCAAATTTTAATAGCTATTGATTAACAAAGTCGGGTCAATAGTTTCTAAAGTCAAACAGACAGATTCAGTCTTTCGTCTAATATATTATTAAATGCGGAAACGGTTAATGACTGATTTCCTCTCGATGAATTAATAAACTCATAAAGACTGAATATATCATTAATTATGTAATGTTATCGTGGCCCAGTTGTGGCGGTATTTATTTATTCTCAATGCACCTAGGAATTTGGAATTTTTGTGCAATTGATTGACAGTTATAGTTCAAATGTGTAGAAATAACATTTCTCTATAGGTATGTCTCACGATGCAGTTTTATCGGTTTCATACAATTCATTAGATATTCAATCAGCATCAACAGTTGTTTAGAAGTCAGTCCAATTTGGACCTTTGATTAAACAGAATTATAATTACAAATCTTTTATTATGTTTTCAGTTATTGTACAAATAATAAATCTACTTATTTAAAGTCTTCAAATGAAATCTTTACCCGTAAAGTTCGAGCTTTTATTAGCCAACAGAACAAGGCTAACATTATGAATTACAATCGTGAACGGATGTCATCAGTCGGATACTAATTAGTGGCTTAACCTTATGCCAAATGACTAAAACTAAATATCATCATAAAGCTACATTGTTCTCATGCATTCATTAACTTAATCGTAACTTAATCGATGTTGTATTTATTACCATTTAACGCAAATAATCCTTGAACTTTTATGAGTTTAATTACTTTGCATCTATGTTTAATATTTGTAAGTCTAGCACTATGCATTACCCTGGCATGATACTGAAATGTCAATCTATAAAGTTAAGGCAGTCTCGGTGACTTTTTCGCGGTAGTTTCCGAAAGCGTTCCCGTTGCCCTCGACTAGGGAACGCAGAAACACTCCGGTGATTTTAGGCGGTAAGAGTTGGGCACACCCCTTCGCTTTCCCCGGGGCGATGGAAGTCTATGATTACCACCGGGTAACAAAAAAAAGTTACGATGACCTTTAATGTAACAGGCGACAGATAAACATGAACGACTTTTAGTTACTGTAACTGGTTCGGGGTACCGTATCTCTCTTTTACACTTGTGTATAAAGTAGACTGAAGATTTTACCTCATCTTTAAGAAAAAAATATATTCAGGTCAAAAAAAACCAAACATATTATCTAACAACAGAGTGTACACACCCACTCTTTGCAGTTTTTAATATACAACAGTCCATTTTCCATTATGATTTACGAGACAATACCTTTGATCCAATAACATCAATAAGCGAAACTTTTTGTGTATTTGTGAGCAAATTGTTACAATTCACGAATACATGTCAAGGGTGTTCACAGTATAGCGTGTGTACAGTTCGTTCCACATTGTTTGTTTAACCTATTCTTCGTTTTATGCAGAACGCCATAGTGTTGTGAATAATGAATTATGTACACGACTGTACTGTTTGCTGAAGTTTCGGTTGGCGTAAACGTAACCCAGTTTTGGAAAAAGTAGAGGTCGCAAATACGTGGAAGTTTTATGAAAAACTAACGTCTAACTTCCTTACAGTAATCGAGAAAGCGTAAAATACTTAAGCGTATAGTAAACAATTTCTATATAATAAATATAATTTGGAGCGCGTTGATTTGTTGGTTAGTACCTGTTGAGTTGAGGCAAGGAACTAAAAGGCTGTCTTCATTCTTAACAGCACCTGATATAACATCCATACATAGTTAGCAAGTTCCTTTGATCTAAAATTTACTCTAATTTTATAAAAAAATGTTCAGAAATAGTCACGTGCAGAACAAACATACTTCAGCACAAACGAACACAATGCATTTAATATGTGAACCATTTTATATCATACTAACGAGAATTGCTTATACCTACCCGTTTATCAATAATGCCTGTTAGCATATAATATATTACAGGTAGCGTTTTTGTTACAACTATTATATTACACCATAAACGCGAGCTTCCAAGATAAATGATAATTTAAATACTAAATACCTGCGAACATTTCTCGATGATAGAAAGTAAATTGGTTTAAAATTACTGTCGTTAGTGCTGGCAACATTAAGCCTAGTGTTGGCTACAATTTTATAATTATAAGTCTAGAGTTATTTAATTTACTATGTTAGTTTAATAGGTTTTAAGTAGACATAAAATAAAAAAAAATCCCATGTACGTTTTATTCCCGTTATAAGCTTTCCCCATATGCATTTTAATTATTTATGAAATTATATTTTTTTTTGCCATTGATACTAAACTTAACTCTTTAAAACGACACAAGTTTTTTTCAATATCTTAACAAATAACAAAATATCCTTAATACGACATTCGTTTCTTCCATTGCATTTCTATAGTATCCATTTTCAAAAACCAAAAACCGCGATTTACCGTCAGCCATTTTGTATCGCACGGCCATTGACCTCAGCTAATCATGGCGGGAGACGAATAGTAAGATTTATGAAGCGATTTCAATCCTACGGCCTTGTGGTAGTACGGTGGTCATTTCGCTCATTGCTGTCGACAAATTACAATGATATCACGTACCAGGACCCTATTCCAAGCTCTTAAGCGACATACACCCTTATTTATAGGACATTAAAGACGAAAATCGCGTTCATCGATTTGATTGGTGTTAACTCTGTATAATTTCGTGTTGTTTTGTTAGTTTAGTAAAACGTTGGTTGTTTTGAGGTTATCGTCATAAATTCTAATCAATTACAATTTGTGTTATACAAATTAAGTTACATTTGATATACAAGGCGATAGCGATAAAGGCGCGGTTGTATAATGCATTTACGTTCTACACGATACTGTTTCAAAGTGTGAATTCGGGCGCGCCTCACTTGAAATAATTAAGTGCAACTTCGCATGTTCCGGTTAATTAATGACAATTAACAACATTTGTTTAAGAGCGGTTTAAGTGAGCTTCATATTCGGGTGTAAAGTTACATTACAGTCATTGAATTTATTGCCAAGTCCGGCACACTATAGCTATCAAATAAAATGTTGTTTCTAATAAAACACGAATATACAAAAAATAAATTGTGTTATTGCTAGTTCGTTCACTTGTGCAAACGAGGGTAATCCTGACCGACATAATATTAAAAACCATGGTCAAATAAACCGCTAATCCAGGGGTGCAGAACATAAATACCATTGTAAACAAAAGCTGGTCCGACACCGACCACAAACTTAATATCCTTGATATAATTCACGGGCACGCTTTCAGGCTAATCTGATTATCTAGAGCGGCTAATATGGCCTGCGGTGCCTGTGGCGGCGGCTCCGATAATATATGTGCCATTGATTTGGTTCTATGTCAATTGGACTGTATTAATGTCGGTTACTTGATATATGGAGATGACCATTAGGTTGCGGACCTCTGGTTTACAGGCTATTGATCTGAAAAGTACGCTGTTCAAATTTTACTATTGCCGTCTACTTACGACTAGAGGTTTTGGCTAAATCTCTTCTTGCATGCTGGTCAGTAAACTATTCAAGGTACGATTCTGTTTTTTCGATTTCCCACACTTGTCAAATTTATCAGGGCATCGTGAAGGTTTTAAGAACATTCAATTCACATTTACAAGTAATACTTCTAATACATAGGTATTAAATTGAAAACCACCTCACCCAGATGGCGAAGAATATCTGAATGACATGCGGGGTCACCTATTCGTGCTATCGAAAGCTGATTTGATGAACTTTGTATATCAACCAAATGTCTCTTTTACGAAACAAACGAAGGCATTTGTACTAATAGTTTGACACCAAGTGTCAAGTGAAAATGATGTCAAGGGTTGACCCGCGGTCAATGATCATGGCTGGCTGAATAATTATGAAATCCAGTGCAGTTTTTATCACGACACTTTCGAGTTGTGTGACATTCATATTTCTGAAATGAAGGTTGATTTATCGCTTCTATTAGATCAGTTTTCATTACAAACATTGGATTGGGATCTTGGGATTCCCACAAACATAAAATTCTAAGTAAACACACGTAAAGTAAATACACTGTGGGACTATGACTACAAAACAGTACCTCATAAGCTCGATAATAAAGTCTCTATTACAAGGTGCTAAGGTCGCTTTTCCTATATTTTTTGTATTGTAAAAGAATAGTTCACCGTATTCACGTTTCATTCAACTCAGCAATAATGCTCGCGAAGTATTTACGACGGTAATGTAGAAATAAATAGGTCATAATTAGAGGTTCCATTAGTGACGGGGTCACTGCCCTCTCCCCCCTGCCCCACATAGGACACCCCCCTTAAATCAAGGTGCGATAATTGTTCGAGAAATTGCTTTTGTATTTATTCTTATCGAAGAAATAGGGGAGGTAATTGCTTTTGAGTATTTGTGTCCGTCAACCCTGTGGCTATGAGTTATTGTAAGAAAAAGGCGCAGAATAAAAATGTAGACAAGATGGCGTAGTTATGCACTTTTTTAATATTTTGCAGGAAACATTTATCTGTATTTTGACACGCAATAGTCATGTTCAAATAAAAAAAAAACAGTTTAGTATCAGTTTCCATTACTTTACATCAAAGGTCAATTATGATTTTTATTTTTCACCTTCCATTTTTCCTTTATTTATTCTGGTTAACATTGCACCTTTTGCTTTAGTTCAAGCAGTGTGAACTAGTACAGTACACCACATAAGTGCTCGGATCGCACTGCAAAAATCAACCTTATTACTTAGAGATAAGGTGCTGTGAATATCAAAACATGAACTTGTGTGGTTTGTTTGTATGCTTTTAGTATTCATGGCGTCGCGTGTACACAAAAAACATACAAAGGTAGCGAAACGTCCGTTCCATGAATGTTTGCGCAAAAAAATAGTGTTTCCTTCACGTTTCTCCCAAGGGACAGATAAATGTACGTGTTTTTGTGTTTAGTTAAAAATAGTCTTGAACTTGGCTGAAACACTGCCGTGTGTCTGAATTGTATCATGATTATTAATTTGTTCAGCGTATGCGATACTCCTTTTTAATTGCTCCTATCGCTATCTATCTCAATCAAATTTACAAGATTATTTAGCGAGAACATGTTTACACCATGATGTTCATTTGTCATGTTAAGTTTAAAAATCTGTTGAAGACTTTAGTCAACGAAAGCCTTATAATCGTGTATCCGTTAACAAAAGAGGTTATTAGCCCAAATTGCTCTTTCTCTGCCATCTCTTAAGCCATCACAACAAAACCTTTGTTCTTTTTCGGCTCAATAAATCTCACTTAAGTGTGTTCACGACCTAACATAAAACAGGTACAATAGATCTTGTTGTAAACCTAAAATAATTCCTACTTAGAGCTATTTTAGGCCAGTATAGGGCGTGGATAGAAGTGCGGCGTAAAGTCGCTTTTACTCCATTGATTTCTTGTGTAGCCGGTGGCGACACACCTTACTATGGTTACTATAGCCTCCATACTCATGGTAGTACAATGGCCCCGATGTATTTACACGCTATTTAAAGAAAGCTCTCTATAAACTTTAGTTATTCATGAGTTCAGTGCTGATTTCTAAGCAATAAATGTGATTTGTGTAAAGAGGTTTAAAGCCTTTGCTTTGTTTTTTTTTTTTGTAAGTGTCACAAACCTCACTAGAATTTCAAAATTAGAATTCATTCGTTGACGAAAGCAACATTTAACTTTGGTTTTAAAAAATTAAGTAGAACATGTCGAAAGTTCAAATTTCGAACTCAATATGAACAAAATGCAGCCACATTTAATTTTAATTATTGAATTAAAAAAAGTATCTTATTATTTTATGCCAGTTTTTTTGACACATTGAAAAAGAAAACAAAGTTTTTCCAGTTTGCTGAAAATCGACTACTACCATCTAGATAGGCAAATAAAAGGGTGTGTTCCGAACCACATGTTGGAAGTACGAGTACCATTTCGTTACTTCACGATTGCTCCCTTAGCAACAAGTATTAGCATACGTGTGTGAGTAAATACTAGTGGCGCCACGCGAGTCCACCCTCTAGTCACGCGACCCCACTTAACAGGTGGTGTGTTATAAATGGTACAAAGCATAGACAAGGGACGTAGCGAATGTTTTTTTTTACTATTGCGTTTTTTATTCTCTTTAATAACGTAATGGTAGTTTTCATTTGTTCTTTTACTGCATTTAGGCTATTGAATACTGAACAAATATTAGGTAATATTATGGCGAGATTTCCAGCAAAAATATTTGCTTGTGTAAAAAAGCTATACGTTTAGTATTTATTTACTAGGTCTCACCATACCTAAACTGTATTTATCCTTAAGATCTCTAACATATTACGTACCAACATCATTCTGTCTTAATAACTATCAAGCGGTATGATAAAAACAGCTTAATCTCACTGAAAACGTGTTTTACTCAAATTCGCACAGAAAAAAAAACAAAACAATGTCTATCATATCAATGAAAAACGAAAAGAGGTCGACATAAAACATTAACCTGCTTATGATTTGTGGCCTCATTGCATTTGATATATTTTCATAAGTATGAACACGCAAACAACATCAACATACACTAATGCGATATAAATTTAGTTAGATAAGTTATTTTTATAAGAAAACACTTTACGTAAGTATTTTCTTTTGGCAACTGTTAACTCTATTTATGAGATTGCCAGCAGTTTTCACAATAAAAATCTCACCTTTTTAAGTTGTACCTTATTTAAAAGTTTCTTTATAGTCGATCAGTCAATAGAGCAACGTTAATTTAATACAAATAGATTTATTTGTGACTAAGGTTGTCAAGTCCAAATAGACGCACGAATCGCGTTCCCTTAACATCAACAAGTCAAATACAATATTTACCATATTTTTCATGTTTTTTTTTACCAAATACGCTACGAATTCACTACAGCACTAGAAAGGGCGCCTAAAATTAACAAGACAAGCAACAAAAGGTATAATCAAAAGATCGTATCTTCACAAACTAGTCCATCGCACAACGGAACTACACTTTAAAACATGATAATGCACTACATTTTTATTTTTCAACGCAATTCATACACTTATCAAAAAAAATAAACAATGCTTTTATCATATCAACTCTATCTCTTAACAATAAGGTTGAATATCCCTTGACACGAGACTATATTCTTATGATTCGAAAATAAAAACTACATCGAAAGTGCTACACAGTTTTCTTCATAAAGGTTATATTAGCACTTAGGTTTTTGCGTTGCGCTTGCGCTTATTAGCAAAGAGCAGGCGTTTTAACTGGCTAATAGCAATAATAACTAGCTCAGGTAATTAGAACTTGACTAGCTCGTAATTACTTAAATGTGAGTCTGGAAAAGCTTTAGCTAAAACATAGCTGTTGACGTTTACTGTAACTGTAAGAAGCTTGTAATTATGAGTGTGACTAGATTTTTATATACCTGTCAGGACATTTTGGCCTAGCTTTTTTTAAAATTTGCAAAATACTTAGAAATTTTGATGTTTCTTTAAAACCCTATCAAGGTTACGCGAAATTTATGTGTATAATAATAAACTTCAGCCCTAAGAATTCTAAATAAAACCTGTTCATAAAGTGTGATTTGTTCTCTTCACTCTGAATTCGAATCAACAAAAGTTTACTTATTTTTAACAAGGCTTACAACCTTTTTACATATTTTTAATTATAATAGCTATAACTGGCCAGTAACTATAGCGTGTTAACCAACAATGAGTACCATAGAGAAAGCCGACAAAAAGCTCAGTTCATTCGCTCTGACCTTTTTAACCTTGTAACTTAAACTGTACCAAGAAATTGCTGTCAATGAACGAGTTAATGATTTAATCGCTAACCGAGCGGTTGAAGTTTAATGCCAAGTTTATAACATAAGGTTCTACTAGTTCTTATGGCGTTGTAAAATGTTATGCGATTTTTTTTTTTGTAAAGCTGCACTTGTGGTTGTAAATTTTAAGGTTATGGTCTAACAAGCTTTTGCCCGCGGCTTCGCTCGTTTTAAATTCAGAGTTTTAAGGTTTCCCTTACTTGATTAAGAACACAAACAGAAAAAAAATGACGCTAGTGTTTTTACCACACCATTTTTTTGGATTCTATGTTGAAAACTACGGAATGCTGCATACAATCTTCATGAATATTTCTCTCCGATTTTAGGATGGTTTAGAAAAAGGCAAAGTAGTCAATATCACTCTCTATCCCATCAACTAAATTGAATGCATATTACAATCATTGTACTCACAGACTATACGTTTAATCTTTAGATCAACATACGTTCAATATGTGGATGATAAAAATGCCAATATGCGTGATAAGTGGATCGATAGCAATTTGTTACACAACATACACTGACATACTCAGAGAAGTGTACATTTTATATGTGTTCTTTTAGAAAAATATACCTTTATTTTCCAAATATTATCATCAATTTCATTCAATATTTCGTTTTACTAGCTGAGCTCAGCGGTTCACTTGTGTTTGCACCCGTTCTAAATAGTTGTTTCTGTAGCATCGTGTAATAGTCTATCTAGCTAGTCTTCTTCGTTAGACGAACCGCCTTACACAAAAACGTATTTAAATTTGAATCAGTAGTATCTGAGATTGGCATGTGATATCAACCATATACACTCTTTTATTTATTATTGCTATAGATATAATAATATGTGTGTGCATTTATACTATCCAAAAAAATATTGACTAAATAAACCGACCTCATTGGATTTATATCCCGGAGTCCCTATTCACCTTTTACGATCTTACGACACACAATGTATTCACAAATTATGTGTGCCCTCAAAACGTATGTCCCCCCAATACTACACAACGAATAAACTGAGTCCTAACGTCATGTCAAGTAGTATTATTGCAGTTGTGGAAGCGTGACAGCGTACTATATGATGTAGAGTGCTGTCTCTTTTACACATAGTTATATTACTTTAAGAGTTGGTGGTACGTTCCCTGACGCTCACATGAACTATTCATCATATCACCCTTTGCGTAGTAACGTCAAGCAATGCCTTAGGAAACATAGATAAGCTTTATTATAATGGTCATAAGGTTCAATTTGTACGGTTTTGAAGGGTGAATTAAAAATACCATAAATCTAAATTAGTGGCTGTTCAAAGCAATTAGAAAGCTCTCGAGTTTCTTTGTTTTAATAGATACGTGCCCAGGTATCTATTTGTCATTCTCGGACCATTATCTTTGACAAATTTATTTGGTTTGCCACGTTTGAATGGGTAATTGTATGGTAAGGTTTAAGTAATTAATCTGGTGCTGACGTAAGGCGAAATTAGAATTTAATGTTTGTTTAAGAATTGAAAATTTAAGTGACTTTAATGTGTCTGCAAGATAAAGTGTCCCTTGACTTACGAATCTGTTCAAAATTACACTCTATGTTTAAACTTAATTTTTCTGTAAGATTGAAAACTTTAATTTTCTTCTGTCAATGTCTTTATTTGTTTTGATTATTACTACATATTCTGAATTAGTAGACAAAAATTGATATGCGATCTTTATATTAGTACCAAGCAATCATGGCAAGTCTCAATTTCCCAGCCTTTCAATTGTTTACAAATACAAAATAAACGTTTCTTTAGTACAATACCAACAATAGCAACAAACAAAATAGCAGCCCACGTGAGAGCCGCCTCGTAGGCGCTATAAGCAATATAAATAGAAATTGTTGATAACATACACACGATATCGACTATTCGATAAAACGTCGAGATTACAAAAATTGTTCGACGGAGACTCGGAACATTTCTTTTTGGACGAAGAAAACAAATGACGCTGTCAAAAATGTATTTGGTAGTGAAATATTGGTGTGATTCGAATCTTAATTGGTGGATGTAATTTAGAATGTTATTAAATTCTTAAGTATTGCGCTTGTATTTGATGGTCAAGGCAACTTTATAAGTTATGCTTAGACAATTTAATTAGGTTTCTTGGAATTTTGTCATGTAGCGTATAGTTAGCTAAGGAAGTATTTTTTCTCTTGTACTTGTAGCGCAATAAATAGCTAGAAAGTGAAATATTTAAGCCGACATTAATGACTTGGTGTATACTTCGACCAGAAAGTAGAAACTCCTGACCTTTTAAATCTAACCTGTACACAAATCAAAAAACTTACGCCAAAAACTTAACCCTTTACCAAATAACGACGTTTGACTAGACAATATATCCCGGTGTTTCAAACACACGAAAACCCACAATATCTCGAAATACCACAAACAGAACAGAGCGGTTCCGAGAAAGGAAACTGTCCTTCCATTAGTGTTTCCTTTTGGGAAGTCAACACATCACTCAAATTTCATTATACGGAAATATAAATTTAGCTCTTCAGATGTCACGAGTGCTACTATTTGAAGTGTTTTATATTGATCATGATTAAGACAAGTAGCCTTGGTTATGTGATTAGGAGGTTTAATTATTGCCACTGCTTATAACTATTTAATTGTTTGAGACGACGATGTGTTTTAACTAGCCTATTTTGGAAGTACTCTCGAGTCACTAACGGTATTAGCAGATACTTTAAAATTTGCTACAGAACTGGAATTAGTTGCGACGATGCTTATGACTCCTTCAGTCTTGTGTAACTTTAACTAGGTTCAAACATTATTTTATTTATGTTGCTCACTTCTGCTTTTGCCAGTGACATCCAATAAACATCCTCAGGTCTACATCACTTGTTTATATAAGATTCTTCTTCTTGGTTCCGACAAGGATTCTACTTTCATAAATGCGAAAGTTTTTGAGGATGTTTGTTACTCTTTCAAGCTTAAACGGCGTAACCAATATGAATTAAATTTGGCTTGAAGGTGACACCCTGGATTAAAACATTGGTTACTTTTAACCCACTGCTTAAAGGGAGGCGAAGCCACGGTAAAAAGCTAGTATTGTATAAAAATTAACAACAAACTTCTCCGTACTTTCATAACAAAATCTTACTTTTATCAAAATTGTTCCGAAGAAATGTTCTTTAGTTAAAGTTAGTGTAAAGAGGTTATCGCACTTGGTATCGCCCACATGCGAGTTCCATGGGTTCCGTACGCGCTGCATATTGCGTGCATGTGTTATTGTTTGTAGACGGATATACTGCTAGCACACTGGGTAAGTAAAGCTCAGAAATACAACTTCTAGGTAAGATCGAGAAATGAAAGACACATTTTTGAGTATAAATTGGAATATTAGCGGTACTTGGTACTACTAATGTTATTTTTGCAGTTGGTTTTCTTATTGTAACAATTTCGAAGTAAATAGGTTATGAACTACAAAGCTCTTTATCGTACTACGGAGCATTATGCTAACCCTGGGGTTGAAAATTGTAAACGATACCTGCATTTAATGACTATCTTTCAAAACGGCAAAGAAACGAAGCATAGTTAATGTTTAAACTATTTATTCATATTATATAGTGCTAAATGTGTCTAGCTATGTATAAGTAACTGAATAATAATAAATTATTTATACATATATTATATATTTTAAAAGCTTATACGGAGACACAGGTCTAACATGCAGAGGCCTTGTTGAGAACTTTAATCTTATGTGTGATGGGGGCATCTACTAAAGGTCATCCAACCTAATTATTATTATATTAACATTTCTCATTATACATATCCATTAATGATATTACAGATTTAACGACAGCGTTGGTAGGTATATGTAGATCGCGGTTTCCCTAGCCTTTGGCCATTGATTCAATTTTGTGTCCACCAAGCAATATAATTGTCGATTACTAGATATATTACAGCAAGTAGGTTTAAAGCTACTGGTCCTAAATTTATAGCCTTATTAATTTATGCGGACCTAGGATGAGGAAAAGTTTTATGATAATAATACATAAGTTATACTTATTACGAATAACCAATTTGTTTATCATAAGATTGAAGTATTACTCATCGTTTAAATGTTTCCTAAAAGGCACTCTTTCGTGTTTGCCCTATCGTCTCTTTAGTCATTATGTCCTTTTGCAACCTCTTCCTACAGTAAAACTGATGTCTAATCTATTCAATTCTATAAAAGAATTTATTCACTAACAAACCTGTTTAGACTTCAACCTCCAAAAAAGTCCAAAGAGCAAAAAGATTTAACACATAAACAAGGCCCAAACATTCACATTTTAATAGAATTAAAGAAAAATTAAACCTTAAGTACTAAATCATTGGTTAATTTTAATAGAAGCGGTATTTCTGCCCTCACCTTTACATAAGTTCAGCTGCAACTCTTAATTGTTCACGCTAATAATAAACTGACCCGCTTCCCGCTTGCTCTGCAATGTCTATTTTAAGATGTTCTTACTCATTGTTTCACATTTATATGTATTTAAATATAAATCTTGATTTACTCGTACATGAGTTAGATACGTCTTATTCATTACAATTTTCTTATTGAAAGTAAGTATTTATAGTCTAATCCGAATAAAAAATCTTTCTCTTACAAATCCCTATCAGATGTTGATAATTGTCGTAGAGAAAGAACTTTCTGTTTTTAAAAACTGCATGCAACTTCATGCTCATGAAAAATTGAAAATACGAACGAAGCCTGCTAAAACTTGTTATATAAGGCTACATAAATATACCAATAATATAAATCAAAGGTCATGAACATTATATTTGGATACCAAACAGCAAGAAAAAACTTTTAATTCGCTTTAATATTCAAGTTTTGCTAAAGGCTCGGTGGTGTGATGTGTGTGCAAAACCGTATCATTATATATTTTCCCACTATTGTTTAAATTTCGATGTTGTGAATAAGCAGGAAAATAAATATATAGTCATGGCACTTGCCTGTTTACTGAATGTTGTTTTAAACGTAGGTATTATACATTTTCATATGATTTACATCATTCATTGCACATCTAACGTACTTTTAGCAGCGGTTTCTTTGGCCAGCATAAGCTTTGATTTCTGAACATTTCTCTTTTAATCGGAATAGATTCAGACGCCTTAATAGTGCCTCATAGGCAAGAAATACACTATTAATTATACAAACGTAAATAATCCCAAAGATAAATACTTGTTGAAATATAACTTAACAAAGTTCAATCTAACATACAATCCACCCTTCAACAATAACATGTGACAAATACAGCTCCTATCACATAGCAATAAGGTTGATTATCATAATACCTTCTTACAAAACCTGTGTGGTGGTTTGTACTATCAGCTGATTACGTGACTAAGCACAGGTATAGACTGAAGTGCTTCAGACGTGAGATGACGTCACGCTATCGTAGACGTCATATGTAGACTTTACAACATAATGTAATATTAAAATATTACTCTTGAGTTTTTGCTAAGTTGTTGTGATTTGGAAAAATATTAAGAGTTTGCTTGTTTAATCATCGTATGTTTGAATTAAATCAGGGGTTCTTGTGTGTGAAACAAAGACTGTTATTGTTTGTAGTAGATAAATAGAAATAAAGTTCTACTCGATTTCTTCTTGAATATACCTACATAGCAAGTCTTAATTAATGCTGAAACTTAATTGTCACCTAAACATCATTACTTCAAAGAATTATAAATATCGGTCCAATTAAGTGCGTGTAGTTTAGTATTAGTGTGTTTCTACGTAAAAACAAGCAAATAGTTAATTATATAAACTGTTTATTTATAAATTTGCGTTACCATTTCCAGGTCAACTTATTGTTAAAATATTTGTTTATAGAAACTTTATTTTCTCCAATTGTTTTAACAACATCCTGTTCTAAATGAACCATAGATCAGTCCTATCCGTCTAGAGAAATGCAATATCGCCTTAGGGCAATCTCCAATCACGCTTACTCGGAATTAACAGGTTAATTATCACGTTATAATAAAATAACTATGATTTCGCTCGAGGCCTCACTAGTGGCTACATTTAACACGGGTTCAGTAATTATATAAAAGATTAAAGAAAAGTACGAAGAAGCCGTTGTGGTGCTAGCACTATATTGTAATATACCTACTATGTATGTATGTATAGTCGGGTCGACTTGATATTAACATTGAAAAGTCTCAGTGAATGTGACTTCGTTTTTTGTGAAATAAGCCAGAAATAATGGTAAAAGTAATGATAGGTGATTTAATACTTATGTAATACTCACTCTGTTCTTAGTTTAGAGGTTTTTTTTTGTGATAGTCAATGGCTAATTTGAAGAGTAATTTCAATAAGTGACTTTCAAATTTACTGGTTTACGTAAATAGTTCTGTTTGTTTCAAGACGAGATACGTGATGATGTTCACACATGTGGATATATGAATACGTCCGTACGCACGTTTACACATGGTTATTTAGTAAGATGTAAAATGAAGTAGACTAGACTAAGAAAGCAACAGATTAAAATCTCTAGGTAAAAAGTACATTAAGAAAAAAGCTCTAATACTTTATTACCGAGTTTCACTATCATCTTCGTTAAAAATACCATGGATTACAGACATAACAATCGCATTACACAATATTTCATCGTACATATGACCCCTCGTATAATCTGCATACGTTATCATCTTATCAAGTTCTCCCCTATCAGAGCGATAGGCCGATAGCAACGAACAAACACAATCGACCCGGTTTCTGCATACTTTAGCCTAAAATAACTCAATATTTATTACCATTTACGGCAACTTTCGCCTGAATCGTTACCTAGTTTATTTGGTGCTTAATTTTTATTTACATGTTAATAGTCAAGCGGTTTATGAGCTAAACTCGACAGCTGAATAAACATAGGTAGCCATTTTGAAAATTAGAAATTTAATTGTATGTCAATGAAGACTTCATTGATATTTATGTGTTTATTAAAGTAATTGAAAGTTTCACTTAATCATAATTAACTCAGTTTAATTTATTATCTATTTTTAATTTTGGCCATGCTAATCTTGGTGCCCTATTTACGCCAGTCAATGTATTTGAAGTATTGTTACGCATTCTACGCTAACAAGAAAATTGGAATTTTAAAAGTGATTTCATCTTCGCGATTCTCCTTGACACAATTTGTCTATTCACCATAGTTTTGGCCCTTATCCAGAATGACTCAATTCAGTTTCAATAAAAAGAAAACAAACGTTTCTGCATTAGCTAAAGTCCACAACGAAAATGAAAGTTCACAAATCTGAGTTTTTGTATCGTACAAATTCTTTTAAAATGTGGTGGTATTTAGGTACTGTAATAACCACGTGTACAATACAATGTGCGACGGTCGTGTCCTGTTGTTCTAGTGGTTAGTGGCCTTAACTGCTATAACAGAGGGCGTGAGTTCGATTCATACCCAGGACAAATGTTTATGTGATGAGCACGACCATTTGTTCTGTGTCTGGGTGTAATTTCTCTATAGTACCTATGTGCTTACTTAGAAACTAATAGTAGGATTGTCACATACTAGTAGTAGAACTGTCTAGTACTCATAACAACATAATAGCCGACTTTAGTATGCTTGATTTGAGTCTTTGTGTGCATGTTGAGGAATATTATCTAAATTCCGTACCTAAACTTTAGTTTACGCTACTCTCTTGTTTTAACCAACAAAACTCGTGAACTCGACCGTTACATTTAAAGTTGAGTTCGTTACAATCTGTGATATTGGTGGCAATACAGACCGTGGGAGGCCACACATCTGGTACACTTCGCTATTATTAACCCTTTAGATAAAATTACGTTTGAAGCTAGAAACTGTATCTATTATTGTTTTAAATACATGCTATGAATAATTTTCTTGTTATTACAAGCCTATCAAAATATTGTAATTTGTTAACTTGTTAAAGTTATGTAATTTGTAACTTTTAATTATTATTTTGCGAATATTGATTTATGTAACCAATTGTAATAGCCGATAGATCAAATAAATACAATTTAATGGTCGTAGTATTGAATTTAAAGTAAATTAATTACAAACACAAATGTTGTATGATTAATAAGAAAATGGTAAACTTTAATCTCACTTTTGTGAAGGATTGGCGTCAAGTGTATAACAGAACGTTTTTTGTAAATTGGGAATTTGGGAAGATTTTTACACAAAAGTGGGACAATATAAATAAATGATTCTTGTATGAGCATGTATTATTGTTTCGGCCTGTATTTTTGATTCTTGAAATAAATTCCATCTGCTTGACCTGTTCTCACAAATAATACCACGATACCCATTTTATTGTTATTCAGAATCTAAAATAAACTTCCAGAATCGTGTCAGTAGTTTAGCACAAACAGGCAGACATTTACATTTATTGTACAAGTGCTAATTCATATGTAGCAACGAGCACTAGGAAAAATCTAGTATTGATTTTAAAATCAAATGGATGACGTAAATGTTACATAGTATCCTTGTTTGTCGAGTAAATAAGTACTACTAAATAAATACCTATTTTAGACATGTACTTGTCATGTACATATTATAAATAGTATTGTAACTCTGTCTTTCCGTCTGTCATGTCTTGAAAGCTGAACTTCTCGACCGATTTTGATTAAGTTTGGGGCAAAAGGGCATTGGCTATTTATTTATTCTCGTGGTAACCGACTACCACGCGAACGAAGTCGCGGGTAAAAATAAGTATGCAAAAGTAAAAGACATCTTACGATAAACTTACTTTTGTAACTTCTTTTCAGAAAATCATTTACTTTTTATGAAAGTTTAAATGTCACGCGTATTATAAAATCCTTACCAACATTTTTTGTAAAATGTATGTTAAAAAAGACGATCTATTCATATTTGTATAAGTTGTGAATTGAGTATTATATAAAAGCGTCAAATTAGGTATTATTAGTTATTGGTATAAACTTTTTTACCTTGTAATGTTTAGTCATCGTTAGAACCAAGTTTTTTTATGATAAAGCATGACATTTATTAGTGCTTGTTGTTAGTAGGATGTATACTTTGATATCGGTTTTAGCTGCAAAAACATTACCCACCTCTGACGCAGTCGGGTAAAAAGTAGCCATGTGTTAATTCAGGGTGTCTGCTAACTCCATATCTACCAGATAAAATTTTCAAGCTGTTTGAGCCTGAAAGAGTAACAAACATCCATCCATAAACACAATCTTTCTAGTATTAAAATCAAGACTGTTTTTAGCGTATTACCAGTTTTTTTTTCTATGGCAGTTCCAATTTTCAAATTACTTATGTTTTGTTTATTTTCTGTTGCAGGTAAGCATAATTTAGAAGAGCAAGTTACTACTTTTGGCCTATTTTGTCTTAAATGGTGAGTTTTCAAAAATAAAGACGAATATCTATTTTATAAACTAAATGAAAAATAAAATGCGCCTAATTCGTCTCAATCCGTATAAATGATTCACTTGAAAGTGCGAGACAGATTGATAAGATTTCACGTCGACAAACCATCAAAATTGAATCTTAATCCAGTAGAAACTGAGTTTATTTTCAATCGCCTAAAGATGCAAGCGTGATGCTAACCAGAGGCAGCTATTTATCCTAGTGTCTCGTGTCCAATTACAATGATAATGAATCGTTCGCTGACAGTAGTCAGTGTTGAAACCGAGGTATTTGTCACACCGTAGCGTAATGTAATTATGTAGTTTGTAACTCGAGTGTGTAACACGATCGTATCTATGTTTGTCGGCAAAATGATGTTGTCGCGTTATTTGACAAATTTAGCGTCAGTTTAACTTGAGACTTTGTTTTTTTCTCGCTCTCTCTTGAGCTTTAAAGTGAGATAAGTATAGTGTCGAGTTTATCTAATAGTGTAGTGTTTTGTCTTACTTGGTTTACTCGCTGTTGCATTATTTTCAATTGGTATTTCTATGTGTGTCTATATTTATACAGTCCTTAATAATATTCTCTATACCCAAGAATATCAATCACCACGCCCAATATTAATAGGTATACAAAACCAAATACTAAGACCATTTCTCACATTGACACCCGATGCTATCGCTAATCGTTTCAAAATTAAAACTAATCTATTACTCCACTTTAACAGTGTGAATAAATCTTACTGGAGGCGTTACAGTACGGTGTGACACCCACTCTGGATATAAAATGTATAAATCGTCTTCTAACGCCAAGCGACAGACTGTTTCATTTCTTAGTTTATCAGATTAGCCTCTAGCTCTGTTCCCCTAGTACTTATCATTCACAATTTGTTTGTAAACTAAGATGAGATTGTTTTAAACGGAAATGAATTGCATTTTTAATTGTTTAGCTGTTATTGTTGCTGAAGATGTTGGTCTGATTAGCTTACTAGTAAATTGAGGTCGTAGACCTACGCCAAGTTTCTTACAATGCCTTTGCTTTGTTACAAAAATAAGCCTAAGGCCATTGACCTGAAAGCATAAATTATTTTATTAAAATAAATTGTGATTTCTTGTACAAACTAAATCGAGGACAGGAAATGTTCTTGAGTAATAATTTATTAATTAAACATTGTTGATCAAATTACATTATACTTGCATCAATCTCAAGTCATTAACTATAAAAATAATATTAAATTTAAATCACAAACCCTGGTACCACGTAATCTTTTATAGTAAAAGTCATCACTTAATTGTTGTCGTAACAAAATTACTAATTAGTATACATTGCTCTTATTCTAACGATTAACGATTATGTTATTAAAATAATAGCAGTAATTGATAAATCCAGAGTGAAAGTATCGCTGATTGTACGGTTGGTTGTGACAGCCAGTCTGACTGGTCGTAGTAATTATGAATTGGTTTTAGGGCATCAAATTAAACGGGCCGGTTATGGTGTTATTATATTAGACGTGCGTGCTTCAGATTTGATGAGACACGCGATAGATGTAGAGCATTACGTAGAGTCAGAAACAAACGACCATCATGACAACAAGAATAAAAAACTACTATCATAATTAATGCTGTATAATATAGGTAAGACTAAAAAAATGAAAAGCACTGACTATAGCACTAATGAATATTTTTAAGACACCAAAAACCTAGATGACTTCAAATATTTCTCTCACTTTGTGATTTTATATTTGATCTGATATCGTTGTTGACTGTACATTTTAAGTGGATACATCATCATTACGTTTTTTGTATATTATGAAGAGAAGGGCAATCATTGCAGTATTGGGTCATACACATTCATTCAATAACATAAAAAGTTAAAGCAGTTTGTAGTACAAAAATCGGGCTGACTAAAGCCTGTTCAAAAGACATTTCGGACAGGCTATAGTAGCGTGTAAGGGGCAAATAAAATAGAAATTGATGGATACTTCATTATCTATAATAGTCTTATTGTGACAATCAATGCTATCAACGCTCCCTAAACCGTAGTTGAATGCCATATTTATAAATTAGTAGAAGAAAAGACAAGTTACAGTTCTCTAAGTGCTAACTCTGAATGAATTGCTCCAATATATTAAACTGACAAGTCAAAATTACGTATCTTGTCAAAAATTAAAGTCATTCCAATAATCTAAAGCTCTTATGTTTTACTTTTCAAATGAATTAATGTATCATTGTCGGAGTTTGTGACGTCATTATTGACACAACACACCTATATATCCATTAACATCTATCCCACGACCAGCCAAATTAACAATATTAATCTAAAACAATTAACTCGGTTCCGTACATATGCAACAGCTTCAGGTCTATAATTTCTTTGGACGAACGAGAACGGAAGACATCACCTTATCGTAAGGGTCATCATACATTCACTAGGTTACGCGAACATGCGAGTATATCCATTGTTTCTAATGATTCGATCTGAGATTGGAAGAAGCTAAGTGCTTTTCATTGTACATTCACGCTTTAAGTGAAGGGTTGAGTAGAAATCGTTGATCGGAAGTTTGATTTTATTGCTTTTGTTATTTCTGGTATCTGGTCTTGTAGTTATGGGTTATAAAACCACTGTTTTCTGTCTTACCTGGCCTGTCTTCTCTGTTGCTTCTACTATGAACTTTTAAAACAAGACTGTTGCTATTGTAGAAGAGATCGCCCACTACTTTACTCTGCACGTATTGGCATCTTGCTCCCACGATAGCGACGATCTCTCTTTAAGAGATCTCTGTACAGGCACTAATTGTTATACCTCATACAAGTACTAAACGCCTAGATCCAGAGCTTACAGTTAGGGTAAAGATAATTATTTTCAAATATGACACTTTTATATAAAGATCACACGACCCAAATGCTTTGCCACCGTTAAGAAGCACAGTTCTCAAGATGTCATTACGACAACGTTTATGTCTATAGGATGTGGGGCTTAGTGCCAATCTATGGAGGATTATCTTGGCCTTACCAGGTTAATTGGTGGTACTACGAGAATTAGTACTTAAAGGTACAATAAATAATGTATCGAATGCTTCAGGTTTATTGCCAATTCCTTTCAATATTTTCAATCCTATTTCTTCCTTTTCATAAAGTTAAATGGAATTGTCAATAGTGACTGTCGCCACTTGATCAAAATTAAGATTATCTATCACTTTATCCATTAAATTTTCAATTATATCAGCTTTTAGTGTTTCAAAAGACCCAAATTGTACAATGCCGATGTTTATCTTCGTGATTGACTTACAATCAGTGCGTGATCTGACTTCGTAACATTTGTTTCAAGTGCACTATCATTTCTTTAAATCAAGCTTTCGTTTTTGCATTAATAATGTCGCGTGAAAGAAATGGAACGTAACATGGAATTTGATGCTTGCGAAATGTCGCTACCAATGTTATCAAATTGTGGTTGTAATGTTTCATAAGTACAGACCAAGTGTCTGATTTTGAACTCCATTCAATCCTTCAGCCCATTCTTAATCTATGTTGGGATATTCTTCAAATCTTACCAGATTCAGGCATTTTCTGTATAAAATGCCTATCTGATCTCCACAACCCATTTTACTGGGTTACTCAGTATCCCACAGTCAGACTGTATGTTGAAGCTCCCTAAAATGTCTAATGACTTATTCAGTAAGGCCATCTGCTGCCATATCCTCTTACACATTAATTATTCCTTACTTTATTGTCCCCTGTCCTTTTTCGTTCACAAGTGACATCGGTAACTTCTTCAATAGTCTTTTGTTTTGTTTTTTCAAGTATCACTTCAAAACATGTGTTCGTTATAATTTGATTTCGTAGTAGTGGCGCAAGACAGAAAAACGTGGAAAGACTTGGGGGAGGCCTTTGCTCAGCAGTGGGACACAATAGGCTAGGAAAAAAAAAAAAAAAAAAGTAGTACATTGACTTCCAAGAAGTCCTTTTTACCTGGTAATTTCAAATACACCATGTCAAGACAAGAATAATCGAAAACAAAGAGATACTACAGTCCTTCAAGTAAAATAGGTCATAAACAAATGTTAACGCTCACACCATCCGTCACAAGACTCAAGCCATCTGTTAGTCAGACGCCAACTAGGTCCTAAACACCACTATAAATACATTTTTACTTACCACCGACTCATAGGAACAAACCATCCATCATTTTGTCGGTTTGAGCGACGGAGTTTCGACGATCGTTTACAAAATTAGCCTCACTGTACTTGATCCACTTAAGGGTTTCGGCCTACACAATGCTTGTCTGTTCAACGTGTAGCTATTACGTGTACTAAGACCACTGGCTTAGTAGGACGTAAAGCGATTTATACTGTACTGATTTTTTTTCATGCCATATTTGAGTTGATTCTTTTTTGTCTTCATTTTTAGTGGTTACGTTGCGAATAGGTCTCATGGAACCTTCTTGCTCTATTTGGTGGTAATACAAGAAAAAAGTGTTATGAGATTGATAGGAATGCTTCATCAATAGAAGCTTATTTGTATTGATTTCTTGTTGATGAGTTCCATCAACTGCTGTACTTGAAAAAAGTAATCGAACCAAAGCTACTCCATGGCTGAACAAACAGATATTGTTATTCGTTTTTGTGAACCTTGTATTGTAAACGTTTCGAATCACGAGCAAAGGTACAATTATTTAAAATATTCATGAATTCTGAATGGCCATGGTCATTTGCTGATGAGCCATTGAAGGCTGCCACCTAAATAAGGGCTTAAGAAACAAAAAGATTTGAATAAACTGTTATGGTGCTTAGTACCTTTGTGCTTTTGTTAACATTGTTCCATTATTTGTTATAACTACTGCTCTTAAGAACAGCACTAAAACCCTCTTCTTCCTAATTTCTGTACTAGAAAACCACATTTACATTATTTCTGGATTGTGTATCACTAGAACCTATTGTTCAAATAGAATTAGTATGTCCTATCGAAGAAATCTTTCAATTAGCCGTCTTACACAAGTGCTAAAGCAAGAACCAAGATGAGGTACCAAAGGTTGAATAAAACTAAATGTACCTATGACCTGTGAATGATCGAAGTAGGTACTTTAAAGTGCTATTTCATAAGAAACCCTCTAACCGTGTCTACATCCAATCGAGTAGGCTGCTGATGAATAGTGTTATCCACCGCAATCAATCTCGTTGAGACAGTGATTGAGCCGAAGCGCCGGTGGGAACTTCTTATTCATGTGATTAATTGTATATATGTACTATTTATCAAACTATAGCTATAAGACCCTTATGCGCCTTGAAATAAGGTTTGTGGTGTTTGAAGTGTGGAACGTAAGCCAGGTGGTCAAAACGTGGGTGGGGAAAAACTGTTTAAAAATTAATGCCTGTTGTGTCGTCGATTTTTCAAGTGGACATTGATGCTCATGAATTGGAAAAAAATGTATAAGTAACTAGTATGCATGAAAATCTATGTTATTTTTCAAGGTTTAGAACAGCACCTGGCTTATTGATGGTTTTTTTTTTGTAGATTACATTAACATCTAACTTGGCCATAACTTTTTGCTCGATTTTTACTTCTTCTTGAGTCAATGCCAGGTTTCAAGCTTCTTAACTCTAATACTTGTAACATTGCATTGAATGATTCAGACAATACGTATTTATCTTTGTACGAACTTCAGTACTCGCTTACGCATCTCAGAATTAAGACAAATAGTCGCGTGTCATACTAATGTCAATGTCACCATAACAATCCTAAGTTTACAGTACATTTATGTTCGCATACACGTTGCATAGAATACATAGGTTATGTTCTGTCTCATGCATGCTGTCATGACGCTGCATAAATATTATTTTATAGTGAAGTATAAATTATGACCAGGATACCGTAAGCCGTCAATAGCATTGTCGTTGTGAATGGATGCAAGGTTTTATAATTGCTTTAAAAATTTACCTTTGAAAATGGTTATGAGGACTTGACTTTTCATAGGTTATGACATGACAGAAACGCAGGACAGAAAAACGTGGAAAGACTTGGGGGAGGCCTTTGCTCAGCAGTGGGAAACAATAGGCTAGGAAAAAAAAAAAAAAAATGACATGACAAATCTTTTTTATTGAAGAATAACATGAAATACCGCAGTTTAGAAAAAACCTATCCTAGTTCTATTATATTCATGCGTCTTATTGATTACTAGCTGGAAACTCAAACGGTTGGATTAATTTCATCAAAATTGATCCAACCGGATCCAACTCATAACTAGGTAATTCTGTTATGTTTAATGGAGTACAAGAAAGCTGTCTTGATGTCAAAAAGTATTTCATACATTTAAATGTTACCCCTAACGTTGTTATTCACCTTCCTCACATTTCTGTTCACCCCGTTCCACTTCAACATTCACCGAGATCTTGATTACAGTAACCGCCCGCTAATTAAATCACAAAGCCATTTTCAATCAATATCAAAACACTTGATAACTCGCTATCCGATCATTACTTTCTCAATAGCTTCCTGATCGGAATATTAATATTATTTTAATAGTCAATAATTATGGTGCTATACAGCTATTCAGCTATACCAAAGTTTCTCTTGTTAAATGCTAACAAGCTCACACTATAATTAACTAAACTGCTTCTAGTTTCCTTTGGCATAGTAACGGCTAATCATTGTTTGCTTCGTTGTATTCTGTTTTAGTGGACAACTTTATTATTGCTCGCTAATTGTCCGCTTTCTAATATTATGGGGGACTTTTACGAGTTTGTCTTGTACTAATTCTGTTATGTCTTTCGCACTTAAGTTCCCTACTTTCCTTAGTAAAGTAATTTGTTCATAACAAGAGTAGGTATTCGACCTCCGTGCATCGCTGGCTGTATGTTGAAATTCCAATGCCACAGCATAGTGATTTAAAATGAAATGTGTTCCAATTTCAATATGATGAGCCATCGCAAGGTCGTGAGTGAGAGTAGGCCTGTTATTTAGTCGTAACTATAAAAACTACTAAATAGAAAACGATTAAATTTTCCTTAAAGCTGTTTGCATCTATCTTTTTGATTATTTGATCAGTAAACAAATCTAACACTTTTGAAAGGCTAATTATTGTAATCTGTCGTCAAATCAACAAATGTGATTAGTTGACTATAACACAAGTTTGGTGACAAATCAAATCACTTGACATGACGTTTGACAGGTGAATAACATTTTTTTTGTGTTGATCTGCATTTTACAAACCGGAGGCCTTCAAATTTCATATTTAAATTAGAAGTTTTTGGTTTTTCTATGATTACCTTTGATAACTTTGCTACTGATACTTTATAAAGCTCATCATCTAACCTCTACTAACCGATACTGATTTCCTGAGGTACGGAACCAACAACTGGACCGGTTAACTTTCCAGTTCACAACTAAACAAATTTTGCTGACACACGTACAATTCACCACACAAAAAGCAACAAGATATCTAAATCTCAACCTTGCTACTTCGGAATAAAGTCGACTTTTATTTTTATTTGTGTAAAGCATGTGCGGAGGATTGTACCTATTTATATTTTCAGCTAATTAGTTGTCAATCATGTGTGATTGACTTATTTATAATATGTGAAGCTGTTTGCCCGTGCGGATATATGATTATAAATTTTGTTGCGTAAGTTCAACTTCCTTCCTATATTGCCGTTAGCTTTTACTACACTGTTCATGTTTTTCAGTTTATGTTGAATTTAAACCACTTTGTATACATTTGCTTAAAGTTCGAATACCTCTTTTATCTAACTTGTTGTCGCGCTAGCTTTCGTCGCCTGTCTTTAGACAAGTTTCTACGACCGCTAACGCTGACAAAATGCTCAAATGTATTGAAGTGGCAAGTCAAAGTCGCGGAACGGAATTTCATTCCTATAGCATTGAATTCTCTATTCGTTTACTTTTCTAATGCGATGGCACATTGTTAAGGCCCTCGGATGTGCACCAACGATAACCGAAATAATATGTCCCTACTAGCTTTTTCTATGACTTTGACCTCTGATGCAGTAGCTGAAAATGCAAATGTCAACTAACTCCATACCAAATCTCATCAAAATTGATCCAGCGATGCGTGAAAGAGTAACAAATATACATACTCACAAACTTTCGCGTTTATAATATTAGTAGGATATAACGTATCGAGTATATGTATATCTCAACTATGACATAGAGTCTCAAAAACGTGGTCATATAATCATAAAACATTAACCAGTGTTATCTAATTAGCTTCTAGCAACACAGTAGCTGGTTGGTCTAATATATTTATATTTCTATATCTATACCCTGGTCTCACGCGACCAATTGACCTAGATTGCGATTTTTAACATCTGTTCATACCAGCCATTACATTTGAGGATCAGATTTATTATGGCACGATCGGTTTACTGTTAATTTAGATAAATTGCTTTGCGCATGCGCTTTCCAAATGGCTGGTTTGATGTTTAAAATGTTGATTTGATAGCCTGGGGTGATTGAACTTGATGACAGTTTTAAAAAACACAATTAACTATTTAATTATTTTTATATATTCTGAGAAATTATTATAGCTAAATTTGAGTCGGGAAAAATATTTGTTTACAAGTGCTTATTCGTTTTAGCGATAAGCATTTTATTACGACATTTCTAATCTAAATAAAGAGGAACTAGGTATACCTACTAAGTTTTGATGAAGATTAGATTCATATAAAATATTTCTAAAAGAGCTAATACTAAAATACTTATATACAAAGTAACAGAACCACAATTACTCTCAAACGGTTCATAAATAAAACCAGAGTAGTAATAATAATACATTTGTATGTAATAGACAGCGACCAAGGCATGGCGCCACATGCTAAACAAATTACATTAAAATAGGTCACTAATTAATTTAGTTATAGGAATGACTACACTACACGTAACAAGACATTCACGAAATCGATAAAACAAAACTTTTTAACTCGAAATCGAAATCGATAAGTGACGTAGTGCGGAAATGACACAAAATTACACAATGATAAAGAATAGCTACTTATACAGGTAATGCAACACGAAAACTGAGTAACGTCAGCAAAAAAGTCGATTAACAAAATCAGATCAACAAACTTTAAAGTGCTCTGTGACTTTCAGAATTTTAGGTCCTTTAAGTTTTCTGTAAAAATCTGAAATCAAGATTATTGATTATTAAGGTAAGAACAACTGATTCTATTACTTTAGAGTGCTTTTCTGTCTTATTGTGTTCGTAAACTTTCATTGCTGACCGTACAATATGACATAATAACAATAATAGATTGCGAAACGAACTTTTCTGTACAATCTACTAATTTTCTACTCGAAGTAGGGCATTGTATGAAACAAGCTGCGCGTGAGTCGATTCTCGAGATCCAAGGTCGCTGGATACGTTCCAGATTCTTTTTTTATGTTTTGACGATGTTGATACTTTGATATTTGAAGGGCTTCTTATTTATCATAGTTCTTTTTTAGTGTAACGTGGACTACATTCGTTTAATGTGGTTACACCAAAGCCAATATTAATTTGGTTTGAACTTGCTCGTTCTTTGCTTTTATTTTCTTTGTTTACTTGAACTACTTTGGATAAAGTTGAGGTTTTCATACGAAATTTTATTTGCCGCTTTGAGGGTTTTAAAGTAGGTAACAATACTTACAATAGACCAAAGATGACGATGTAGGTTAACGACTAAATTGTCGTTTACAAAATCATCAACATTACAAAGAAGTAAAAAGTAACACTTAAATATAAAACCTTCTTCGTACAATACGGTAAAACGTTTTGAGTGATATAAAACCTTCTTGGTGTAAAGCGCCTATCATTTTGTCTTTACCAGCCAGATTTCCTCCCATTATCCTAACTTCAATATAAACGGTATTACCCAACATTGCCTTAAGACTTGAAACAAAAACATCCTTTAACTCGTCAGAAAACAACACAACACTACCAAAACCTCTTAAAGTATTGCTGTTGCAAGTGTATGAGCGAGACAGCGCGCTACAGATTGTATATCGGCATCTCGCTCTTTCACTTACAAGTCTTACATTAGGAAGTGATGGTAGGTTCCTTGTGAAGTATTTCCGCCAATGCGTAGGAGAAAGTACCAGTAAATTGCCTCAAGTGCATTACAAGTGCGTACAGTGTTATTCGATTTTGATAGGCCTATTATGCACAGATTTCGGTGCTAATGCTCTGAACTTCTAATGTCTGGTTCCGTGATTGTCAGTTTCACTTCACTTTAGAATTATGCAGATTATCTGTAATCTTTGATTTCGTATCTGTTTTTGATAAGAGTGTTAAGGATATCGATATACGACGACTAATATTTTTAGCTACACAACAGCTGTTGACCTTAAAAAATCATTAAAAGATACCTCATGGATAAAAAATGATTTTCGTAACTTCGTCGTAATTTTCGCATAACGCCATCTGCTTACGAAAAGAAAACAAGATTCGTCAGGGATAAAATTATAGGACTGTGTAGAAAAATAGCTGTATTCAGAATTCAGTTGTAATATTGATTTTATCAATTTTAACAGCTATCTACTTACGTTCTTTGTCTATATCATGTACTTTAACCCTTATTGTATATAATATTAGCTAAAAAAACAGTTACATCGAGAGTAGGCCAAGTAATCTATTGATATTTAGAACCCAATTCTTATTACATCATATAAAATATAAACACATAACATACAAAGAACATGACAGGTATACAGTTAAATCTATTACTCAACAGTTGACAGCTCAAAACGTTTAATAAAACCTCATTTTAATAAACCTTTTCGCAAATCATTTGTCTTGTAAATGTTGACCCGTGTTATGTGGTTATTAGATGGATGGGTGTGCAATAGAGTTACTTACTAAGACGTATATTGCGACAGAAATGTTTAGGGTATACACACAGGATTTAAAAGTTACGTCTGATAGGGTAGAATGGAAGAAAAAAACGTGTTGTGCCGACCCCAAGTAAAATGGGACAGGGTCAGGAAAATGATGATGATGACACAGGATTTAAAAGTTACAAAAAGAACAGTTTTCTTGTAGTAGCCTGATGGTTCAGTGACTGGTTTCGTATGCACTTAATTGCAATTTTGTACCAATGCTATAAACAACGAATTTATAGGAAAAGGTTTATGTCCAATTGTGGGATTTTATAGGCTGCCCACTGCTGAAAGTTACTGTGTTTCCTCGCAGCTTCATTAGCAGATAACGCAGAGAGTGCGTCTGCACAGAATGTCAGCTACCTAATTAAACTTATCAAAACATTGACCTTAACAGGCGTGTATGTTGATGCCACTCGCATACTTTTAATTTTCTCGCAAACGAGCCACTGACCACGACCACTGGTTGCCAGAAAAAGTACACAATAAACGTACTTCATACGTACTTTTTGGAGAACAGTTTTTTAAGTGACTTGCGCTGCAGCGCTGGCCACCAGTGGCCAGTTGACGCGAAGTTTTACCTTTATAATAATCACACTAGATGATACTCGGTGTGTTGCGCTATCGGTACTGTTGTAATTTGAAAACAAGCAATGACAGTTCGACAGCTGATTCCATGACGTCATCAGTCATGCGTTTAATCAATCATATTGTAAAATCCAGTATGTTATTTGTTGTGTAAATCTATTTTCGATAAGTTTATCTTCGTAATCTAATCTGTAATGTCTTTCGATATCCTGCAAGTATATGAATGCATCATGACTTTTTATTTATACGTTTCTAAGGAAAACTACGTCGCATTGCATATGTTAAATACTTTTGGGATCAAAGTCAAACGAGGCGATGACTTTCGACGGATAAAAACAAAAAAATCTTTATAAACTAGCGACCCGCCCCTGTTTTCAACGCTTCGTGAAACAATCAATAAAAAATTCGGCATCAAACCGCAGTTTTACATTTGTAAGCACACATAGGCACACACATATGAGAAGCGACTTTGTTTTATACGGAGATGACAAGTCTTTTTCTTAGGCCTATTAACACGTATTACACAACCCATTCGTAAGCTCATCATTGGTAAAATTCAATTTCCTATGTACCATCAGTACCGTGTTTTTCAATCACTAACTTCATAAACTACCTTCATATTAAAACATCGTAAGGCCATTTCATTAACGTCGAAAAGTGAGGGATTGACGGGTCAGGCATCAAATTAATCTCATCTTAAACGACTGAGCACTTTCACTGAAGTCACAGTATAAATAGATACAGTACTACAGTAGTAACACTCAAGCGTTTATAAAAAAATAAACGCCTTTAGACGCACGGTACGTCACAGCCATAGTGTTCACGTACAGCATTTTAATTACATCGAAAACGCATTATTCGTTCGTCATTGCGACACGCTGGTGACTGTAGGATGCTGAGTCTATTCCACGATCCGAAAGCGTAGGCATGACTAGTGTTGCGTTCATTTGCATGAAGACGTCATACTGCGTATTTTATTACACTGTGCTGATATTCACTCAGTCCACCACTATTTGTTAAAAGACCATGATTGATCATGCTGTAGATTGATTATCATATGTCACTATTAAAATAACCTTCATTTCTTTAAGATATAAACCTCATTTCGTTTTCAATTAATTACTCTTTGTCACTTATTTTATTTCTATTGAGATAAGAGAAAATTTTGCCGTTAGCTACTGAGTTCTATTGTTCGTTTCTGGACGTGATTTATCATTTGCATTAATATTTAACAGATGAAAGTTTAGAATTTACATGGATATTTGAAAACATCTGACCTTGTGTTAGGTTAGAACATAAATAATGGTGGAATAGACGCGAGGATATGCACCTATTTACTACTGGACCAACAAAACTGAACCAGACTTATCACTGATCTGACAAACTAATTTGAAATTGTCTTTGTTTTGTCTATGTAAGATCCCACTGCTGAGCTAACACCTTCCCTGTTTTCTTCCTCCTCAAAATAAAAGTATATTTTTTTAGTAGGTTAGTATTACTTACCAGTAACTTAAAAATGGTTTGGATTGAAACAGAGAACAGACTTTCAGAATCTGAATTCCAGTGTATGAGGCCGGCCTAGGAGGTGATAGTATACTTAGAGTAAAAACTCAAGTATCGTGTATTAACTTTCTTCAACTGCTTTGTTCAGAACTTGTATGTGTATTAATTAAAGTGCTTTCTGATAAACAGTCTTTATTCGTAATAATTATATTGTTCCAAACGGTTAATTCAGAGTATTTTAAGTTAATAACTTCATTTAGTAACACCTAATTTAGATTGGTTTCCATATCTTGATTGTATTAATTTAACGATTATTATTATTAATTTGACCTTTAGTTCATTCCGTGTTTTATGTCACTTTTTCTCTGCAAAATTGTATCATTAAATTAAAGATATACAGATTAAAACTGCGTTAAGATCTTAACACTAATAATTATATTAGTAATTTACTTAAGTAGACATAAATTAGTTCTGCATATAACCATTCAGTTCGTTTATATTGTCTTCAAATCGGTTCTCAAACATTGATCAACACAAAAATTTGTCAATCGTCAGTTAAACGTCTTGTTAAGCTCTGTGACTGGTTGTAAGTTTTAATATCAACCAATCACAGTCGTGATCAGTAGATTTGACAGCAGATTCAATTGATCAGCCTTCCAGAAATCGGTGGATAGACATAGTTTCCTTCGTTTAGGTGTGATTGGTCCAATTCGCAATTGGTCTAATGTTCAAAAAAACTAATCGCGAATATGTTGAATTGGACCAATTGCGTCTAAACGGTTATCTTGACACTTTGACAGACATTCTTCAATATACGACTAGCTTTTGTTTTCCTACATCCTAAGTTAAAAGAGGTCTTATATCATAAGTTGATTCACAGTTCAATGACCTCGTCATATTATTAGCCCGTTCTTAACAATAAAAGTGATGATACCAACTTTTTTACTGTCGATAAATCTTACCGTAGTACTGATTATCGGATCACTTTACAAGGCTCCTTGTGTAAATCTTGTCTCATAGTACTAAGTTTTATGTGTCTGTATGTTAATTGAATTTAAGTCTTCTAGTTATAATATATCTGGCGTAGGTATCCATAGAAAATTGTTTATATTTACTTTGTTAATATATGTTTATGTATAGGTTCGCAAAATAATCTAAGTTACTAAAATAATTAGTTTCCATTTGCTTTGTTTTGTTGGATGAAGTGTAAAACGATTTCCATTAAAAGCTTTTTACGAATTGTGTATAATATGGTTCTATACTGCTTAAACGGTATACTTTACAGTTATCCTTTTAAAATTTAATACTCTCATTTCCATTACCAATTATGGTAAACAGGCAAACAAATACATATTACTTATATGTATAAATTACTGACGCTTATAACAAGCGTAAAGAAAGTGCAATAAAGATATGTAAATAAATTAAACGTCATTCAGATAATTGTTATTACGATAATGACAGTTTCATTATACCTAATTATTATTATTTTATTATTGAAAGGTATTTTCCTTTAACATCGATAAACGTAAATACCGAATTACTTTGGCGCCATATGTATTTAGCGATTACTTG
The DNA here is from genome assembly GCA_941860345.1 of Chrysodeixis includens. Classification (NCBI taxonomy): domain Eukaryota; kingdom Metazoa; phylum Arthropoda; class Insecta; order Lepidoptera; family Noctuidae; genus Chrysodeixis; species Chrysodeixis includens. The sequence goes on along the minus strand of OW796113.1, from coordinate 7,449,410 downwards.
AAAAGATATCCGGTCGAAACGATTATGTAATTAAAATGATAATTATTAATTAAATGCATAATTATAAATCCGTACAGGGATAAAAGATTATTTTTAGGGTAATGTTTAAAAAAAAATAACATTGATATCATTACTAGACATTTCACACACATATTTTTTTGATTCTACAAAAAATGTCGAATAACCTTATACTATAAATAAATAAATGTAATAAACATTAGCACAAAAAAGTCAATTGTTTAGGCAAAAAATCACAGCCATTTTTAAATATGAAGGACGATGTGGTCTTTGTTGTATGCGCGAGCGCACCATGTAATGGAACTAAGTTAGGTGTACCTACTAGTAGACGATTTATATGATATGTTTGTATAAAAATTGTGTGTAGTATAATTTACAAAACACTGGCACGTTAAATCAAATATTAGAATATAATATAATACATTCCACAACTTTCACACAACGAACTAAGCTCTCTCGAACAAGCAGAGCTTGTATTATGAGTAGGTACTAGACAACTGAAAAACATACTTACATATTTCTAAATATATACATATTAAAGATAAATTACACCGAAACACAGAAAAAAAACATCGGGCTCATCACACAAACATTAGTTCTGGGTGGGAATCGAACCCACTCTCTGGACCCGATCTCTGGTAAAGTTGGTATGGTAAACACTCCGTTTAATACTCTGACTATACATCAAAATTAACTCGTCAATGTACGCTAATTACCTTCAACATACATAGAAACAAAACGTACACAATCACACAAAGGTGTATTAAAATAACAACTATATTAACGATGCTTACATAACAATAGAATTAAGTCATCATAATAAACTTTCTCACAAAAAAATATTATTTCATAACGTAAACAAAAGATTAGAAAGTGACAAAAGACTGTCAGTTTTAACTTTGAATGTTTAGAACAATACAATGATCAAGATATTCGCTACTTTCTCTGGAAATTGTCACCAAGATTTAATGTCCAGCACATCTTCACACGGTGGAATAAGGCTTGAATTAGTTGGAAAAGCTTTTAAAGATTAATCATGACTTTGTTACTTGTTTACAGTAGATTTTTATTGAAAGGTATGTAAATATTTAATCTACCAACTTCTTGCTAATGTAGTACCGATTGTAATGTGTTTCTTTCATTTTTGTATGCGACAGTCATTTGTTAATTGGTTTCAATTTTTCGTCGCATAATAAAGACATTTTCTCTAAATGCGTTGCAAAATTATGACGTGAAAATGTATTTGCAAAAAATTTACTTACCTAACCTGATTTAGAAAACCTAAAACTTTGTCCTGTCGAATACCATATTCTGGATAATGCCATTGTTACATATCCCCAAAAGTTAGCAAAGAAGAAAGTATTTTTAATAAGTATGATGAATTACGTTTAGTATTTTACCAATATCAACAAATTTGAATACAGCATGACAAATTTACAAGTTGTAAATCACATACGAATTTTCTTTTACAACAGGTGTCCCATGCAATCATAAATATAACTTTATGAGACGATAAACGTCAATACGAGATATAAATAACATTTGCATAAGTAATGATTATAAAATCTTGAATATTATATTCGGAAAAGTTACGGTGCATTATCAAACGCGAATCGAAAATCGATTACTTGATCGATGTTTGTGTATAAATAACTTTCTTGAAATATTTTCTTATTTATGGCTTCTAATCAAGACTGTTTTATGCAAGGACTGTTTTATTTTATATGTCTTAATAACTTCTCTATCATCCTTTCGTTTCCAATTGTGTGTCATGCGTAGTCGATGCAATAAATTCGTCCCATCTAATCTTATCTTTCATATTCCACCTACCTCTTGAGGTCCTTTAGGTAAATAATACCATCATCATCATCATGCCCCTGTCCTTATTCCAATTATTATTTGGGGTCGGCGCAGCATGTCTTCTTCCACACGTTCCTATCTGACCATAATACGGTAAATAATAGAATGTGGTAGAATGTTTCTTATTTCATACGTAACTCTTTTTCCCTTAGTATGGTTGGCCAGATACATTCCACAGAGGCAGTCCATTACAAATACTGATAACCAACTAATCTAATTAAGTGGAAGCCAAGCCCGACATAATTTAGGAAAAGGTTAGGCAGAAGACCTACATCTAAGTCCATTAATATGTTTCGTTCTAGCCAATTCATTACATACGTCGGTAATAAAATATATGTAACTACTTCCTAATTCTAAGGCTAATGTATTTCTAAACGGTTCATGTTTTTGTTTTTTTTGCAACAATGACGTCACTATATCATAATTGATATTTTCACACTCATGACGTCATCGTTGCCTTGTAATTGCAATTAGCTATAGTATTGTTCATTGTTGGCTTTGTATTTCTCTTACCGGCAATATTTAAATCAGAATAACTATTTTAACGATACCCTTTTATAACGGAGGAAGAGGAATCACGCCACATTTTTGAACGAGAAAAAATTATCAAGCTCGTTTTAAATCTAGGTACGAAAGTAACATCTGTCGATCGATTGCTTTTTTCTTTTCTTCCCGACATCGCAAGGTGTGATGGCACCTGCGCGAGCGGATGTACAGGTCCTGTTACAAACATCTCAGCATCATCATAAACAACCTTAAACCCTACAGAATACAGTTCACTTTTCAACTGATTGTTGCAAATACAGGTAATGGAATTTCATCTGCAGCTTCATCTTTTAAGGGCGACTTATTCTTAATAAACATTTCGCTCAGTTTTTATTCATTCTATTCAATGAATAATGGCTTAATCGTGACTTAGATGAATTAATCGAGTTTGTGTTGAATTTCAAACGACTTCCACGGCAGTCGACTATTGCTTAACAATTAATGTGTATTTATCTGTCGTGACAGAATTAATTGTCCAAATGAATTGTTTGCGAAACGGCAACGCATTACCAGAATTGGATAATACAACAGAACCTTTGCATTCTAAGCATGGCACATTTAAGTAGTAATAACCTCAAAAATAAGTAGCAATACTAATAACTTCCATTCCAACAATACGATTCAATTTGTTACCTAACAACAATAAGCCAGCCATTCTAATTCAAACCAAGAAACCTTGCAAAAAAGTTCAAAATCTAATGCCAAGAAAAATAAACGAAATCCGACAAATGTGAACAGTTTCACTCAACACAATCAATCATGGAGACATAAGTATCGGGCATCGGGTATTTGATCGGCTCATTCTGGTTGCACAATCAACTCAATTTGTACTCAAATTATATGCTCCACATATGAAATTGCTATACTTAGGCAAGTACTTAGTACGCATGCCTAAGGCGCTGTAGAAGGCTAATTTGGTGAAAGTGAACGGTTTAGAAGGAATAATTATCGATAAAAACCTCCTCCTTTTTTCATATTTAATAGACGCCTCGTGCTAGTCAAATTATGAGCATCTGTGGCTTATAATGCCCCTATTTGTTTCCCTAGGTTAAACTGGCCAATTTGGATTCTATATTCCCCTTGAGGTTAGAACCATCACACGCGATAAAATTCTACTGATTCCTTACTGTAAATAAAGTGTCAAGCATCACTCATATGAAACATATTTCCCGTTTCTAATGGAAAAAGTGTCGCTTGCTTTAATCGATAAGGAAGAATTATAAATAGTTTACTATCTAGGACTACATCCTCATGCGTTAATATTCCCGACTTTTTTTACATTTTTACTGCTATACCCATAATTGGTAACGTAGCATAACTGTTATGGCTTATACATCCTATATTAAAGCGATTTTATTCAGTCGCATACAAAATATTGTTGTATGTCCATATCTGTCGCAAATTGGTATAAATATTAGATTTCTAATGCTTGAAGTGAAAGATAAGACTCCGATTACTTGCACTTTTGTTCACGCTTGCTTAATTTTGAATGCGAAAGTTGCTCAAACTCCTTCACTGTTTGTCACCTTTTACTCGTAATGTTGCTCATTCATTTTGGGATAATTTTAGATCTGGAAAAAGACTGAGTATCTCTCTCTTTATGTCAAAATCTCCGGAAATTCCTTACAATCTCTTCATTCACTATATTTAAAATTACCGAGACTTCATTTAGTTTTAACACATCTTCTATAGAGTTTTTTATCTCATCCAGTTGTATGAAATCTATTGAATCATAGGTATGTACTATAGTCACGAATTACAGCATATTAATAGTGCTTGTAACTAGTTTATTTGTTGTATCAATGTTAAACGCTAGTTTAAGGTTATGTTCACAAAAAATAAGGCCGTCTTTGTTATGGTTTGCTTCCTTACGATACGAGGAATCAATTTCATTTACTGGGTGTATAGTTTTATTAAGATATTCTTGAATTTGTTGTATGTTAGTACTTTGATACTAAATATTTATTGTCTTGACCTAATAGTTTGAATCTTTTGCATCTGCATAGAAAAATAAAAGCATTAATTTTTTATATTTTTTATGGGGTATTTTTTTTTCTCTTCCTTATTAGCAATTGAATGTACATTGCGTTATGTATTCAATTGACTTGCCAGTGAAATAGTGTATACTGTGTTTACAAACATATGTATAAACACTTCTACATCTTAAAGTTATTAACCCATTTCTTACAGATCGATGGTTCTTCTAACGTCCATTAAAATTTCTAGTCGTTATTGCAATAGTTTTGTTACAAGTGTTTGCTTTTCACAATTCATCATTTGCATCAACTTTCAGGTTCATTAGGCTTTCATTCTAACCTTTAATATTTTATTTCTGAAAGAAACAACTATCAAAACGTTACTTCATTATTGTATTCTGCGTGTCGCTTTACAAGTTATTCATTAAAAATGAACTTTATAGAAACGCACTAACAACACAGATTTTGTTTTTCAAAACATTTAATCTGAACGTTTTACGTTAAAGAAAGTAAACCTCTTTTAAGAGAAACAATTGACTGTCGCCATCCACTTTTTCCTCTTATTCAACACTCATACTTGGATTATGACGAAACCAAGAGTTATGCGAAAGATTTTGCTACTAAGACCTAGTCTAAGCATACATGTACGCAGCCATGGAAAGTAACCCATTGTATCCCATTAGCGGTAGAGACATTTCCGTAAAAATGTCAGCGCTAAGCTCTCAACCGGTTTGACGTAAAAACTGGTGAAATCGAGAGTTACCGTTCATTTGCATTACAGTACATCATCTATTGAGGGGACAAGTTTCTTACGTCAAAATATATCAGTGATAACGATCTTAACATGTCGTTGTAACATACACCTTAGGGGACATTTACCGGTGTTTAAGTTTGTGTTGAAGACAGCTTAGGATTACGAAATTAGTGATTAGTTGATTGTGAATTTATAGGTAATATATCATACTCGTATGTATGTTTTTAAATACCGTGTGATATTTTTAATGCAATTTCATCTTCAGTTGATTTTATTATATCATTTTCCGTAGCTACTAGGCTGTTAAAAATTTGCTAGTCAACTGTCCTCATATCCCATAAATATTTTGAATTGGTTCCTAATATTGTCAACGATTAAAATTTCCATCTCATCTATTCCGTTTTCTTGCCGTTTGTTGATAATACGTTATGTTAATGTCATAACGTTATTAAAGGTATATCATGACGAAACATCCAATTCACTTTATAAGGCCTTGTAAAATAATGATGATTAGTCACTTAACAATATCTACCTACCCGATTCAAATATCCCTTTTGCCAATTGCTCGATGTTTACAACTCCCACTCAGCAAGTCGTAACGCCCAGTAGTCGTTGGAACTTTTAAACTCAAATAAACATTGCTTGTTATTCAGCGATCTAATCTATATAAACATAATACAGTGGAGATCAAGTAGCAATTGGCCTGGTGTGAAACTGACATGACTCGTTCGTGCGCCTGCGCACATCGCTGTGAACGTAACTAAAAATTGAATTGACGTTGAACAACATTAGTGTGATCAGCTATAAGCAGTGACTTTTGCTACCCGTTTGACAGGAATTTGAAAATGGAACACTTGTCAGTGATTCAAGATTGTCTTTTGTTTTTTCTGATCGGCAATTTGAAAAAAAAAATATTGTTTTCTTTAATGTAACCAAGGTTCCGATTTCTGAATCATTCTTGTTGACAGACTTTAACAAACCTGATATCTGTAAGCTGTCTACTTTTTTGACAAATGCGTGAAATATCTGAAATAGGAAATCAAGGGCCTTAAAAAAACAAGTTCAACTTGAACAATGACACCACTCATTGCATCATTACAGAACTATGGTACCTTTTGTTCTACATAACGACTAATACAGCTTCAAACACCTTTCTTAAACATACAGGGACAAAACCTATCCAAACTTCGGTCAAAGAAATAACAGTTAACAGTTAAACTTCAATTAGCATGACAATCGTATTACGTAAAGGTTTTCACGACAGCTCAGCCGACAATTTGTTACTTATTCTTACACAATATATAATTTGGCAGCGATCATACGATACTTATGACGCTGGCTGTCTAATTGTAAAATGGAATTGAAACTGGTAAATGATTTGAGTGGTTCTGTAGCATTTAATTTAAAAGACTTAAATTGTTGTAGAACAGTTGAGTATTGTTAATAACTTTGTCGGCATAAAGGCTATCCCTTCAGGCTGAACAGACAATTTTTTTTTGTTGCTCTTAGCGTCTTTGGTTTATCTTCAGAGTGGTACATTATCTCTACGTAGCTTACAATTTGCCAGATTGATACACACAAACACTTATTAGTTGTAACGTGTTAGCTAAAGCAAAAGTTTTCTCATTAATTTCTTTCACCATATTAATGCACCGGTGATCTAAACCTAAGTCGACGTAAACGATAAAAATCGATTATTAAATATCGGTATTCGATCCCTGCCCAATCGATTGGAAATGCGTTTGCTGAGAAAGTTTCCGAATACCGCCGCAAAGCCGATAAAATGTGAACTGGAAGTTGTATATTTGTGTAACGAGTTCTGTCCATACACGTTGTAATATTAATTTTAATGGAAACCATATTTAAAAAAAAAAAAAAAGTTTAAATGCAATTTTATTTTATCACTTAAGGAAAGTGGTCGTTGAGGAAAAGAACTAAACGTTCTCTATTTAAATTTAAAATAGAACGACCATTTTTAATTTAACGCTTTTTTGTAAGGTAAAAAGAGTTGCCAGCTAAAAAAGTAGCTTTTATAAAATGCATGAAACGAGTCCTAATTTCTTAACGAATAAACATTGATACTCAATATAATCGAGAAAGTTAGCTTAACTGCGAACGGGTTTCGTTTAACATTTTTTATGCGAAATTTAATATCGACTACCGAAGTTTACTTGCCGTGGGCATGTAACAAAATATGACACAGTTTTTTTTAAAGCATTACTCATTTTGTTCCTATCTAGCCATTGTGAGATTTTAATACACTCGTTTTTTGCGAAGCCTTGAAACTTTTTGTATGAAAAGGAAGGTTTGTGGTTTGCGTGGCAACTGACCAGAAATGGTAAATATTCAATCGAAAACTTCTGCTTAAAGAGTGCCTATCTTCCAACGATCAAAGATTATTTCAATGTTTGTCTATTGGCTTTTATTAACCTAGTGTTAATACAAAGTTTAATATAGTTGTGAACACAAACACTCAACCCGCAGCTGAAAAAACACCATAAAAACCGCTCGGTACTGCCTCGAGGTGACGTAATCGATTTATCGTGGCCACTTAATTTTTTTCACTTGCAACACTTCCAAGGCTGCGTCAATGACCGCTAGTGTTGCCACCAAAAAAAACGTACTTTTATTAATATATAACAATAAATTTAACTCGCAAACGCGTGCTAGTTTTTTCTTATTATGTTCTAGTTAAGTCAGTAGGTAATCAATCTTCGAATCTCAAATAGATTTTCCTCTTAAAAAGTCATAATTAATTTTGACCATTTGAATCGTTAGACCTTGATTCATGAATGTATGTTTCTTAGACTGAATAGCCTTATAAGATCATAATGTATTAAATTATGTAGTTGATAAACTATTTCTGTTAAGGTCGATCCAATTTTTAAATCATTCTAGACCAGTTTTTCTGCGATTTAATCCTCGAATTTATATTTTCAATCGACTTGCTATTTATTTTTTTAATTGGCAATCTTAATAGAAGAGTTTATGTTTAATTAATGTCTAAATAAATCCTCTTTAGAGTAGGAGGGTCAATTAATTATAAAATACACATCGTAATAATAAATGAATCTCTGTTTCTTTTTTGTCTTCAAAGATATCTGTCTCAGGTCCGCACACCTGGTCTTACATTATAATATTATTACAAAAAACGCTACCTTACAATTTGAATTATTAATTTTAATAATACGATCAATATCGAATACAGTATCAATTAATATTAGATCGGGATTAATATACTTTTTTATTGCCAAATCTTATTGGTTAGTTTTTTCTTTTTCTCAGAACAATAATGATTACAAACTCTTTTGTAAGGTGATTCAAACTTTGTAAGTAGATGGTCTATTATTAAATCGTTTTTGTATCGACTTATTTATTACCAAATTTGATTCTCACACGTTTAGGCAATATTAAACTGTATATCTTTATTTTAAAGTATGTTTTCCATTGCTTATCATAAATATTATGTAGAAAAACTGTTTTATTCACGGTGTGACCTAAATTATTTATAAGTAGCAATCCTTCCTATTATGTGTATGGGTTATTTTGCACTTACTTTGAGTTATACTAATGTTTTATTATTGATTGTTTCAGGTAATTCATCAATTTTTTTCATTGAACGTGGTTGCCAAGGTAACGGAATATTATTTTGGCTGTCAGGTGGTCATTTTATATGAAGAATCTCTAAAAGATGATAACTGCTAACGTTTCATTTGTTACCTATTTACCTGCCAAAGTGTTGAACATGATACTTAAGGATGTCAATGTACCATACAATATTGTTTGCAAGTAATATGATATTATATTCAAAACTTTACATAACAAATGAATAACAATGGAATAACCTATACGTACATAAATACTCACATAACCTACTTAAATGCACCTAAAATATTATTAAAACAATTCTTATCGAGTGAAAATATAACTAGCGTAACAAGCCAGATATCGATACATTTATTCGATCAACGACCCCATATTAGGAAAACTTAAATCGATTAACATTATCGTCCAATAACTGTTATTGCAAAAGCAAAACATACTGTAGTATAAATAACAGGACAAACGAATATAGATCTTATTCCGTTGGGATAAGGTGCACAGGTATTGTGATGTGTGATCAACCGTGTGCGTGCAAATTAGAGGGGGCAATGATTAATTATTGTAGGATAAAACCCTATATTAAAAATATTGATCGGTAAAGCAATAGATTATCGAGTTATGACTTGCAGTATGTTTTTAAGTTTGCGAAACGGATACTTTAATTGATAATGTTGTATTTAAGCTTGTATTTTGTTCTGCTGTATCATCAATGCTATAATTGGGTACTTTACTACACACTTTATTTTCGAAGGATTTTTATCTGACATTCATATAGTTCATCTCATCTTCACAGAGTTTTTGTACAACATAACTGTATGTCACATTGTCACCTTTGTGAATTGCTATCTTCACCATCTATTAAGAAGATTAATGAGTTTTTATCTTGATTTTTCTCTTCTACTTCGCGGCAAAGACCAAACTTTTCTTCCATCTCTCTGTTATCGAACAAGACTACTTAACGAATAATTAGTCTATTGATAATACAATTATAATAAACAAAAGCAAGTACAACGAAATACAAAAAAAAACGTGTAACAGTTACGAAAGTAGGGCAGACAGGGATAATGATAGCATTCGTTGCATAATGTCGGATTAGCCTCATTGTAGCCCGTCTTACTACAATAGCGGATTACCCTATATCACAAAGATGATACAGTAATTTACTCTAATCCTTCACACAAGACTCCAACGTAACGTCTTCTTTTAGACATGAATACACAGCAATTCATCTTCCTGAATATGTATGTGCTAGGATTAAAAATATAGCCATAAGGCTGTCTAAAGACACTATTAATAGCATAAATTGCTTTAATAGAGTCCTTAACAGTAAAATACAAACAGACAGTTACGATCTAGTACAGATAGAAATACGATGCTCGATCTCACAGCTTAATTGATGACTATTAAATGTCTAGGAATCAAAGAGTTTCAATTTAAAGAAAATTTATGCTCAGGAAACATTATTCTAATAGACATCGCTAACAAGACTTATACAACAGAAATATTTATGCAAAACCTTGAATGTGCTAAACTTTTGCCAAATATGACAAGCCTCGATAATCGGTTACGTTAGCGTTAGTTTAAATTTAGACCAGTCCATAAACTGCGCTTGCGCCTAAAGGACAACATAAATAAACCGATTTTAGAAACTGATACCAAATGAATTGTTTACTCGTTCGCAGGGGCTCTGTCACGAACTGTCCAGCCTTGGAGCACATTTGTTCAGCTGCACGCGCAACTAATGCACAACTCAACACTAAATGAATTGTTTAGCATACCAAACCGACCTCAGTTGAAATTAATACTCCAGGTTTCTCAGTACAAATACCTATTAACAACGTTCACAACGAAACAGATAATGGATTTAGTTTCAGAAGCACAATTGGAATTTTATTTAGATCACGCTCTAATGGTTTAACTAATTAACTAAACGGAAGCCAAAATAATGACGGCTAGACAAAAAACTAAACGGGATTTTTGATGAAATCAGAGTGATTAATTATCTTTGCAATTAAATATAACGGATACGAATGTTTGAAGCAGGAACTAAGTTTAATGAAAATTTCAATTAAGATACTATAGAAATGAACAACGCAGTAGACATTGACGTAAAGGAGCAAGAGTTCACCATTGCAAATGATACCTACTTCATCATTCATCCGTCCAATTTCTAAAATCCATGCCCTCTAACATTTGTCATTTTAGCTTATTCAGAAGTCATGGCATAAATAAATGATAGCAACAACTTTCCATTACAAACTACTGATGTTATAATTTTCGCAAGTTACGCTCCAATTCGGAGCGAGATTCGTTTGCGGCCTAGTACCATAGTATTCCTTTATCAACCACTTTTACTGCTAATTGTGAATCAATTTCATGTTCCGCTTTCGCTATCACTTTATTGCCTGTAAGGGATTTGATTGCCGCTTGATTTGTTACTTTGACCTTATTGGCTTACATTGAAACGTTTCCTGCCTTTGTACCATTTGCTTTTACAGCACATATTTCACACGTTTTGTTAGAACTTGTTGAATATGTATTAACTTGAAAAATCCAACTTTGATGTTGGTCAGATATTCTGTCAATATGTTCACAGTTTCAATTCGCTTCGTCTTTACAAGACGCAAGTAAATGGCTTCTTAGAATTTGTATGGTTTTGCTTTTAATGACAAGGGCAGCAAACGTACTTGTATTTATTTTTGTGAAGACTTAGTATTCGTGAAAGGGTTTAGATTTCATTTCTTTGAAGCTTAAGAGGATCTTGACTACTTAACTGGTTAGTCTTCTACGTAAACACACGATATGTGAACATGTGTAATGGTAGGTTGGATTTTTTTATTATTATTGAAACAAAAGTGTAGTAGTACTCAGCTTAGAATCGGCCTATTTGAATTTCAACGAATTTTAACCCTACACCGACTCAATCGACAACTAAAACCGTTAACTATAATGTTTACCAATAATTCACATTCATTATTATAATTCTAGGGTTTAAAGTGCTTCCGTCCATTTATTATGGGTCATTTTGTTCTCCCTCAATGCTCACAACTACAATATATTCCGTGCATCTGTTGCCTGCCTTATCGACGTCATTTGACAGATGTCCGTTCAATAGCTGTTTGTTCAATATGTAATTCGACCTACAAATTGAAGGTTTGTTGCGATTCGATATTACATGACATGTTGATATGTAACTGATAATTTAGGTTTAAAATTGTCTTTGAATCAATTGCTTTTTCATATATCTCGGTTCATTATTGCTAGACGATTAACGATGTTGAGTCTTCACTGGAGCATATTACATTGTTAACAATGATTTCACCTTTGTTGGTGAGAGTTCCTTTACTTACTGATTTTACTACGGTCTGTTCGTCAACTACAATAAAAACCACATCCTCTTTAGTTGGGTTTACACCAGACATCCTCGAGACATCAATCTGTTCGTCACTTGTTATCTTATCTTAAGCATGTTCTAGTTTTGTTAACTGATAAATGATCTATCTATTTTGTGTGAATTTGTTTTTATGGCCAGCGATATTTTACACTTTTTATTGGAAATGGCCTTTTTTTCTTATTTGCCAATTTTAATATAACGTTTGTCTTAATTTTTTTTTCGCGAAGCTCATAATTTTCTAGGAGCGTAGAAGTTTTACTTTGGCCGCATAAAACAAATATTATTTTGACTTATAAATAAAAAGTATTATTTACAACTGCTTCTGTATGCTTGAGAAAAACCAAAAACAAATTTATTTAAGTATTTTATTTGCGAACCGTTGTGCAATATTTATGTTTTGTTTGAATTACTCAATCTCGTTGAGTTGATTTCTTAAACGTTATGTCATTCGAGGAATTAACATCCGGTAATGTTACATTATTAATATTATTATTGGCTATTAGGTAATAATGATCCTTTTAAGATATAGCACTTAGTGATTTATCAGATTGTGGGAAATAATTACGAAGCTTTTATTCGTTTGATAATATCTTTTGCCGCTTTCGTTGATTGTGAAAGAGACAGATAATGTAAATTATTGTATACCCAGTTCACCTAGACGGATTGGTGCCTCTGTCAATTTGCCAACTAGTCAATTCATTCATGGTTTCGTCATGTTTATTCATAAATTCACGATACCGTTTTCATGCCAAACTTTCCACTATGTAATTTTTAGCGCAACGACCTGGCACGACAATTTGCTGCGAGATTTATTTGCGCTACTTTTATTCTTCCGTACTAAAAAAAAGATTCACTACCTCAAAACTCTCGTGACCAAAAGTACTTTTTTCTCATTCCACCACTGGGACTGGACGTGGGCTGTTAGATAAATGATTATCCACTAATGTGATGTGCGTTACGTTTTCTAATGAATAAAGTGCGTTGTAAAGAACATAAGGGCTTGCACTCAACACTCGGATGTTGATTAGACATGGGGTCGGCGGACGCCGCGTATGATCTGACGCTGATTGAAATTTTGGATAGAGTAGTTATGAAACAGAGGCAGCAAACTTATTAATGCAAATGCGAAAGTTAGTAATATGGATGGATGTTTGTCTCTTTCATGCTTAAACGGCTGGATAAATTTTGGCGAAATTTGGAATGGAGTTAACCACTGTATTAACATAAGTGTTTTATTGATGGCATCAAAGGGGGTTGTGGTTTTGCTGCTATAATCGACGGAACTATAACGTTTCAGAGGCAAAAGAAAGTTTATAGTCTGTTTTGTTTTGTCTGTCACGTATCGTTGATAAAGTTTATTGGGTATAATACCTATGAGTAATAATATAAATGTTATCATTGATCAGAATTTATTTTTATACGTTGTGTAATACCTACATCAAAACGTAATTTTTAGAAGTATCTGTTGATCTTTTAAGCCTATCGCAATTACGTGTGTGGTGAATATCTAATATTCGACGAACTGACGTTAGTATTATCTGGTGATAATCTATGACGAACACGAGCTTGTGAAATTTAATATACAACAGTACAATTTTGTGTTTCAAATGAAATGTACATTCAGTTTCCTTAACAATAAAACATAAACGGAAACGTTTCTAAAGAAGTAAAGATTAAAAAGTTATCTATAGAACTTTTTTCTAAATAAAATATCTCCACATTGTTATTACTTAGTCTGAAAATTTGTATCTAGGTCTTAATTATTCTCTCGCTTTTAAAATCTCTGTACCCACATTACTCTGTGGTATCTATAATAAATATCGTGTTTCCGCCGCTGGGATGCGGGGTGGCGCATGTTGTGTAAACATTCAGAGAGGGGTGGCCTGAGACCAGCTAGTTTCATAATTATACTTTTTTTGTGTTTATTACTCCGTACCCCAAGTTTTTAGTGACGGTTCGTGGTTTCTGATGTTTTGATGCGTTTTGTTTTGCAGCTGTAGCTAATAAAGATTGCTAACTAAGTTTTATCTTACGCCGAACGGCTTAGCTTAGAACAAAGATGCACTAACGTTTTAGTTATGCCTAAAGGAAAATAACATTAATACTTAATAGAGCACTTCTAGGTTTGTCGGTAAGCATGTGATAATTTAGGTAACTCACTGCTTCTCTTTACTCTTTAAATTTTAAAACATTCTCCAACAGATGTTTTATGTGGAGCGAAACCTATCCAAATAATACATTAAAAGTCGTATAAAATAACATTAATTATTCAATATATGTCACTTTAATTATATCAGGTAATTAAGCATTAGTTACATCATATGATCTGACTTAGATAAATCATGTTCTACACATTATTTATTTATTAACACTAATCCTATGATCGCAACGAATCCGTGTCAGGATTATAATTTTAGCATAATTTGACATAAAACCGTTCCAACCAATTAAACATTATCTTACGCAATCTAAAACATTTTTTGTCGAATTATACAATTATATGATGCGACGTTTTTTATTATTCGAGTTATTCGAGCCGTGAGCAAACGTATTGTGTGTGCATAACCTAATTTGATGTGCGATGTTTTTTTGTTATGTGAATTATTCCAGTTGTGAAATGATCTGTTGTGTGTACAGCCTTATATTCCCACGAGTTAAATAACAGTGTAATATAATATGAAACCTTGTAAGCATAATATAATCAATGCTACCGATCGTTTGTCTTGTCGACGCATTTCATTTGTCAAATAAATTAGCATTTTATTTCATATTTAGTCTATTTGAATGACCCAAAAAAGGAGGTTGTTTATTCGTCACACGTGTGTGACTAAATTGAAACTGAAAATATGTTATCTCGTTGGTAAGTTAGGATTTCATTTATAAGACTTCAATGTTTGTAACCATATTTCGTTTAGTTTTATCCTTCCGTTTACTGTAAGAACAGTAATTTCAGTACTTCGTATGTGATTGAAATGTTATGTAAAGGAAAATACACGATTCAGGCATTAACGCATCGCAAGGAGGGCTATTACTAAAATAGAGTAGTCGTTACAAAATTTCCTGAAGCTGTAAATATCTTGATATCTAATACGTTCACAGTTTTAGTAACGATTTGCAACCTTTCACACAGGTGAACGCAATACAATTTCCAATTACTTCCAACTTTACATCACAGGTCATGTAATCCACATTCATACATTCCATACATTATACCATTTGAGGTAACTCTCAAGGTTTTCATCCGCTTCCTTACAATGGCCTAACGAACTTCGTGACCGCCGAGACAGGCCGACGCCGCCCGACGCCGCCCGATGATTGCCGAGTTCTGCCGATGTTTGCCGATGTTTCTCGGGTGAGGCTGCGCGCGCGCTTAACGCGTTCGCTGTAAATCATTGCAACAAGGACTGGATCACGACGCTAGTTTGTTTTGAAGGATTTGTTTAGTTCTTGGTGTAACGATATTAATGATGATTAGTCCTTTTGAAAAATTTGTTTGTGTAACGGTTGATTTTGTACTAGCAATGTTACTCAGGCAGTGATCTGTGTGGATTTAAAAAAAATAAGTTTCAACTTCTTAAACATACATAACATACATTTATTCTAAGTAGTTTTACCGGGCTTATAAGGTGAACGTAACATAATTAAGCACTTTACTTTATGTGCCTTACTTAAATTTTTCTTAATTGCTCAAAAAACCAGTCAAAATCACACGTCGTCTAGCGATAACATCGCGAATCGTAAATCTATTCTTCCAAGTAATGAGAGAGACAGAATTTATGTTAATGTCACGTTGATGACAGAATCCTGTCTGACCGGCTGTCCGATCTGATGTCGGCCACGTTATCAGATGAATTACAGTATAATGGGGAAGCATAACAAACTTCCACCTTGTAATTATCGTAAAGTTCAGAGAATCAATTAAAATATGAATAGTTAATACTCAAGGTAGTTGATGGGCTTTCCTATCTTGTTTATTTAAAGTAATCTGATGGAAATCACTTACCAGCCACACTGTACCAATTAAGCCCGGAAAGAGATAGATGAAAATAAAATCCCATTTGTAACTAACAATAATTAAATTCTTGCCTGAATATCATAATTGTCTTGCCGAGCCATGAAAAGTCAATAAAACTCGAGGCATTTCCAATTATCACCAAGACATAAACTGTTGAAACAATCATGGAAGGAAATAGTCATAATAGCAAAATGAGTTAAGCAATAAATGAAATACTAGCAGACGACAATCCAATTAATAAATCACACGAAATGCATACAGTACTTATGATTGCTAATCCGTTGCATAATGTCAGATAGCAGTAAATCTTCAAAAGAAACCTTCTGTTTCCATTACATCGGGTCGATAGAGGTTAATTGCAGACAGAAGCTTGTAAAGTTATTGCTTACATTCATAACGGGTCGTGTACAGGTGCATGTGATCATCTGTAGTGATAGGTCTCTCAATTACTAACCATGTTTACAATTGTGGTTGGTGTAAGAGGAATTATTTGTATGATAACAGACTAAACGCCGGTTTCCGAAGGGTTGATCATCAAAAAAAATATTTAAGGGTTGTGGTTAGTTGTAAGACCATTAGCAAACTAATCATAGTCGTAATCATTCAATTTGACAATATCTATGAAAGTCCCAGTAACTAATACATTTCTTATTTCACAACTGATTAGTATTTACTGCCTCTAAATGTGTTTTTGTCAGTTTTCATAATATTGGCATTTAATGAATATTATCTTCATCATCATTCATCCTATAATTATAAATAGCAGAGTTAGTGTTGAATTTATGATAATTGTGTTACTAAATTTTCCCTTCATACTGCAATTATAGACTTGGTCTCACACTTAACGATAATTATAATTTGACGTTATGCACTTTAATAGTAACGCATAAAAATGATTGCTCAATTGATTGAGTAGCAACATCCATAACTCCCAAGAGATTGCCTATTTTTGATGTAGGTTTATTTGTAAACATAAAAAATGGTGAAACCGTCTCAATAAAAACTTTTGCAAGTCGCAAAGTAATTAAGTTACCAAATGCATTTGCTCTGGCTACGAAAAAACTTAAACGTGATGTAATTCTAAATGATGAAATGTTATGAGATTACACCGTTAAAACAACATGGGTAACTGCTAAACTTTATCTAGCACTTGAAATAGTGTTCACAGCAGTTCGACTTAGATAACGGTATGCAAATAGAAATTATTATATTACACTGAACTAGTGAACTCCAATTGTCCACCTGGACTTTACGAGACTACAATTCAAGTTAGTTATCGCTAGTTAAGGTTTCAATTCTGATTGGCTAACTGTATGGGTACTGAGAATCGTGACCAAGGGCAGTCACATTGTATGCGATTATTAAATTAGATATAGCGACCACCCCATGGCTTGCTATGTATCGACTTTACAATCGCCTGAAGGTAGTCTGCAGACACTAATTGCGACGACCCGTTTGGAAAAGGTTATAATGCTTCCATTGTGATTACAGAGTAGTAAATGATGTCTTCTGATGATCAGTTAGTGGGTCGTAACTCCACGATTGTGGCGTTACCGGGAAGGGCATCGTAAATCACGCGTGTCATTTGTCGACTCGATTCCGAACTACTGTTTGTATTGCTTGAGATAAGACGGGACTTTTAGAAGCTTCCTAGATTTGTTTTTGTTACGGCCAGTGTTGACAAATATGCTTCTTTTTGGGTATCATTAATTTTGAGTCGACCGCCCGCGCGCTCTTGGGAATTAAAACTTATTTCCTGATGTCTACGATTTTTCCAATCCAAAGGCCCATTCCAAATTTCCGTGATGTAAGTTGAGAACTTTCCTAGCTCAGTCAGTTAATAGGGAAACAATTAAGCTTACCCAACATTTACTCCGTGACCCCGTCAGTAACGTCTTTAACATAATCACATCAAAATCAATTTCCTTCAAATGTCTTTCTGTGACGGAAGGAAAGTAAATGATGGAGCCATTAAACAGACAAACGTACAATTTACGAATACTCTTGACAATTTCACTGTCTCTGCGAAGAACTCCAATCCTGCTATAATTATTTCCGTATAACGTGATGCATAAATCGATTCGCGCGCATTTCGATTCTTAATTCTAATAACTCGAATGGATTTATAGATGCGGTAACAATAAAATCGATTGTACATTGTCCTTTCGAGCGATAAATCATGGTACAATGTTGCATTAAATAATGTAAGGTTGGCTGGAGTGTTATGTCTGTCGGCTTTTGTTTGCTGTCTTACAAGTGTTACAAATGATGCTTTGTTTGAATTATTTTGTATATTGTCGTATTTTAATGCAGCGTTTAGCACGTTATTACCTATAGTAGTTATGTCAATAACAAAGTTGGCAGTTTTGTGACTTGTTACAACAAATTGAAGTCCTTTTTCAACACCTGCAATAACTTGTCTTTTTTACTTTCACGTACTTGTCGTATCATATCACTTCTTGTCTCATTTAAATGGTCCGTTTCCATCGCATCGGTAGGAAATATTTTTCAATTACTCGAACGACGTTACTGTTAAATTTTACACTTCTCTCGTAAATCCATACTTTCTCTTTTACGGACTCGTACATGGCCGGGCCGTTAAAGTAATTGATACTTGGAGGTGTACTGTCAATCAAGTAAATGTTTAGCATTACCTAGAATTTGTCTAGACTTTATACGATTCTAATAGAATTCAATTGAGTACAACCTAATGTCCCAATTTGTATACCTGCGTATGTTTCTCTTACATATGGATGGCCTTTTGACCTCAACTTCTTTTGAAATTCATCATCTTGAGTGTAAAGTTGCAAATGTCATTAATGTCACCTATTTGTATGAACATATTACTTCACATAAGCCTACTATATTCTATTCAGAGCAATTCGTTTTGCGATGAAGTTAATGACTCCAAAATACTTTAGACAAATCGATTTAACACATCATCTTTAGGAATAACATTACTACTAACCATAACTAATCACGATTTACATTCTTATGTTCTTTGTTGTTGTTTTTCAACAGAATTTGTTTTTATTCAAGTTTCGAATATTTAGATTTATTAAATTCTAATTTATTTACTTATTCCATTGATACGTGTGGGTGGATTAGAAAATTTTGTTCATTTATGGCTTAATGACCATTAATTGGATATTTACAATTCGTTTCCATTCCGAATCTGAAGTGTTGACTTTCTTTTGTTTGGTTCTCAATTATTTTTCCATTATTTAAACATTGCATAAGTATTACGAAGGCTTATATCTCTTTGATGACACTTTCTCCGTCATTTTTAATCTCTTTATTGTATTGGCATGTCTTATGGTAAAAAATACTTGTAATTTCCATAACTTTGATGATTCTTTTACTTATCAAAATATCGACACTTTCGTAGAAATATTCACTTTCATTGCGCGTTGTGTTCCAATCTTGTTGTTATTAAGAATACTAGATTCCTCATAAACAGGAAAGATTAGATAAGAAGCAATCCTTAATCCATTTGTTATTGTATTAATAATACGTTTTTATTGCCAGCGCTTATTTTTAGAAGGAAACTTGTATGTTGTCTTAATATGTCATAACCATACCTGAACAAAACCGCGAAACAAAGCTAGTATGTATTAAGTTTCACTATTGCTTTTTAGTAGGAAATATATCAACATCATGTCTAACTAGCACTACATTTCAATGGCTCAACTATTTATTACTATGTCTAGAATTACCTTCACCTTCTGAGATTTATCACAAATCTAATATGCTAATATTTGATGTCTAATCAATAGCTCTGTATTGAGACTTAGCAGTGACTAATGGTTGTAGTGCAAACTAAGGTTGGCGAGCAAACAACATTATCATTTCAGCTGCTGTATTCTTGAAATTTACAACATAATTTGTGGAAGTTTTACAAACTGGCATTTTAGTACCTAACTATTTGTCGCTATAGTGGCTAAATCCTATTTGCACTCAAATTCGTTGTAGCAAGTTTTCTCTGATTCGATTTATAAATGCATATTTTTAGGGCAACCCTATCAGCTCAGTAATAAAGGTGCTGCAAGCTCTTGATGTGGTATAGGAACTGAACAATGATAGACAACGAGAAAGTGTTGAGGCTAATGCGGCTTCTAGGGCCGTAATGCAGTCGGAATGACGTATGCCATTAACGGGCTTACTACGTTAAGTAGAAGCCTTTGTATGAGAAGTCGATTTAGATTTAATCGATTCGTATATCGATGATGATGCAATCGTCGGAATCGATTCTGAAGATGCCTGTGTCATGGTGTCGGCAACATCTAGCTCTTGATTCCATGATGAAATTGATACACTCGGCAATAGTAAATGGAAAATCTATTTAATTCGATGTTACATAAACGAAATACACAATACAATCAAGGATTAGAATAGCTAATGAATCAAAATCATTTAGGCTTATAATAGATAAGATTAATAAATCTAATAGCCAACGTAGTAATACTATGAATAAAATAGGACACGAGTAATTTTGTCCGATAAACAAAATAGATTGAAATGAAAAACAAGCGACATGATCGGATATAATATTGAATGCATTCACTGATCAACGTAACATAGCTGCATGTCAATGTCATACGATATCTTGTTAAAGGATTTGCTTTATCAGATAGTCCGTACGCTGAAAACAATATTCTAGATTGGTATCGGATATATGAAAGGTGATGGCTTTATTATTGCATGTTTATTTGTCTTCCTACAAAAGGGCTTATAACCTCTCACCCCATGAACAAATGATTGAAAAGTCTGATGTTTTGCAATGTTAGTTTCATCATTTAAAAAAGCCATGATTGTACCTAATCTTAATTTATACATGTTTTTAACAGCTCAAGTGTCTCCAAAGCAATAGATCATTCTTAAAGTCCAAACAATAAAATAATATTTATGTGACACCTCGAAAACCTACAGTCCCAAGTACAATGCCAACAAACAAATGCACAAAATCGTTCACTTAAACTGGTTCCATGGAGGTACAATACTTGGCCTTAATACACCACGTTCCAGATATAACACCATGGTAGGTCGCACTTCATAACGAAGCTTTATTGAATCGCCGATCAATATTTTATCTTTGAGTTACAGCCAACCATTATCCAGCCTTATCGTCGGCTTTCAGAAAGGATAATCGAATGTACCATTGAATCCTTTCTGTTCAGGCTTTGTGTTTGTACCTTTCTCTTTATTGGTTTGTGCCTTTTCATTTTAATTATTGGCTTACTCATTTATGTCTTACATCTCCTTCAACCGTTTGGTGGATGTCATTTTGAATATGAGCTATAATGACAAGGTTTTCTGCAATATCAAATCCTTCATCTGTGTGTGACGGCCCGTGAAGGTTATCCTTGCAAAATTTATGTCAAGCGATGAGTGTTTGCAGATCCGTTGTTAACTTCTCAAATTTTCAGTAGCTGAGATTAATTGGGTATTCATATTTCGTAACCTTAATTAACAAACTTGGTACTAGACATATGATATCAATGCGTCACGCCGTTTAAAGGTTGACAAGCAATTGGTTTTGATTATTGCAACAATGTGGCCTACAAATTTGCTTGTACTTACATTGGTCACAGCTCAATTGTGTGATCATAAATTGTTGCTATCAACACTGACTACAATAACCCTAAATACTGTAGCTAAAGTCAAAGCTAATTCTGTAATCCAGTTAGGTTCTATACGATCTTTCTCTTGTACTCTATCATTTGTAATTAAACCGATAAGATTTTCTGTGATCATTATTTGATCATTAATCAACGTATCTTCTGTATTAAGTTGTTCGGCTTGCGAAATGTTAATTAAAGCTGGTATAACCGGTTAATAAACAATGATGTTTGCGGATGCCTTGCTCAGTATCGGGAGCACGTGGTGGTCCCGTTACTTGGTTCGACTGCGATCATCTCAGAAGCGTCAACCTAAACCATGCAACATGTAGGTTAATTTGTCTGCACGTTCAATGATTTGCTCCCAATTACCACACCAGTAGAGCTTTAGAAATTATTCGTGTGGTACCCGCCCGATAAATTTACAGCTAAATAGATTGAGTTATGTTTATTGATAAAACTCAGCACGATTTGTTAAACTTCCGCGATTGGATAATCTATTTTCTGGATCAAAAATTTCCTTTCTCCAGTTGTTGGTTCTAATTATGTCTCTTAATTGCTGATTTACTTATTCCGGTTAATTATCATTATTATCATTGATTTATTTCAAACGTCAACTATTATTTCACTTTCAAGATTTTTTATGCGATACTGATATTTCAACTTATAATACAGTTCTGAGATCTTGTAATATTATTCAAAACTTTTCCATATTTTTTGTGGTTCGAAACAGCAATTGTTATCCAAAATAGATCTCTATATGGGTCAATGGCATGAGCAACTAGAAACACGTTATGCTTGTAATAAATTAATTGTTTTAATGACGCATACTCCGGTGATCTCATTCTTAGTACTACGTTGCTAACTAGCAATAAAAACACTTCCTTATAATACTATCTAGTACAAGAATATCATTCTGTTAACACCGTTTCGAGACTATTGCGAGAATATCATCATTGTCGTCGCGTTCTCTATTTCTTGCCTCTATACAGGCAGCAGCTTTTATCGTTTTTTGTTTGTTGTCTACAAGATAATCTAGCTTATCGTTAGATTTAACTAGTATTGTTATTATAATAGCATTACATTTTATATATAAGACGGTATCGGTTTGTCCGTTTAGGCTTAACTAAATACAAAATTTTACTACCTATGGATAAAGGTTCTTCAATTAATACAAACATGATTTACAAATGTATTTGATCTTGAGTGTGTGGTAACCATATTGATCTGTCAGTTATATAGCCTCTGAATTAACAAATACAATATTGAAGTACCTGATAATTTGTTGATGATCTCACGAAATATCAACACTGAACAAAATTCGAAGCGCATTTTAGCGTCGACATTTCAAGGTCATTGTTTTTACCTTCCTGTATGATTCAAATCACGTTTTAACACGCTAACATACGATGCTCTTCCGAATCTCTGACATCATACAAACAAAAAATAACTTCGAATTAAGTTCTAAGCTAGAATGCAGTTACAGTGGATTTATTATCTTAAGCAGTCGACATGTTTTATCACTTCAGCGGCTACTCTTAAAAGCAATTCAATAGAAATCACAAGCTCAAGTGCCTATTCAGTTGTACAGACTTCCGTAACCGAACACCAATACATAAGTCTCTCCTAACATTCTAACACGAGTCGCTGAACAAATACCTCGCGGCTCTAGCGGTAATAGATAATGCTATCATAAGTTTTTGCCGATATTTCCTTGCGTCATCTTCGTAAATCGACAATGCCCTTTGATTCCCTGCATAACCAATTCAACTTAATCTGCTTCTTCCCAGAAACGAACAGTTAGTCAAGCAAATATCGAACAACAGTTCTATTCGAGAGTTCAGGATACACTGGTCGCTAATATAGATGTTGAAACAGACAAAATGGCTCAATTTGTCTTTTATGCTGTAAGTGGCTTCATGATTTAGAATCAGGGCTCCACCCACTCGCGTTACGGTAGGGAACTTGTAAATCTCTGGAATAGCTACAAGCAGATCATGAGAATAAACGTCTGTGACTAACCTAATGGCTGGGCAGTATATTTCCGCACGAACTGGCTGTACTTGGCAAATTGTCTGCTTACAATACTGCTGGTCATTCCGACACCGATACGGGCAATTTACTTTTATCGCCATATGTTTATCAAAGTCCAAATTCCCTAGCTTATCACCTGTGTTACAAAATTTTGTTCTTATATCTCGACAATTACCTAAAAAGTACTTACAGTATCAATGACAATGGTACTCTTCTAAAAGTGTATAGAAAACTAGAATTTATATCTTCCAAACTATACTGACGCAAATGCTTAGCACAATTCATACAAAAACTAGATTTCCTCAACCGTTGTAGATACGCCGGAATAGCGAATGCCGTCAACTTGAGGCCAGCGTATAGCCCACGAGTTACGGCCATCGGTTGCCACACTTGGCCGCGCCGAGTAACCACTGACTGCACTATCCGTCTTAGACCAAAGCGCAAGAATATATCCGATACCAATTTTACTTGGATTTGAATATAACTCGTACGTTGTTACTCAAACGGAACGATTAGCATTTGAATAAATGTGATCTAGATTGGACGGCATTTGTTAGTTTGGAGAACCTGGTCAATTACTGGTCTAAGATTTGCTATTAATTCCAAAATAGTACTTCCCTGGTTTTGATATTTGATTCCTGCCATATACCTAATGAAAATTAGCTTAAGAACATTTTCGAAATTTCTCCTAAAACCTAGTTTATTTTATTGGTAGAAAACCTAGTATCTAGTACATACACCAGGAACTAATGAACAATAGGTAGCTATCTAGAGCCGACCTCATCAAACATCGCCCGAAGCCTCGGATCCAAGTCGAGTAGCTCTCTCGGCTCGAAACGTTTTACTGTTAATAACGGCTCTTAATTTATGAAAGTGTCTGCAAACAATGTTTCTAAACTAACTTGTCTATGAAGTCGTTTATATTTAATTAGGAATAGCTCTCTCGTTTTTACGTGAGGAATAACCTTTACTTCAGTTTTGCAGCTTTCGGAATCAACCAGAACATTATTATCAGTATATTGCTCCAAAAAGATCTGATTACAAATATTGCAGGTCAGGCGAACCGCAAACTTTCCATTATTACTGAAATAGTCGCACATATAACGAGAAACACGTTTCAAAGTGTTAAAACAAGTGACACAAGATATTAGATTTGTATGGGTTCATTCGGATGGCTTCACCGACACTTTTTTAATCGCGACTTACTTTTTTACATCTGAAATCAGAGCACATTCACGCCAGTTTAACATGGTAATGTAACGTGACATATTCTCACTTTCATTGCCAGACTTTTATTTTTGTCACACAAAATTATGTCGACGTAATACCCTGAAATATTAATGACTTGATCGCTTTAATAATTAAGATTAATTAGTAAGGAAGTCAGTTCAAATCATTTTGTGTTATGTAGTCTTAAAGTTATGTATGAACAGATGTAAGAGAATTTCTTTAATTACTGTGAGTGACGTTTTAGATTTATGTTTAGCTTCATCGTCATGATTCTTACCAGTAGCATTACGCAAAATCTGCTTATTAACTATGAAGACAATCTCGCATACCAACTAGTCAGTTTCATAAATGCTACCTGTCAGTCGGTGACCTACATACAATTAATTATCAAGTCATATCCATATTGTCGCCTACCATATTGGGAGAATACTCCAAAAAGCACGTGGGACGCACTACGTTCGAATAGTAAATGAATTAGTAGTATGATGTGGGTGTTAGATGATTGAACGTAATTTTATTTTCATACGGGGTCGACAACCTGTGGCTGTACATTGTTAGATTTTTGGCTCCGTTTCGTTACTATGGTCGCTTTTGGCTCAACTACAAGTAATACTAGATCATTGATGCTTTGCTCTTTCGTTTCATTTCCTGCATTTTCAACCTTATTATTAGTGACATTTGGTCTAAATAATATTACTTGAAAATCTGCAAATCCTTGACCATGAATATGTATTTTACTCATCTTGACATGGCGTGTTCTCAGTTATTATCTTGTACCATACTAAAGTACTTGATTTATTCAGCTTGTGTTCAACTTTACAAGTTATATCCGCTGCATAATTTTCTCGTACTTTTGCTGCAATAATAGATTTCGATAACAAATTATCCGTTTCGCAACTGCTGTACTAAACTTTATTATAAACCATTAGCTCTTTGTTCTTGGTTAACTTCCAAGGCCCAGTGCTCAATTATAATCTGGTTCAAACGAGTACGTATAGCAATTACAAACGCTTTGTCTGACTGTGCTATCAGTCATACGCAAATTGGTGTTTCCTTCCCTTCATGTTTGAAGGTTGTTTTGTATTTATGTAACACGTCTTCAAGTTCGGTACTATTATCTGCCGAAGTCAATCAAAATGTAATTATGTAAATTGTACTTGTAATTATACTTTTTATAAATGTATTTTAATTTAATTATTATGTATTATAACAGTCAAGATTCGCTATTAAGATCTATACGTATATTTAATGCAATTGTCAGTGATGCTTTATTCTTAGTTTTGTTTATTAAATTTTATGTTTACTTAACTATAGATTTCATCAGATTTAATCTGCTTATTATCAAAGGTTTCAAAGCAGACCTAGCCTTGGTTTTTAAGAATATAAAAACCAATCTTTTCTCTACGTCATTCAACCTTATCCTCTTTAATAACTGTAATATTTTCTTCTTTTTCTCCAATTAAATGGCGCCGCCAACCACATCATAATTGCCAGTTGTATAACACCATAGCGGTTAGATCACTTCACACTTCTGCACAATATGATCACAAGTGTGACTGATAGCCTGATAGCACCTGAAAGACTTTCATTTGATTCGTCAAATAAATTATACGTTTATAATTTGTTATTTGACAGATGATCGATAGCACTACCGTATTACGTATCGATTTCATGAGCGGAAATTGCTAATATATTGCGAATAAAAATAGTATGTATAACAGGAACGTAATTTGCTCGCCTATTGAGGTCATGTATACCTCGATTATATTTTTTTGAAAGTAAGGACACGGATTTGTTAAGCAAAAAGTGTTATGATATTATTGTTACAAATTAAATTTGCAAAGTCCCTAATTTTAATAAAGATTTCATAGTTATACTTGTTTTTTCCGCGGTTTCAGCCGCGTGGCTGTTAAATATTGCTGTATTTTTTATGTATTCATTTAAAGGTAATAGCTACCTACCAAATCTTTTACTACTTTGTATGTTTTACGACTCGCTCAAGTGCAAGTCCGTGATTTTTCGACATTCCCATCTCAATGAAAGGTTTGCTTTAGAAATACTTCAAAAACAAAGAAACCAGTACTTATGTTGACTTATAAATCAAGCAACAGTACTAACATTGTACGAAACAAGAGTGCCATTGAGTTGTGCGTGCGTTAAAGCCTCTACCTTCTTCTTGTATACGTCGAAATTCCATTGCTATTATGAAAGTTCCAAGTTCCAACTTCAATGTTCCCTTTACATTTCTGTTTTATTTCGAGAAAGACTTGTTAATGTCCAGTCAAACAGTACTCAGTCGGCTTTGGTTGTAATTCAATTACAAATGTACTTGAAGCATGGAGTACGCTCTTGAACTCGCTCCGGGTCACTACTTCAGATTTGTATTGACTTTTTAGTAATGTTTCTTTGTTTTTGTTACAGGTAAATGCAGTTGAATGTTAATAAACGAGGCCTAGATGAGAAACGGTTTGAAAACTATATTTATTTGGTATAATCTAAAATGTTTAAAGAAAATAATTTCCCAATAGCCCTAATCGGCTTACTTGAACCGTAGAGTTACGTAAATTGCTTAACATATAATCCCGTTTGGCGACTGTTCTTAGTTTCCTTACCATACTATTTTTTAGTTTCGTCACCGTTTTAGTTTCACCATTTATCACAAACACTATCCAGTCGAATAAAATCGAGTCTTTCACTCAAAACGATCTTCCTAATTACAAATTACAACGGTCACTTTACGAATGCTTCATCGATAGTATTCGTGCCTGAACTAAACATCCGTATAACATTAAAAAGTATTTAAACAAAGAGTATTTATTGCAAACGTAAATACACACTTCCTACTCCGATATCTTTATTGCAGCCAGTACAAAGAATATGGCTCTAATAAGTCTTTATATGCGTAATTTATGATTCCTGAAGCCGTTGAAGTTATAAAGCGTTATCAGATTAGATGCGTTCGTTGCACCTGATGAGTAATAGAATAACTTTTTAAGTACTATCCTGGGACAAAACGTCCGTCCTTCAAATGTTATAAATGCTTAAGTGTGTAAGGATGGATGTTTCTTACTCTTTCAAGCATAAACGGCTGAACCAATTGGAATTAAATTTGGTATGGAGTCAACTGACACCTTAGATTAACACATAGGCTTTTTACCCGATTGCAAAAAGAAGGTTATGTTGTGTTGTTGCGTGCGGGCGAAAGGTAGTAGTTTATAAGGTAAAAAAGGATCCTGGAACTACAATGATAATATAGTGCTTCCATTCAGGTTATGAAACCTTTCTTAAGATTTCGATCGGTTTTCTCTCTGCTGGTGTAAGTCAGATAGTAATGTTGTTTGTGTAATCCGTAATATCTGTATTTTCGATACATATCTTAATAACACTTAATTAAAATAAACACTTCTATTGCGCAATTTTAATAGTGCGCAGGTGTGAAATACAAAGGTATTTTTATGAAATTAAGTATTGTGACCAATTAATTTTGCCCTCAAAATGTACGTATTGACGTAAAGGTTGATCAAACGTATTTCAATATCGATTTCACCCATACGTAACGTCAACTATTAATGATCTTATGGCCCAGTAATATGTCATCGAGCACAAATACACATAGGTAACTAAAACACAAAAACATTTATTTAAAATAGACTAACTTAGTAGCACTTGAAGGACAAAATACAATGGACAACACCCCATCGCCCACCCTTCGACTGCTTCAAGAGCTTAATAAAACAAGCCATACAGGCTGAAGCTTCAGCAGTCGTTGCATATCGGACGATCGCCTTTTGTCTGATTAGGCTAACTGTATTAGTCTGTATATGACTAGTCTAACAATACAACAGTTGAAATCAAACAATTCCATCAAGAAAGTGATATAAGCACGACAACAATAACGATACCAATGACAAAAATTATCGTTCCTTTCTCTGCAGCTTAAAAGTATTAGAGAGTGCATTATACAGGGGAATGTGAAACGAAACTGTAAGTTTGTAAAGTCAGCAATCAGACCACAATGACCGCGACTCCATGCCGCAAATCATAGTAATGATCAGTCGCAGCATATGCGATGCAATTCCATAATGGACCATATCGTAGTGTTATGCAGGTTTCCAATTGTTTTATAGCCGTCATTATATTTCTCAATTGTTGTATATACAGTCTTGTCTACTGTTGTAATGTTCACGTAACTTTTAGTGTTTTTCTTAATGACTTGTTATTTAATTATTTTGTTGTAACGTCATGTAATGGTTGTATTTTCGACACTGAAATTGGATCAAATACAACAGCTGTCTTTACTTGCTTTCGCATTTATTCTAATCATCAACGTTGGTCCTAATTTGTAAAGGTACATAAATATAGGTTTTGGGCTGGTTGTAATGGTTTATTGTGAAATATACGCGTGCGATGTATCGGCACGGAGCGCAGCTGTGCGTTGAGCAACGAACGCAATGCAAGTGATAAAGCTGTGTTCAAGTCAGCTGGTGCTTTATCGTAATTAGTTTATTGTCTAGTTCTAATTTAAATACTGACTTGTTTACAACTCAATTATTAATAAATATACAGTTCTCTCCGTCAGAAAATATCTTACATTTCATTGTCTATTTTTGGCAATGGCACTTTCAAGTCAAACCAAAATTCAAAACCATGTACAATCACACAAGCTCCTTCCGTTTAGTCACCGGATGGAAATTATAAACAAAGACGAGATGCTTAATCAAAGGAACCTAAATTTACCATTAAAGCGATGCCTACCACAAAAGGCGCAAAATATCTTCATTCAAGTTCTGACTCACTAATTTGAATATGTTAATTCTATATTAGCAGTCTCGTGAAGACAGTGTTGCGTAATATGTAAATGATTGTCTATAAGAAGATTGAACACGTTGACACTGAATGAAGGTGTGTCAGGTCAACGATTTGTGCCATGTGGACATATTGTTTTGTTTGTGTATGGAAATGAGGAAAAACTTGTGAATGAAATGACTGCACGTGTGGGTTAGGTCTCGTGAGCGTATTATGTTAGAATTTGCAACTTGACTACAGATTAGATTGGCTTAAGGATTATAAATGAGAGAAAGAAATGGAATTTCCATTAAAATCATAGATGTTCCAGGAGAATTAGCGTTTTACCTCTCAAATTTGTGTAAACCTTTATTCTGATACCTTAAACCTTGCATCAACACACATCCGTCGTCGTAATGAGTCCGCGACCACTGATATCTACCAAATAAATGAAATACAAATCCTTGTAAACTTTATTCTTAAATTAATGTTCACAAGCTTATAAAATAGATTACTTTTGAGGGCAAAGTTTCACAAGTCCATTATTTTGATGAGTCATTACGATTTCGTAAGATATCATCAGCTGCGGTAGCTGCAATTTCGACAAACCAATGTCTAAATGTGCGAATATTTCTCAAAATTGAAATACACAATTTTGATGATGATAGACTTGTTTGGCTGCAATTTCAAGGATGGAATTGTAAATCCAATGATGCCGTAATCTTAGAACTGTGTTTACTTGGAGACCAAAAGATTTTTGATCTAGACCATGTTATGTTAATCCTTTCTTTTCATGCCATGTAGAATGTATCGTTCATAACCCTTGCCATTTTAATTTTCGATCTTCACTTCGTTAACAAAAGGCCAATTGGAAATATTCACCAATATGTGTCGAGAAGTATCTTATGTATACCGTCCTCCATCGATGCCTATCACATATAACAATCGCATCTTGATAAAGTTACATCTTCGCCTTCGAGAGCGTCCCCATTACATCAATCTGTGATAGCTAATTTCACGGCATCATTCATCCACGGCTCATTACACTTTACCTAATGCAGGCACTTGTTATCGATACTCAGTTACGTCAGTTGACCCCTGATGGTGTTCCATTTCAATTCGCGATGCTTCTCCCTCGGTACGACTGTTTTGCAATTCGCAACGGCTGTCTATCGGTCTACGCGTATGATTTAAACTTTCTTTCTCACTTTTTACGTAAGAGTTACTATGAGGAGTTTCATAATGTACATTTCTATCAATTCGTATCGAACTTACCTGCTATTTGCGCGAATGTTTATAGTACTTGTCGTTTTCTACGTAGCGTTCTTGTATTTCGCATTGAATCATCTGTTTTTAATTTGTTGCTCCATAAAAACAACTTACATTTCACGGTAATTTAAGTGTTTTCCCTAAATTACACTTGTTTCTTTTCGTAGTTTTTGCAGTACCTTTAGTTTTAATCACTGTGACCATTGTGAAACCTTTCTTAAAGTATAGTCGTGCTTTATTTTCGTTTCTGCGACACCGCTCTTGCATGAAATTGTCCCCAATCTGTTAGTAGCTTGTTAGGCAATTTGTTCTTCAATGTCATTAAAAATAAAAGTTGAAAATTATCTTTTTACTCACCTCGTTTTTTCCGCGATATAAAATTTGATAGATCTTCTCCTTAGAACGATTAGTTCCGAATTTCTCCACACTACGGCGCTAGAGACGCACCAAAAGTAACGCCAAAAGTTTGCCCCATCGTTCGATAGATGGCGTTGGCGTCGAATTAGATCGCGCTATGGTTGTGTTACACCGATTCACCTAGTCGGGCCGCGAGTCTCTGTCATGTTAACTTTGCGCAGAGGCAATATCGTAACCAATGAGGTTAATCCGAGGTGCGATTATTGCTAGTTGAAAACTTTACCAATACCCCGCCGTGTGGACGTGAAATACCGTCCGCGATGGCAATTTTTGAATGGCCGTAAAAGGCCTAAGAATTCACTTGAAAATAACTGTTAATATGAATACAACTGCTGAAACAGTTTTCTGCTGTTGGGCTACTTGGACTTATTATTTTATTGAATTAATTATACATTAAAGTGTTGTATCGTCTTTTAAATAACAAAGTATTGAAATAATAAATCCTATTATTTTTCTTGTCGTTTGAGTACTCGCAATAATCGGGAGTTAATGCCTCTTCGGGCAATGACTGGTAGAATGTCATTGCTTTATAATCGTCGTTCAATCTATTCTCCAGAGCACACATCCTCCTTGCCTGCACCTTTGCGAACATTCATTTAATTACATTGCCAACATTCTGCCTGTAATGGCGGCATTATGTGAATCTGAGCTAATTCGCGCCAATTACACGGGTACTTTGACGGGCTGTGGGAAGATGGCGACTGTACTCATCATGCTATTCGACAACTTGTGTTCGCCGGTGTACTAAAATAGTTAGACGTACTGTTAACGCTGTACAATGCGTAACGGAACTTTTGTCCGCGACTCTAGCTTCATCAGTGACCTTGAATACGGCTTTGTTCATACATCTAGCAATTAATGCCAAGTTTTTTGCTACACCGAATTAAGAACCATTCTCGGTTTTTTAATGGTCTTAAATGGTTCAGGAATTCTAGACATGTTTTTGTTGGCTGTTCGTTTTAAGTCTTTGTTTGTTCTTTAAAATAATTAGACGTTAAAAATTAAATGCAATTGTTCACTTCATCGTTCTCAGTTATTGGCATCATGACTACTAGAATCGTTAAAGTCGACTGTATATTTTCTGTGGCACCTTTAGATATTTTCATTAATAAGATGCCTCGTTAACTATTTTATTACCCACTTAATCACCGGTTTGTCATCCTAGGTTTTCCACGTCCACGTTAGATCAATAGAAAGGTATTTGTATGTTAATTTACTAACGATTTAATAATGTCTGTGATTCATTATCAGGGTATTAAATTAAGAAAATACTAATAGTCCGTCAAATAGAGTTCCAAAAATCTTCGATATTTTTTTTCTTTTATTGCCTTAATTAAAAATGAAGATGATACAATGAGATGATATCTCGTGTCAAATAGTGGTTTGGTATTGTTTAATCCTTTTGTTAAAACAAATTACAATCTAAAGAGGTTTAGGTCTTTACTACAGAACTAGTTTAATCCGGGTTTGTACAAGAAAAACTTCCAGCCCATTCGTCTTCATTACGTCAAAGCTTGACAGAAAATAATTTGCTCTGACCATTGCTTCCTACTTATCCCGAAAAGGATTAGCGTAACGTTTCTGTCTGTTTTAATCATTTAACTTCATATTGTGGCGGATTTGCACCAGGGTTGGCCATTTAACTAACCTGGATTTAGTTCAAGGTTTCGATCAACAAAAATGTATGGAAAACTCACAATTGTTATAAGGATTTTTCAATCCCCTCGGTTGCTTTAGATTCATTTAAGGTCTTCTAAAACAGAATCAGTATGATAGAATATGTATAAACAAACAAAACTATTGGATGTCGGACGATGTCCAGAAACTGTAAAGATCAAATAAATGATTCAAGTTACCACATTATTAAAAACCAGTATCTTCCTCATTTCCGTTAACAATTGTTCGTTAGCTGTTAATATGGCTTTAACATCCCTTATTGCGTATAAATCAAGAATATCCTTCACATAGCGAGAAAATAGCATTCTTCTATCCGGTCTAACGTCCGTCGTCCCTTGTGTGTATAACGTCGTCCCATATTATAACGGCACCTTCAAGATTGATTTCTCTGCCAATGATTTACACCGCGGCACTATAAAGCTGGCACTTGGTGCTTGGATAAATAGCGACAGCATGATTGTACTTAATTGGTCTTCGTCGGTATCGCACGAGTATTCAAGGTTTGTAGGTTCACTTATAGTCCAGTCATTTGGTAGTTTTACCTGGAAAGTTTTCCGGGAGTTTTGGAAATTGGGTATTTTATAGATTTGGATATGCTCTTTTCGAATTTTAACTTTGCCACCTCGTACCACCGCCGCTCGCGCCGCCATTTTGAAAAAATGGCGCCCAAAAACGGTTTTTTGGGAATATCTCCTTTCTGAGGCATTTTACGAAAAAATAATTTCTACAAAATTAAACTAGAACAAATTTCCTACCCTTTATGTCTTAGTCACTTTTTCATAAAATCTATAGTTTTGGATCTACGAGCGCCGCAAAGTATTATTCATTTGCACCACTACGAGTGTTTCGTATATTTTTCTAAACTGTTCTATTACTGCCGCCGGTTTTCAAGAACCAGGTATCAGGGTAATATGTCACCTTTCAATCGGGCCCTTTCTCTCGACTATGAACGATACTTCAACGAAAAATTTGTCAGTAGAAGCTATATTAAGAGAAATATTTAGTTTAAACTGAATCATCAGTGTACGTTTATTATCGTACTGTGTTGTTTATGTTCTTAGAGCTATGGCTTCTTATACGGCAATTTGTTTAATTTGTGACAATTCCATTAAAAACCGGCGGCAGTAATAGAACATTTTAGAAAAATATACGAAAAACACGTGGTGGTTCAGATGAATAAGTTAATACTTGGCGGCGCTCGTACAACCAAAACTATTGATTTTATAAAAAAGTGAGTAAGACATAAAGGGTAGGAAATTTTTTCTAGTTTAATTTTGTAGAAATTATTTTTTTCGTAAAATGCCTCAGAAAGGAGATATTCCCAAAAAACCGTTTTTGGACGCCATTTTTTCAAAATGGCGGCGCGAACGGCGGTGGTACGAGGTGGCAAAGTTAAAATTCGAAAAGAGCATATCCAAATCTATAAAATACCCAATTTTCAAAACTCCCGGAAAACTTTCTAGGTAAACTCCTTATTTTCTACCAAATGACTGGACGAGGTTCGTTAAAAGTCCTAGAATCAGGTTCCAGGGCATCGAACTAAGCTATGAATGAACTTTAGTGTATCAGTACTCGTTCATCAGATTTTTTGGGCTGCGTATTCTAAAATTTGTATAAAAGTTGTCATATTATTTTTTTTGTCGCTTTTTATTTATAAAGGTACTTTAGTATATAAGTTTTGTTTTAAATGTAGATTACAATATCGATAAATGATTTAGATTGTAATGCCTTTACTTCAAATTTTTTTTCGTCAAGAATATCCTTATTTAGATCTATATCAATTAGAAGCTTACCTAACTTCTGCTAGCCTTATTGAGCCGACTAATCTGTAGTAGGTACATACATACTCATGTTAATTAGGAGAAGGTTACCATCCTTCTACTATCCTTATTGAGGCGACTAATCCGTAGTACATCATCTCATACACAACATTTATCTCAAAATCTTCATCATTACAGCTCAGTAATAAGCAAGGTATTAAAACTTTATGCTATGCTTGTAGCATTAGCAAATGTCTCTATATTCTCGCGATTACCTGTGACTTTAATGCACAAATCGTACGATGTAGGTAATTGCAATAAATGCTATTCGCTGTGATTGAAATCTATAAAATCTGGTAATTCTAAAGTATAAAGACAATTAGTTTGGAATGTAAATGTCCTTGCTTGTCCCTATCCTATCACCTTTAAATGGCACGTAAGCATTGATGATTAAGCTTAAGATAAAGTCTTTAAGGTGGATTAATTGATGGATTGAGGGATGAAGAATTAAAGGAATTTCACAAGCTACATCTGTGATTTCAGTTAATTACTTACCTATTGTTACCTGACATTATTTGGCACTTCAATTTTAGGACAACAACGTAGGGTTCAGGTAAATATTTTGTCAAATAATCTGTTTCCAAATTGCCAACATGGACTGATGCAGGAAAATTACCTTGTCTTGTTATTTCACCACTTCTTTAAAATTAATAAATCCAAGGAAAAGTTATTTTGAACTTCAGCCTTGTAAGTAAATCCATTTACGCGGTGGTCAGTAGCCATTTGCCAACCTTTCATGGCTCCTTTTTTATGGTCAAACGTGAGATAGGTCGCCGGGTCGTATGCATTGTTTTGACGGTTTAGCACAATCCCATAACACTGGGCCTAAGGTCTTTGCCCCCACCATTTTGCAGTTCAAAACTCGAGCAAAACCATGTAACGAATTAATATTTCACTCGTATAACTTCCTAGAAATCTGTATTTTCTTACAAACTTATGTTTAGAAAGTCGACTAAACATTTATTATCTGTAATATTATTTATTGTGAGATATTGAAAGCAACATTTGTACTGATTAAGTCCTGTACTCATTAAACGGACATTGTTGCCTAACGACCTTATATAAGTTCTAGTTATCGTAAAACTGGTTTAAAGGGAAGAAGCTGAATGTATACCAACAGATACTGGCTACTTTATACGTTGGTGTTCGCCATTGACCGCGCATGCGCACCCCGTCTCACCTCAAACATTTGCAGAAACGCGGACAAGCGCATATTTCTTCACATTCGGCTATTTCCGTCTACCGTTCGGCTAAATCCGTCAGCGGCGGCCGATGACTCCGGCGGCATGCGCTGTTTAGACCTTGACGTAAACTTGACGTGCAGTTACAACAATCAATTTAGAATTCTACTACCTTGACATAAAGACCATTTGAATTGAAAAGTAACTTTTTTATTTCCGCATGGGATACGCGAATCGGAAATGATTAACACCTGTAATAAACTGGTTTAATACAAGCGTGAGTTACTCTAGCATTCCTAGGTAATTGCTAGATATCGATAACATCTCATTTTAATTCATTTGTCCTGCAATCAATACAAATAGATTTCGATAAAGGATCTATAATTACTTATAATTTTCTCATAAGCAGTCAGGGTTAATTCTAAGTTATTCATGGATTCATTAGTACTTGTCTGACAAAAGGATATTTATGAAAAGCCTAACTGTTCAAGGTTCAAGTCTGCAGGTTAACTGTAAACCCTTTATTACACTAACGGTAGCTAATCCTCATCAATGTTCTTACCTAGGAACTCTAGGAAGACCATACTAGAATTTTATGGTAACTAATAAAGTTTTGATGGCACAGCAATAAAGGCACAAGATAATTGAAGGTTAGGGCTTTTTCAATTCATTCATTCCGTCAACCCTCTTAAATAAGACCTACGCGTCTAACCTTTTCCTGTAGTAGAAGTTTGCCTAGTAAACTAACATCCAAAATCGGCCAATTCTCGATTATTACACATCGGTACCGATAGGGGTACTTTTTTGACAGCATTCATTCTGAGATTGAAACCAATCAGTAACTTTACTCCATTTGAGCTGAGTTTTAAAGCAATCTAGAAACTCCGTGTGACCTATGTCGATTCCAGCGAGCTTCTATTTAAAATAATGACATGTAAAGGAGATAACATTTATCTCTTTTTGCAGAATAAACCTATTTCATTTCATTTCCTCGACAATTCTTAACATACATAATTATTGTTCCTCGTTAAAGGGCGCTCATTGCGGTTGCCCTTACACATGTTTTAATTGGATTTACGTCATGTTACATGTGAGTAAACCGATTGACTAATACAGTAGTGACTTCGTTAGTATAACAATAACTAGAAAAACCACAAAATGGAGTCATTAATGGTTTTCTTTTAATAGCTGAGGTAGAAGTTCAAATAGCCGAGCTGAATAGAGCTAGGATAGTCGCATAGTTGTATTACTCGCCTAAATAAAGTTACTAGATTCTGTCCCATAAATATAAATAATAAATAAACCAGGCTATGCACGTTCCACTGCTGGGCACAGGCCTCTTCCCATATATAGGATGGTTTGAGCATTGATCACCACACCAGCTTCACATTATCGATTTCAGATTCCAATACAGATTTTAGATATTTACCATGTTTTCCTTCACCGTTTGTCAGTAGTGTCTTAGAATAATTAGGAAAATACATTTAACTTTGAAAAAGCCACATTGGTAGTAAACAAGTTTCTAAACAAACCGACAAAAGACAGCCAGTACTTTTTCTTTTTCCGTGTGCGTAAAAAATTTGTTCATTTTTTTGCCACATTTTTAACTTACAATTGCACACCTGGACAAGAGTTTCTACATTAATAACTTGCTGATTGCTTGTAAAAAAAATGCAAGAGATTCCTTATGTAGAAAAACATAGGCTTAATAATATGGCCGTAGGATATTTAGTACATTCATCAATGAATAACTTTTATAATCACGCGGCCTTGTTATACAGTCCACCCCACATTACACCCACTTCAAAACTATTGTAGTCTTTATTTCAACGTGTTAAGGTTCATTCTTTTTAGACGTTGCTTGTACATTGACGTTTGGTTGACTGTATTTTAATATAATTACGACTATTACACAATGTTGAAGCCCAACAATTATCTTGTCCCGCTAAACTTGTGTTCCACACATGTTCACCATTGTAACTAATAATTACTAATTATAATTTGTATGTGTACAGTGTACCACTCATTTTACACAACACGTAATGTCTAAAACATACCTTAACACGAGGTACTAAGGTCTAATATCGAAATTAAAATGTTGCTTTGCGTGCTACTGTACGCAATTACTGTTTCTAGTTTTTTTCGTATGTATCTTAAATCTTTACGGAGGAAGGAACTATCTCAAAAGAATAAGCGCTTACATCATTGTGCTCTAAATTATTCCATGTTTAATGGTCGTAACAGTCGTAATATGGTGTTCCACCACCATAATAGAACCTCATTTCTACAATTTCTTCGCAGAAAGTGAAAATTATATCTATTAGAAGACACACGGAACTACAATATGAGTATTTTGATTCGGAGACAAACTTGGGTTTTCCTCAACTAAAGTTATGTAGTTAATCTAAAACCAAAACATTAGCAACAGGGTTAATTTGTTAATCTCAACAGATTCAATCTTCAACCAAAAAATATCAACGTTGACATCATTTACTAAGTATCAGAAAGAGAATCGGTGACGATTTTCAGACATAAACAACTTCTATTATTGAATAAAACCTCTCGTGATTTCTACACAATAATCACGAACATAGACCACATTAAAATGAAACATTCAAATCACAATACAGTACTACAAATGTAACCACATACAAATACAATTGTCTTACCACGCGACCCGTCACACAAAACAAAGAAATAACTCGTACCTGTCAATTATCCAGATAAGACACGTCTCATTTTAGGTCAAACATCCGAAACAGAATTGCAACATAACAGAACAATACATGACGTAGTAACCGGTAATAATGACATAAAAGACAATTATTATTGTCAGTACAATGAATAGGAAACGGATTTAACTATTGTGATATCGAAAGTAAACCTGTCATAATTATGGAGCAATAGAGGTGCTCTATGGTTGATAAACAAAGGTTGGTTAAAGAAATTAAAAGTTCGGTGAAAGTGCTTTTGTTTTTAGTTTTATGAACAATCTGCATTGTTTAATTGACCCCAAGAAATAGTTCGATTTATGCCTCTCATGAGATTTTTTGCTAATCTTTAGACATTTCGCATTATTTTCATTGATAACTTTATGATTGTATATCGTTTCACCAACTAGATACTATCTCTTTGTAATTTCTCTATCTATTTCCCACACATTTTCCTATGTTACAAAAAAATACTCTTTAGACATTTACTTAGAACACAAATTTACTAATTCCGTCATTTAACTAGCTGCACTTGCTTCATCCTTACCGATTTCCTCACCATTCTCCATTCTGCCACTGTTTTCAAATTGCCCGTACATTTTGACCGGCGTGTTGCAACTTCGTAATCCAATAAAAAGTTTAAATCGTGACCATCGCTTCCCAAGTTGTGTAATCCCGTTGAAGTTTTATCGCCACCGCCATGCCATGGCAAACTGAATTACCATGGCTTCATATTGTGAGTCAATGAACAGCCGTCAATTTATATTGGAAGTGATAAAGAAGAAAAAAACTATCTGTAGGTAGATAAGTTGTGTGTAATTTCGAATCGAATTCTGTTGACTGGTGTTAGAGAAGTTTGAAAAAAAATGTTTGTCGTGAAATGGATCACCGGTGTTGAGACTCATTGATACTAACCATAATTCTCTCTAGTTACTCGCTAAACTATAGGTAACGACAGAGTTAAAAATCTATGGAACATAATTAAAATTAAGTTATTACTTAATCACGAAGTGGCATCTAAATTGTTCGAGCCAACAACACCTGTATCTTCCAAGTTGCATGATTAATAAAAATTAATAAACGCACGATTTGATTGCCAATTCACATTCTTAAGTTTCTAATATTGGTAATTTTGTTGCATTAGCGAAAGGTGCCTAATAAGACCAATAGTTTAATGGTATAGTAAAATTTAATGGTGCGATTGATGATCAGGCCTTTCCCTTTATAGATCCATAAATGTTTGCATATGCTGCGGTTATGAGAAATAGAAACTATATTTTATTAGAAACGTAAAATCAATCTGTAGAAGAGAATAATTTATGTAAAATACCTGAGACGAGAGTGAAAATATTTCACTAGAACTTGGTCAGGTAAAGTTTGAAAACAATAATAGCACAATAAGAGACAAAAGAGACAATGATAATCCAAATTGACACTAAAGGCAAATCAACAGATAACCTTTGTCGATTCAAAAAGGAACAAACAATTTGCACCTTTGTAAGATCATCAACATGTATTGAACATACAGCCTCATCATTCTGACGTATCAATAGATAACGAATGCAAATTCTACAACCTACACCATTTATATAAGACCTAAACACCACCTTAACTTGACAGCTATAGGGTTGCTTTTCCTAAATCCTTGATATTACTCTACTCATCTTCCATTTTCCCACTATCTGTTCTTTAAGGTCATAGCAATAGGGTTGATTTTGTCATGTCCTATCACAGTATCGGTTGACTGTAAAATTGGCATATCACGATATTAGTATGATTCTCCTACAAAATCTCAAGTGACATCGCTCTCCTTGACTCGTTTAACCTTTGGCATTTCATGTATGAATGTGATAATTCTATTAAAATTACGTTTATTGTAATTACTGAGTGTAAATACTGCTGTGTAGCATATCCTTATTATGATAGTTTTAAATGTTAATGTACGGATAGCTCAGTGGTATAGGTCAACACCAACTTTGGTGTTCATTCAACATAGTGTGCAATGGAATGCGATGTCATCACTGCATGGAACAAGCATTTACAAATACTCATGATACATCTACGTCATCATCATCATCATCTTCCTGTCCCTATAGTTTACCTGGGGCTGGCGCAACTCGTTTTCAGTATCAGGCGTCACAGTATCATATATACTCCTTTTTCATTCATATCCTTATACAATCCGTCCATCTTTTTTTTTATTCTCCCCTTCATCTCCATCCATCAACAATATAAATCTATGTGATCTTTGGAAATTTAAATTTTCGAGAAACCTACGATTTAAGTAATATTTGTTGGAAGGAAGGAAATAGAATAGGATTGTTAACAACCGTTCGTAAAACATTAGTCTTGGTTTTCCAGTTCAATTTTGTATTAAATATGACTTTAATCTATCAGGTTTACCGGGTGGAAATACTGGAAAGTGAACTAACTGGAAATGTTTGCACGCCTTTCAACCTTTAATACAAATCTTTGCGACTAACTGCTCGTTGGACTTCATTGACAACCATCCGTATAATATTAAAGACAATTTCCATAATTATAAAAATTTTTTAAGCATTAAAGATACTCGTTTAGTCTTATCTAACTTAAAGATCAAGAAATATTACCCTCCCACACAGAGAAACGTTTTACAACTGATTGAGAATAAATGTGTGAATAAAAACATCATTAAAACAAAATACATACAATAAATAGTTGATAAAACATTCACTATAACACTTCACCTAACCCATGTGGGCGCAGTTAATGTGTTTATACCAAATGACTATGAATCGACGATCAAAACATAATAAAACTTTAAAATACTATTCAGTTTCTCATTAGATAACGACGGAGCGATAAAATCTATTCACACTTACGTTTAAAGAGCTATTTTATTTATTTTTGTAATAAAAATAGGAATCAATGTTCTTGATGATCTTATGTCATCTACTTTCATCAAATTTGATACTGGTAACTGTATCGCAAAGGTATTTTGTCACAGACCAGTATACGAAAAAGAAAATAATTTTCGTATCCAGAATAATAATAAAAAAGCCGTGAACTTGTAAGTCTTGTAACCTGCCTAGGAAACGATCAACAAATTATGTCTGATTTGAATTAAGCAACTGTCCGATCTAATAGTTAACTTTCCCATTCCCAGTCGGTAACGTTTTCCCATGCAATTGGAATCGAAACGAGACGTCCTACAATCTCGATAAATTTGTAATTTGGTATGTAATCGCTGCATCTATCTGTTCGTAATTTATATGGATGGAAATAGAAGAGCCACATCGATTTAATGAAATTGGACTTGCATTGTGACATAATTCTTCAACGGTACACAATTTTCTTAACTGTATTGGTTAGACTGTGGTTTGTATGACAAAAAGGAAATATTATCATCATCCAATACTAGCACTTTCCGTTCTATGATTTGTAATGAATCTAGTTCTTCGCAATTATGGTAAATGCAATGACAAAAGCCTAACTTCTTTGGCTTAATAACAATATTCTTTAGTTTTTCAGTTTGACGTTGTCACCTTATTTATGAAAGCATTTTTCAGACTAGAAGCAGAAGCACGAAACACTACCTTTTCGTGAGATGCTGATGCGGATAATAATAGCATTATATATGAAGCCAGCCATTATAACAGTATACCTGATACTTAATAATTCTAACACCCCTAAAATGTTTGTTGTCCCAAGATAAAACCAAATATGGTAACCCTTCGTACAGATTCGATCTAAAGCCGTTCATCTCACTAAGGAACAGTTACTAGCCGTCGACATTTCAAGATGTCATCTTTACTCCTAGGTAGTCCTAGCGGTTGACGTTATCTTTAAAGATAGTACGTTCTCTGATCTTAACTAGAAATGTGCTGTTATTATTAATAGGTTAATTAAAGAAGGTATCATTAACTTTCTTGCTCAAATTCGAAATCTGAGTCGGTGATGCCGATCTTCAAAATTTCCCGGCCAATTACGATATCAAGTTTCAAAATCGAAGTTAAATATTTCGGAGATATTTTTATTGTTAACAAAATACCGTAATATCGCCTGTCATACTCAGATGCGCGTGCGCAGCTACCAAAGCACGTTCCGCCCTTTGTTCGATTTTCAATTTTATTTTTTCGACTAAATGGCTGACTTATTTTGTCAACGGCCATTGTTAATTTTGATTGGTCGGTCTTCGGTCCCCGTCGCCATCTTTATTGTGTAAACTTGATGTTTTTGTTCCTTTTTGTGAAGTAGGGTCGGCTTCCTTTTGGTGTTTGCATTACGCAAGTAGTTTTCTTATCGGAACTATGATCTTGTTTGTTATGAGATCCGCATTCTAGTTTTGATGGTTAGATATCGATACTGTAATTGTGTTTGGAACTTTTTTATGTTTTGTCATTTTGTACACCTTAAACTATTTATTGTATCGAATTCGTGATCACGCTTTATAAACATTAGAAAAAAAGATTATGACTTTGCAAATTGCTGTAATGGTCAAGCAGCGTTTACTGGCGAAGCCCATACTGATTTATTGAAACTCAGACGCACAGAACACTTCTATCAAACAAAGAGAAATAATACTCAGCAATGATATTGAGTCCTAAAAAACTAATCCCCATTCATGTAATCTTTCCTGAAATCGAAACTTCGTCCAGTGTAAAGCTGTCAAAGTCAGCACTCAGAACAACTGCAAAGATCTTTTAAAAGACATTGAAATCATGTATTATCAGCATACTAATATATATTTCTGATTGTCCCAGGTATTACAACGTGACGTGGAATGTCACAGTCGGATCGTGAGCTCTGTGGTGCGTCTGTGCGGCGGCGGGGACGCTGCGCGTGCGCTTGAGAGGCGCTGGCATCTGCTGTACCTCAGGGCCATCGAGTGGCAGTGCCATCTGGAAGCCTGTCTCGCTAGGATTGATAATCAGGTGAGATATATGTTAGATATTTCGTTTGCCA
This sequence comes from Chrysodeixis includens, assembly GCA_941860345.1. Classification (NCBI taxonomy): domain Eukaryota; kingdom Metazoa; phylum Arthropoda; class Insecta; order Lepidoptera; family Noctuidae; genus Chrysodeixis; species Chrysodeixis includens. Next base: position 7,405,558 of record OW796113.1, on the reverse strand, counting down.
AACCCCAAATTAAACCATATTGGAACATCTTAGAATATATCCAGAATAAGGTAGTACGAAAAGTTTTAAAGAGGCTTTTGCATAGTTAGATGTAAGTTAAGGAAAAGAGTTTACATTATTTATATCTACTACAAATGCTTAAGAATTACGAAGTCAAGATCTGTATATAACCGTGAGAAAATCCAATGTAATCCAGAGATGACACAATTACTAAGTAATAAAATTATCAAAGTGTTTACTAGTTGCATTAATTCAAATTTACGGCTTAAGTTAACGCAATTTAGTAAGTAAAGCTAAATTCCCTTTATACAAAAGAGCAAGCGACAAATTCATCGTGGTTGCGATTTCTCACCGACACAATGAACTAATCAGCCACCCGGCGTTGTTTGCAAACAGAATAGACCCCAAGCGGCGAACAAAATTGATTTATCCCCTTCTATTAACGAAATAAATTGTATAGGGTTATGCTACTTGAAGTCAATGCTTTACTCCAGACAATTTGAACCTATAATTTTGTGCTACTAAAATTTTAGAACTCCCCATCCAAGTTATTCGGGTATTTCGTCTAGTCTTACTTCATATGACTGTTCCACTTATAAGATCTTCTCAGACCTTGCACTTATGTCAGTCTTATCTTCATTTCTAAACCTAAATGAACATGGCAAGACTGTCTTGATGCCAATTTTACACTTTCCCGTACATCTAGTCTTCCAATCCACATTTTTGTCTAAACAAAACGATTTCTAGTTAATTCGTTGCTTTGAATTACTTCGTGTCCGGTTAGCGATTAAGCGTAACAGAAACTATATCGGTTACACAAAATAAATGCACAAATATTTTAACGAATTCCTTACAATTTTAAATACTGGCTCTTAAGGCCACGTGGCTGTGAAAGGGTTAAGCACGTGGGACGCCGCCATGTTGTGATTTGTGGTTGCTGGGATACAATTGACCCATTTATTTTCATAGGGATAGTTTAACCCATTACTGCATTCGAGGGTTAATATTGTCAGCGATAAAATACTTGTGGGATCCTTAAACGACTTTTATTGGTCGTAAATTAATTTTTAAATGGGTTTTGTTACTTATAATAATAATGAAAGTCTTAACTGAAGTGACTATACGGTTTAATTTTATTTGTATATTGACCGTGTGAGCGTGACTTTTAGTTGACCATAACAAGGTTAAATATAAGTTTTTAATAAGAAGTTATAGTACCTATGACTTTTTATGTTATTCAAAACTTTGTGGTCTTAAAAGTTTACTGCTTATTATGACGATTTAAAATCTGGTTCTTGACGTGTCTTGAATGAAACACCCAAAATTACTAAATTCTAATTTGCCGACATTTGTCATAAAACAATACGAAAGAACTAAACTTATTGCCTCTGATTCGCTTTAACCATTCTGCTATTTTTAGTTTCCAATGGTTGGAACCAATGGCAGGTAACGACAATTTTAGTTATTGATCGTAAAACGTAATTATTCTTTTTTTTTATACCTAACTATTAATATTTATCAATTGTATAATAATAGATAGATAGTCCAGGAAGCTTACAACCAGCACCTGAAGTGAGATTGTAGTCATTTTAGAAATGCTTTAAGTACCGTTTATTGCCGTCTCGCTTCCACAACTAGAACAGTCCTAAGAGGTCACCTTAAGAGGTGATAGTGGGCCGCTGGTCTTTAAAAATATCATCACAATACTTCTTCTTAACATAAGAATGCTGTATTAGTAAATATTATCGGTTACTGCATTTTTCGATATAACACAATGACTGCAATGCTGGATATTGATACCATATCTCATATCTGGAGATTACGTAAAATATTTTATCAAAATCCCAAATCCGATACACCAACCTCATTTCTTGTGACAGTTGTTATTGTGAGTGATACATTTATGTAGTGACGGCATTTTAATGGCTCATCCTTGTGCAAAAGTAGTAGAACTTTTATTAGTTTGAAATTATTCCGGTCACTTCTGTGCAAATTCCACCATATCTTTTTCTCCCCCTAAAGCCAAACAGGCTCCTGCTAAATCATTATCAAGAAACAAAGGAAATTGCTTTTGCTAGATCAATAACAAAGGAATAAAAATACTAATACTTTACGTTAATTCACGCCAACGTCTTGGTTCTTCAACGAAGAGCTCTATCGTGTATTTTTACAAAATAAAACAACCTGGACTCTCCAATCTTCCGATCCAATTTGTTCAAAACGCCAGTCAGCACGTCTTACTCACACGAGCATTATAATCATCAATTCCAGGGCTGCATATCAGTGGAAGCTGTCAGCGATAGTGACGACGAGCCAGCACTGAAGCAGCCGCGGCTCAGCAGAAAGGGCTCCCCTCGCAGACAGCGCACGCCGGTCAATGCGAGGCGCAGGGACAGCTCGCTCGACAGCCGCCAGTCTGCGTCTGAGGTGAGGATTGTAGCTATTCAGGGTTGCATATCAGTAAACAAGTAAGCAACGACGCTTACCGAAGCAGCCCGTACTGATAGATAGATAGATAAAACATTTATTTAGTACAAACAACAAAACGCACAAAGAAACTGACAACAAAAAAATATAAATCAAAGAACTACCGCAGTACCATATTAAATTTTTTTTTAGATCCATGTCATGGTGTCAATATTGATTTTTTTATAGCAATAAATATTGCTAACCATAAAAACTACGTTTGAATATTATAAATCATATTAATTGGAGTTTTAATTATTTTCAGCATGACGACCAATTCAATGAATAGGCGTGACAATTAAAGTAACTGATTTCCTATTAATTTCCCACAGGAGGAACAAGAATATGCGCTAACATACACTTGGCGTGGCTTCGGGTCAGACTGTGAGTCGGAGCTGGAGCGAGCGCGGCATATCGCGATGGCGGACGAGAGGCGCGTGCCCGGGGCGCGTGACGTCACCGCCAGGCCCACCGACCAAACCGTACCGGCGAATGATCATGTTGATGGTAAGAAAGAAACTTTTAATGGCAATGATACTACTACTAATAGTAATGGTGAAGTCTATGCAGCATTTGAAACAATAAATGTTTATAAATCTGTCACGAATGTCTGTAAAAGAGTGTTGGTTAATTGAGCCGTTAGGGCAGTATTTATATTAAACAGCTGTGATTAATATCTCATCAATGAATAGAATGATTTCAATGAAAAAACTGCTTTCCATTATCCCTAGAAATCAACATAACTCTCAAATGATTTGAATTGAGAAACAATAGCATGTTGATTGTGCGTATTGTCTTAAAAATTCCATTGATTTACAAACAAATAAACATGACAGCATTAGCATTCGATCGTTCTACAGTCATTTGTTTTGCAGGCATCGACGTACACAACGTGGCTATCGAAGAGAAAATCAGAACTCCGCCAACAGTTATTAAAAGGAAAAAGCCAGTTGACACATCAAAGTTCAATCAAACAGATCGAAAATCAAAACATCTAGCTACATTCTACTTCAAACACCACGACACAGATTCCGACAGACAGATGATAGAGACAGAAAAATCACAAGAAGAATCATCTGAGGAAGAATGGACATACGTTGATGGTGCTAAAATTGGGAACGAAGACTCCACTGATATAATGACGTCATCCGTTGAAATCCAGTGTGAGCTACCCCTAGATGAAAAGAAAGATAAGGCACCATCACCGAAACCGAAACTAGAATCATCAACTCCGGACCTACTAAGAGTGGAAAGTTCAAGATGTAAAGATCTGGAAAGACTGGTGAACCAGGCGGAGGAACTGGTGCAAAAGCAAGTGATGTCAAAGAAAAAAGGATCAAGAACATTCAAGCCGTTGTCATTCGAAGAGGAAGGAAAAAATGTTAGTAGAAATAAAATGTCAAGGATCAAAGAGTGGTTGAATCAGAGTTCGGAAGGCAAGATCGATAATAATCAAGTGAGTTTTTTTTATTTTGTACCTTATTTTCTGTGTTATAGGTCACACAATTCTTTGACTGATAAATCCTAATCCCTTTTTAATTTAGGAATATTTGTATCATCAGATTGTTCCAAATTTCCTTTAAAAGAAATCTCATTCTTTAGGTTTCTCATGATATAGCATCATATTTATCATTCCCATTGTACAAGAAACTCGTTTTTACACACACTTATCGTCAATTTTGCTTCCAATTCCAGGGTACAGAGAGCTACGATGCATCAGGAGAATACACAACGGAAAGCGAGGTCGACACGTCACTCACATCCGAAGAGAGGAACATTCACTCCTCCATGGATATGAGTACTTCAACCTGTACAGTTACTCCCACCCACCATGCCAAGGTAAAATAAACTGTGTGTTTGTAAAACTAAAGACTAATTTTCTGTGCTTCTTGTGTCGATCTATACAACTAATTTGGCAATTATGTTTAAAGAAACAAGCACTTCTGTGTTCTGTGTTAACAAATGCAGATTATAATGAAATACTCGTACTTATCATCAATTTCTATAATGTTGTATAACATGGCAACTGTAACTATATGTTCACCGTTATTACCGTTGGGTTTGTTTTACTGCATATAATTGTCAACAATCTTGACTAACTAAGCTCTGTACATAACAAAACGGTTGAGGAATACTCTCGCTTTAGGTGACACTGCGCAAGAAGCGGGGTGGCAACAGCGCACGGCCGTGGTCCGTCTCCTGCCTATCACAGCTCAGCGGCGCGGGAACGTCACTCGTAGCCACGCCCACCGCAGGCGACGTTGCCGCTATGTCACACAACATGTCGATTTCCGAATCTGCTTTGAACACACTCGCGTCTCCTCAGAGAGTGACCCCGGCTAACTCGAACTCCAAGTTAAGGGGTAGCTCGACTACTGTACAGGTATTGTAGCTGACTACTGCTTAAACTAGACTATGGGTACACAGCTTTTGTGATTAATTAAACGATATTGAACACCGGCAATGCACTTTACATTACAACCTTTTTCTTGGACTTCTTTAACGTATTTGAGAATAGGATAACCCAGGCAATATCTTTGTACTTACGAAATGAATACATCAAAACCATCGTGTCGTTGTTTATAACCTTATACGATTGCGATTGGAGCAAAACCACGTATTTTTGTCGGACCGAAATGGCAATTTATCCCAGAAATCTTGTTCCAACTCCACAATTTTGCAAGACCTACCTACTTCTAACAAATACTTTATTTGTTACGTCACTATGCTGACTTTTCCAACAAACTTTCTCACCACAGGGCCATGTATCAAGCACGAACACGATGACGGAAGCGTGCACGTCTTGCGTGGAGGCGAGCGACAAGCAATGCTGGCTGCGACGCAAGCGGCTGAAGCTGCGTCGTAACAACACGGCCGTGCGTCGCGAGAGGCTTGTCAAGTCTCTGTCGTTCTGCGGCAGGCTCAGCCCGGAGATAGAGGACAAGCACGAGAGGAGCGCTGCCAGTGACCCCGCTACTAGTCGGAAGAGCAGGTTGGTGGATTTGATATACTTTTTAAGGGGTGTGCATAGTGATGTATGTGATAGCAGAATTCACCTCGAAAAAAACAATATTAAGCAGGCCATTAAGCCTAAAACTACGTATTCGAAATGCAAATAAAGATGAAAATATAGGGATCGCAATGCGCTCTCAAACAATTTCGCTCTAATTCATCATGGTTATAACAATTCTCTGACCAAAATATTCCTCTGACAGGTTCGACACCACATCCACATCAGGCAACGACAGCGACGAAGAACTTATAAAGCAACAGCTTGCCACCATCGCCCACCTGCGCAAGAGCATCGAGAAGACCCACATATCGACCCGGGAACCCGACAGTGCCATTCCAGAACAAAATGAGGCCGAACCAGTGGCCCCAAGCTTCAAGCTCGGTCCCGCTGGAGGCTCTGTGAGGCCAAGACTGGCCCGAAGCCTCGAGAGGGAGAGGAACTTCATAGCTCTAAGTTTAGGCGACCCTAGTCGGCTGTGGGACCTGTCTATCGATAAGGACTCTGATGTGGATAAGAGTGTGACCGCTGGTACTGAAGAACATAGCTCGTTTTCGGAACAAGCCTGGGATTTCTATCAGGTGGGTTTAGTGATTTTAATCGTGTAACAAATTCTATGATTTTTTTTCCATCATCGTTAATAAGGATTTTTTATTTCGTATTTCTGACAAACTACTTACTTGGTTAACAGGAAAAATACAACTCGGAGCCATATTCTGAAGCCCCTGACTCTGACGCCGCCCGCCGCCTGCTTGAGTTCGGCGACGACTACCGAGCCTTCCTGGACTCGCAGTCGGACTGCTGCTCCAGCCTGTCCGCGCAGCCCGAGCACGAGCAGAGCCCCAGCGGCACGCGCCGCCGTCGCCCGCCCTCTGACGCCTCGCGCGAGCGCAGCCTGCCGCGCTACAAGAGACCCTCCAGAAACTCACCCATAGAGTCCACCTCCAGAAAACCCAAAAAGTCCATGTCCAGCGCCGAACGCAAAAAGTCTCTCCTCGACAGTCTAGAGAGGTCTAGGAACAACACTAGCATTGAAAGCAGCGACGGCGTACGTCGCCGCAAACCCTCAGAGAGCGAACGCAAAAACAGCAAGCGCTCGCCCGAGTTCGATCTGCTCAACGTACAGGCTCTGAGCCGCAGACGACACAGCTCGAACCTGACCAGCGACGAGGTGAACAGCTCGCTGGAGTACACGGAGGTGAACAACCAGCCGGACATCCTGGACTCGCTGAGGGGGCGGCGGCGCGCGGACGGCGGCGGCGAGTCGGAGCTGCAGAAGATCGCGCTGTCGGAGCTGCGGCGCCGGTCCACGGAGAGCGCGGACTCGGAGAGCTCGGGCGGCGGCCGGGAACACGGCCGGCGCTGGCCCGGCGACTCGGACTCGGAGGGCTCGGGCGCGCGCGCGCTGGTGCGGCGCTCGGGCGCGGCGCTGCTGGCGGCCGAGGCCGTGCTGGCGCGCCACGACGCCGAGCCCGACCTGCTGCGCGCGCCGGACCTAGTAAGGCCACCATTCGATACAGATTACACTAGCTACAGCGACAGCGACGACAACGTGTCGTGCGTCACTCGCCGCCCCGCCTACCTGCGCGCGCGCCTCTGCCTCGCGCTCGCCGCCTTCTCCGTCCTAGTTATAGTTTACATACACCTACAATGACATATGGCTTGGGCTTGTGTGATATTTATCCTTATTTATGTAAGTATCCGCGTTAGGTTCGCTGCGATCGTCAGACGCGTCAAGGACGTATCCGTGCCTATATATACGCATTGACAACGAACTCATTTTTATAGTTAATTTATAGGAAATGTTACGTTTGTTCTGATAGTCAATTGTCAGCTTGTTTTAGCTGCATTTTACAAATGCATGTAAAAATGTAAGCAGATATGCATAGGTAACTAGAAGTAACCTCGATCTCTTTAAGACATTCCAATATATGACATGAGTACTTATAGTGTGAATAGTTGTAATTAAAAGTAAAACTTATATATGTACAAATGCAAGCATTTATAGTTTATAATCTATAAATGCTAGTGAATACGTAAGTCTGACTATCGCAGTGTAAATATGGAATAATAACTAACTTATTAATTTATTCATCCAGTAAATATTGTGACAGTTTCACGATTCTTAGTTTTACTTTTGTTTATAAATATTATTTACATTTTAACAAACTTAATCTTCTAACGTAACATCTAATACGTATTGTTTTCGTATGTGAAGCTATCATGATTAATATTATCGCTATTAAATTCGATCATTTTCTTTCATTTTAATGTTTGATTTTCTTTCCACTAACATTGATCGTGTGTTGTGTGATTGTGATGTGTAGTTTTTTTTTACTAACTGCCTGTTTTTATTTTCTTTTTTTTTTTAATCATCCTCATCTTTTGGTGGTGATAACATGGTGCTAGGTCAGTCAAAATTTTAGGGAGAAAAAGTTACTTATTAAATAATTAATTAATCTTAAGTTAGGTGCTGAGGTAGTGAACGCTTGGGTTTAAAATCATTCGCTTAGTTACCTTTGGCATAACGACTGAAAAGCTTGAAATGTCAGATTGACAACTGTCACATTTGACCTTTTCGAGGTAGTTCAGAAACTAGGGAGTATCACTTACATTCGCTCAAATATTTACTATATTTATTAGACTGGGTACCTCGTTATAAAATAACGTGAATTCTTGTCATTGAGTAATATAATTTAACGTAAAATTAGTGTTACTTTGTCAATTATTTATCTACTTCATATTTGGTTGTAATTGTATCGTTAACGTAATCTTTGCATAATATTATTCTTTCTTGTAATATGTGATTTGACTGAACTCCGCAACATCTCACAACGTAGTTGTATGTACTAATATAATGTTGAATAGGGATAGGTTGTTAATTGATCTTATTTTTTTTACAAAATGTTAAAAAACCAAGTGATTTGTATAAATGGTTGGAAAATAAATGCAAAATTTAAAAATTAAATGGAGTTTCAGTCAATTAACACCCTACTCTCAACACTTTTACACAATATAGATACAAGAAACGTTCAGCAGATTACGAATAGCAAAATTTCTCTCTTACGATTGCAGTGGGCCTTTTTCTGCTTTTCTAATATATGTTTGGCATTTAGTTCTTGACAGCTTGGGCATTGTTTTTGCATTAAACTAGGTTGACATAAAAACCTGCTGAATCACTTACAAACAGTGTTGCATGTTAAAAAATAATCTCACACACTTTATTTGTAAAAATGTTCAATAGTGTTACCAAAAGAGAAGATGTTTTCGAGAATAAAGTGAGTTAGCAGTAATTATTATTAAGTTTAGTTCATGTAATGTGTTAACCACTTAAATATACTATTAATTTATTGCCGAGTTATTTTTCTTTTTGCAAACGTTGCTTTTTTCGTTGCACAGACGGAGGTCGTCACTCGGTGCCGAGAAAACATCAACCTATTAGATGCTGCCTTGGCCGGGGGTTCCCTTTCTACCACTTTGCAACGAGACGTTAGAGGTTAGTACACTTCAAATACCCTTAGGCTACGTGTGCTAATAAACGTAATTTCAAGCTAACCTTTACACGAACTCATTGGAAAGTTAGAAATAAAATTAACTGTATTTAATCAAGCAAATAATTCAAGGTTTCTTACATGCTCACTCAATCTAAACGCATTATGATTTATACATTATGTGCGCGTGATCACTAAACGTCAAAGACCACCGCAAACGTCACTTTGACAGGTAAAAATAAAAATAAATCTTTTGAAAAGTTACGGCAGGACAATGCAATTGCATTATGAACGCATTTGTGAGCAGGGATATCTTGTTTCATGCAAAATACGATGTTGGTCGCCGTTGGACCGCAGTTGCTCATGTTTCGACCGGTTTGTACAAAACTTGTGATTATTCCCAACATTCTCCAATCTCGGTCGCGATCAAGGCTGACGCCATATTTGGACTTTCAGACTCGCCTTTGCTCGTTTTGATTTATTTTTTTACTTTTTTAAACATGTACTTGTAAGTGGAAAGACGTTATTATACAAGGAGCTGGTTTGGTCGCAAATTATACTCGTTTGTCGTCACCAAAAGGTTTTGTAAGTTATTGTATTGAGTATTCTGTTCGATTATGTCATTTTTCATCGCGGCGTAGGTTGGTAATGGTAGGTAATTTCTTACATAAACGTAAATATAAACAGCTCGTGTAGGTATTTATCCATTTTAATCGATACTACATCCTCCATATAATTTTCTATTAATAACGGACTTCTTCACTTTCTTTACCTGATTAGTACCTACTTATATTTCCCGCGTAGATATCTTACACAATATAAAACTGTATGTAATAACTTCAAAACGTACCGATAAAAATACAACTTTTCAATCATTTATATCACAACACTAATTTAAAAATAAACGATATTCGAATTACAAAGTAATATTCAAAAGCGTATCTTTATTTCTTAATTGACGACTTTATAATTAATTTCCAAGTAACACTATCTGTTAATTAAAAATAAAAGACGTCTTTAAAATGTCATGTAACAGTATCGCGGAATTAAATTGGGATTTTGATATCTTGTGACGTCATAAACGTCATTATTTTCGTGTTGTACGGTTGGTACTAAACAGAGTGCGAGAGTTGCCAGCAATTGATTTTATTTGATTACTGGGGTTTCCTATCTGCTAGCATAGGGTTGTCTAGTAATTACGTTAGATAGCTACAGGTGAATATTTGTTGTAATTTTTTTTATTATCTAATAAGTTGTCTAGTTAGATATATTCGGTTCTAGAGATTACACTTTGGATAAATGGACAAAAATTTCAACTGGACAATTTTTTATTTCAGTCACTACATTTACTAGATATTATTATATTGGTCGCACGTTGTTTCACACAGTGGGTGTGATTAAATAGTGCTTAGATACATGACATTGTGAAAGAGATAATAAAACTCGTATCAACAAACGATTTTACATAACAATGTCATAAAAATAAACTGTCGTCGTTTCAACAATACTGTCCGGCTATACCATAAAACACCTTATCTCTATTTACTTCACCTAAATATTACGTAACACCATAATATAAAAAAAATTAACTTAACAAATAAAATGATAATCAAAATATTTCGTTCTTTGAAGTGCTTTAACATCTCAACTTCCATAGCGCAGCTAGCCTATGTAACGTGTCAAAAAGTCCTAAAAATAGCCTATTAAAAAAAACCTTTTTTGATTTTGATCATACATTACTATCTCACATTGTGACAACTCAACACTATAGAAATCATACGTCCGTACATCACGCTCGTATCGTACACATAATATCAACACTAGACCACACTATAGTTGCGCATACGCAGGCCCGGGTGGATCCCGGAAGCGGCGACACGCCGGCGATCACACGCCTATCCCCGCGTCTATTTCTGCCCGCGAAAGCGGAACCGTCTCGGTAACTAGTGGACATTCTTGCGTTTTTTGCAAAGATGTGTTTGAGATTTCGTGTGTAGTGAGTGGAAGATTGATAGATGACTTTATCGAAGCAATTTGGTATAAGCGCAAATAAAATAATGCCAGTTCTCAAGACAAGACTTCTTTCAACGCGAAAGAGTTTACGGAAGAGTAGATATCTGAAAAATTACTAAATTAGAACATCATATAGTATAGCTTGTAGTTTTTTTTTTTCTGTCGACGAAAATTCTTCTAAGTTAATCAACAAACATAACTATAGGAATACTCTACATATATGTATGTGTATGTTAAATTAAAAACTAGATTTATGCAATAGATTCATATATAGCAGGAACATAAATACAATCTATTTTAATTCTCATCCATCTAGCTTCACCCCTTGAAGCATCCTTTTAAAAATAAATAAAAAACACTTGAATAACTAGCACTTTAAAATTAAATTTAAACTCCCATTTAAAAAGGTTACTAATACATTAAAACATTTATAAACGTGTACAATTTATCTAAAAATATCACTTGAACGAGTTACCCCTACGAACCCACTTTGTTTTCTTTTTAAACATATGTACGAAAATAAATATTATTTTAGTTCACGTCTACTGCCACAGTATTTCAAACCTTATGCGATTGTGTTTGGGAGTAATTTCGTGTGTAGGTCCGTATCGCATGTAACCTAAAAATCTACATAGCCATTTATGCAAACTTTGCACACTAGATAATGCAGTTAAACGTGTTATATCAATAATAGTTCTCTTTGTTCTAATGTTAGTCAAAAATGCCTACTGACCATTCATTAATAGTAGGGACTAGAAATTATTGGACTTTTACCCAAATTACACTTGAAGGTTCCCTTTAGAATGGGTGCTAAACTCATGTAAAAACAGGAAATATTTATCTATCAAGAGATAATAGGAAAATAACTTCGCATAAATAAGTATAAAATTAAATTATTAATGTCTTAAAATCATCGAAATCGTCAATCTAAAATTTGATGAATTTGAATCTCGGCAGGGATTCAGGTAAAACGTTTACAATCCGTTTCATTATTTACGAAGGAATTAGAGTGTACGATTATGATGATGCATAAATAGGTGTGAAACAAAGTACACAGATTTCATACATTTTTTCTGGCTAAACATACAATCAATACATGACATCATACAAATGTCAAAACCATTTTTGTTATCTAAAAACTAAAGTTAGTCGCATCTAGTTGTTTATAGGATCAACTTGTGGTTTAAAAATGGTTTTCCCAATAAAAGTGCTAGTTATTTTTCAAGATTATAAGAAATTCAGTCGGAAAAGTGAGTATTATTGCATTACAGAATATTGTAGAAATATGAAACATCAAATTACTTTTTAAATATTTACATAAGCAAATAAATAAATTATTGTAATATTCCTCCATAAATTAATTATTTTGTCATCTTTCCGAAATCTCTCAGTGTTTTTTTAATTATTATTTTGTGAGAAGTTATAAAACTTTTATTTCGGACTTTTACCTGATGCCTAGATAATTTCTAATCCCTGACAGCTTGACACCGTTTTTAATCTTTGAAATATAGCTAGCTAAAAACAGGCTTAATTATCTAGATTCTAATATTTTAATAAGCTTTTAAATCCTTTACTGTTAAACTATTTTTTTAAGCCCGGTATAAATTATAAAATAGAACAAGGGCCTATACAAAAAGAGGTCACGAATGCACTCCAACACGAATGAATGGGAATGACATTCTTTTTGACAAGTGACGTGACATTGACTTGTCTGTTCAATACATTGGAGCAAGTCAATAACTTTAGCGCTCGGAGAAATGTAGCTTGCCTATGGGCCCAGGGTCAGAAAAGGAATATCATTTTAAGCCCAAAAGGGACTGTCATTTCCATACATTAGAGTTTTCTATTCTAGCGTGACATAATAATATAAGTCTGGGCACTCTAGGCCTTCAGATTACGCCGAAACGTTAAAAGTAATCTTCCAATGATGGCATAAGCTAAATGGCTGATACCTATAACTGTTTTATAGTACCCATGAATAGTTCAGTGGCTCATTAAACCGTCAGTCTCGGCATGTCCCAATGGCTCTGATCTCCTCCTATCCCGACCGTGACAACGAGATTTAACCACTTTGATGTTAACTACTTAAATATTACACACGTGTGTATAATAAGAAAAATGGGGTATAAATAGTTAGGGTTCGATTCCACATCAAAATTTTCCGCTACGAACAGAAACTCTTGTCGAATCTCGTAGAATATTTTGAGGACTTTCATTTTTTGCATGATTTCTTGATATGTCTGTCGGCAAAGGAATTCCAAAGGTGTTTTTATCTGATTTAAGAGTATAAGTGATACTCGGTCTCTCTATAAAGAAGAAATACAAAGGTTTTTATTATGATTTATCGGTATAAGTGATTAATATCGTTAAAGGTAGGGCATGTAGGAGGCACAGCCTGATGATCACATTATGATGTCACCAATATAAGGATCGCCTCACTAAATATTAAAAGCTTTAAGCTCGTTAAGTACCTATTGTAAAAATACAATTATCGAAGCTGACTGCCAACCTTCAGAATTGAGAAAATTCATGAATAAGGAGTTCCTACTGAAGATCTGTAACTGACTGACTCATTCATGATGTTCCTTAACGATAAGGAAGATAAAGAAATAGTAAGTAGATACCTAAGTAATCTACGCAAATGTTCTAGGCTTGACATTTGCCAATATGACCCTTTTAAACTTACATGTACTTTCTAAGTTAATAAGTCCTTAAAATACAGAAATAGAAAGGAATTACGAAACACCTAATAAACTAAAACATTCAGACAGACAGAGCAAACATTAAGGTTTGATAATCTGAGTACTTAGCATTTTAGTGACAGACTTGTCCCGACTTGTTACATGATGTCATACTCATCAATGGTCATATAAACCCCAATCCTTGACACCCACGAAATAAATCCGTCCTATTCATAGAGAAACCGGTTACTCTAAGGTTAGTGTCGCTTTTAACGACAATAAAAGGTTTACTAACGAAATTAGGTAAAGTAATACTAAGGTGTCTGTGAAGAGAAAACCTTTCAGAGCGACACCAAAATCTACAAAATTTGAGTTAACCAGTCCGAAAATCACAAATAGAAATATCAAGTGGTACGTTAAGCAGAGAATAAAATATAAAAAAGTTAATTCCAAGACTAGTTTTATGGTGTTAGAATCAATTTCTCTATTACTCAGATGAACGGAAAGAAAAAATCCATATTTCAATTTGGAGTCCGGTCATATTAAAATACTCAATCAAATTAAGAGAAACTTAAAACCGTGAATGAACGCTCTAAATCCATCTATCATGACGCGAAATGTTATATAATAATAATAATTTTAATCTATCTAATCTACAAATAATCGTACATTATACAAAACAGTTTTTAACCCATAATTACGAGCAGATCTTGATTCCTTGACGTCACATCTTAGATCGTCAACATGTGTTAGTCTGTTACGTAATACAAAATGGCGGATAATGCATTCTTTGGCAATGAAGCCAACTATTGTCTGTCTAGTAAATAGTCTGATATTTGCACAGTTAATGTTAGACAAATGAGGCAAGGCCAAAGAAACGCATTTGGAGGTCATCCGCTTAAAAGAAACAGCAATAAAGATAACAATATCTACTTAATTTGGTTTTAGTTTATCGTTACCTAAATACACTTACGTTGTCTGATAGAGCCTGCACATGATAAGGTAATTTTAGAAAATGAATGCAAATTATTGTGTTACCTCACTGGTGGGAAGAGCTGAAATACTGGATTTTACCGTTAGGGGCAAGACCTTCACGAACATATATCATGGCAGACGGGATTTTGGCGGTATGATGTTACATAATATATGGGCTTTCTTCCGAAAAAAACTTCATGGTTAAGTTGAAACAGGTATTTTTGCAATTTGACCCCCGAAGGACGTTTTCTTTTGCCTTGGTAGAATCCCGACACGACTTATTTTTTCTGTAACAGTAACCAGAATATTTTTTGTAGAAGCAAGCTACAAAAAACAAGAAAACTCTTTGACATTCTTAGACAGCAAAAATGCTTAACATTTAATCACTAAAGTACCTAATTACAAGGAGACAGCCAACGAGTCGGTAATGCCTTTCTAAACAAGGGATAATCATTAGGAATGCAGTCCCGGTAATCATAGGGCCACAGAAATGGCCATCTAATTGCTATGACGAGCGCATAATGTGAGGACGGCAGGCGATTCATACAAATACTTCGATTAGGGCGACGCAGTATCTATTGTTTTTGTTTTGAAGTGTAGCGTGCCTCCTCCATGTAAATACTCGTATAAACAGGAACCGTTATTTTTAGGAAAGACTCCATATTACCTATTGACACGACAAATAAAATGCACGCTATACAAAATTTGAACGACGTCGTAACGAAGTAGATAAGTCAAACAAGTTTGGCTTTTAACGACGTGTTTTCCTTGTTGATAATTTACTTTCTATTGTTAAAATTAAGTAGGTCTCAAGCATCAAACACACAATAAACACTTTTGCAAAACTGTGGGACAATCGACTGCCATTGTCATCGGTTCATGTTCCCTCCTTCTGTTGATTATTTTTTAATTTTCTCTTCGTTACACAATACTGCAGTTACTTCCTGTACCTTCATGTCTTTGTCAAATACAATAAATAGCACTCAGTACTTTTCAAATGTTATATTGTTAGTCTGAAAACCGAACCAAGAAATGAACGGAACAATTGTTTGCCCCTGAACAATGGTTGAACTGATCTTTATATCTCCATCAATTTCGTATCCGATACTTTTATGTGTAGAAGTAGAATCAAGGTGATATCATTCGATAAATAGCTTGACAATACAGCGCTGCAAGCGGTCCGTGATTCATGGTACTGATAGATGGTGTTGGCTGTTGGTCGCTTGAAGCGGTTGGAAGGTATTTTCGTATTCAAAGGTACAGTGCAGTGTATCAACCGCTAGTGAGGGCGACGCACGTCGCGCGCCGCATCAACCCGCGAGTTACCGTGTTTATATTTCCGATCCGCGTTCGCGCAAAGTTTCAAAACAGTGTCGATTTCTTCACAAACCACTAATTCAATAGGATTTTTATATAACCATCCATTGTAATTATTAATTCTTTTTTATTTACCATCTCGATTAGTGAAACTGGATGCGCATGAGTGGTTTTGACTTTCGCTTCTGGTGTGTTATGGTTGAAACGGTGTCCTAATTATTCGTAAATTATAATGTAATGAACTGAAACACAGTTTTGTTTTAGCTCTTTACGCGTAGTTTCTGTTACACGACCTTGGCGAATAATGTCTGAACTGTTTATAAATTGCCAGCTGTGAATACTATTTTGAATTTGTTGAAGGATTCTAATACATTGTATTACATATCAATTAATCGTTTATTCATTTTAGTACTTCAAAGTGTAGGCGCAATTTTATTATGCATACAGTTTATGATCGGTGCATATGCATAAAACTCTTTCGTAATGGCTCTGAAATTCCATTAAACATTTTTAATGTGGGACTAATCTTTGACGTTGCGTAATTTTTTGTTGGCCGACACTAGTAATTTATCGCGAAGTTGTTAATATATGTTCGACGATACTTATTTCTTAATGGGTCCCACCTTTGGGCTTAAGGTCAGGGTTCAAGAGTGTGCTTATTATAATCTTGCATTATAAAGACGTATTACCTCTTGATCACGTAGAAGTTAAGATTATCGTCTAATGCAAATTCTTTGCTCATTGCACACAAGTATATTTACGTTATTATTTTCGGCCAGTTTGAATAATTTGTTTTTGAACTATTAAGACGTTTTGTTTATTCTTTATATTGTAAATTTGTGGAATTGTTTTCGGCCTGTTTGATAACTTCCATTTTACGCGGTTTTTGTTTAACGGTGTTGTATGTAACCTTATTTAAGAAAAAGAAAAGAATATAATAAAACAATAACTGGCTGTCGTAAACTTATAGATACTTATGCGATAACACTCAATGTTGAGGTATTTCCACAACCTATAGAATTAGATAACCACTTTCACTCTTTTTCTATTCACAAAACTTGTTTTTCCGATACACAACAATGTTATCGACTTCGAAAGACATTCTTTTTTATATTCCCTTACGAATATGTAATCTATCAAACCATTAAGTTTTTGTTACATCGGTTTATTTTCTGTATCTAATGACAAAAGGGAAACTTTGTAGCGTGGAAAGTTGATAGTCTATGATTGGATTGTTTTTTATTGTTTGTTAGTATTGTAAAGAGTTTTATAGCTGTTGAATGAAAAAGGCTAAGAATTCACAAGAAAGGTAATAAACTATCATGTTGTTCATTGATAAACTTTAACTTAGTTTTATCTGTAGAGGTCCATTACTAACAAAAAAAAACAGGAAATAGAAATCTAAAATAAAAAACATCTGAAATTGGACTTAAGTTCTCGAGCAATACTAAACAATAAATCCAGCATATACATTTTCTTCTGGTCACAGACCTCTTTTCATGTAGGGAAGGTTTGAGTATTTATCACGATGCTAGCTCACTGCAGGTTAGCAGGATTCCAATTTTTGGGAATTTCATGATCAAACAGATTGTAAACCAATACTATTTAGTTCTAAGCAATAACAGTAACAACTGAAACAATTGAACTCGAAATGTCTGTCTGACCAATCCTACAATAGAACAAATTTTTGTCCAGTCATTGTGCAATAGTTGTGTAACCCGTTTCTCTTTGATAGCTTCTGTAGGCCAGTAAAGATGAGATAATGTCGTGAACTGATATTACTAATGCAGCCATATTGTTTTCTAATGGAATCGATAACATTGTTTGCGGTTGAGTAATGCTAAAGGGATAGGCAATGGGCACAAGTTAGTAAAAATTTTTGGTAGTCTTTTCGGATGGGCTGTTCGAAAATAGAATAAAAATAGTAATAATGATGAAAATAGTCATAGAAATGAACACAACGCGCGATTTATGGTAACAGGCGGAAAGTAGAACAAGAAAGATCGGGTTTGAAGATTTTTTTCGTCTAAAAGTGTTTAACTTCAAGGAGGTTACTAACTTCTTCAATAAACATTAATTTGTTAGTTGTCAATGTAAAATTATCTGAATATTTCTTCTTACCAGCCAATACAGGCAATCAAAGCAAAAAATCTTTTATTATTAAAGCCCCCACACTAGACCATTTAGGTAAAACTGATTTGCATAAGCAAAAAATATCTTTGCATGCAATTTTCATATGCAGTAACAATGACTAAGTAAGAAAGGTCTTTGAACTATTATTTCATTTTTATTTATAGTTTAATTTGCACGACACGCAATATTTATTAGCATGTGTTAAAATGTTTTATAGTCATGATATTTTGCATACCTATAGGTTATACTATTTTTTGCTTAAAGCAATAAAATTGTAG
The DNA here is from genome assembly GCA_941860345.1 of Chrysodeixis includens. Lineage (NCBI taxonomy): Eukaryota > Metazoa > Arthropoda > Insecta > Lepidoptera > Noctuidae > Chrysodeixis > Chrysodeixis includens. The sequence goes on along the minus strand of OW796113.1, from coordinate 7,387,194 downwards.
AGTCAATTTTGCCGTTTTCGAAATGTATTTTTAAACAAAAGAGAGAGAGAGAGAGAGTGAGAGGAAGATATACTAAAGGTAGCACCATCTCTTTTTATCCTGGAACAAAAGGAAGAGTCTGAAGGATCAAAATTAACGTGTGATCTATCAGTTGCATTGTAGCTCTTAAATACTTGTACCGATTGCTATGTTTTCATAATCTTTGAACTATAAATCACAATTCTAACACCATTCGCAATTCTTTTACTTACATAACAAAATCACACAAACCATACAAACGACCAGTTATTTGCACGTGAAAGTTATGATACTTAAACTAGTGGTTAAACAGTTTTCTTTTACGTTTCAAGGTAGTTTACACCGGTTAATGTAAATTATATGCAAGAAAACCTGTTACTGTCACATATGTAAGACGGATATTACTACAAGACTTTACGATCAAGTATGTGCATTTTGTAGAGTTACTGCGTTAACTTTAATACAGTATAGAATTATTGCAGAGGCTGTACGCAAAATGCCAGTGCGTTTAAAAAAATATCGAACATGACATGACATTTGCTGTCAAATTGACTTTGACAAGTTGAATTACACGCATTGTTTTGTTTTTGTTGTGCGTACAAGGTATTGCGAATATTAAATGCACTATACACACTAGTCTCTTTACAATATAGCTGATAACTATTCAATACTACCTCATTATTCAAACTTTTTCTTGAACCACACAGGTCCTTTCCTCAATATTCTATAAAGCATACCACTTAACATTACAAGCACGTTATCCTTGAACACCTTTTCAAAAGTACAAGAAGGTCATTACTCCAATATGTAAACTATAACTAAGTAGCTATAAGTCATCTTATGAGATCAGTGGACATACCACCAACTCTTAAAGGAATATTATAGCAGTTGTGGAAGAGAGACGCCGCTCTATGCCATGTAGAGCGCTGTCACGCTTCCACAACTGATATAATATTACTATAGATGTGATGGTACGCCCCTAGTCGTTCCTAAGCAGTCGTGCCTTTTATGGCAGCCCTATGTACCATTATGACATTGATCTGGTATTTGAATAGGTCACTACTGATCACCTTGGGACAATTGTCAGCAATTATATTCTAATCGAGTAATCATTTATCATAATCGAATTGGAAGTTGAATCGATTTTTTTCTCGATGCTTTTTTAAGTTGTAGCTGGCCATTTATAAACTGGATTCGATAATTAAACCCAGAAAACTTTATTCAAAGTTTGAAGCTCTATAATTATGAGTCGTAAATTTTTAATCTTTTTGCTAATGAACACTTGGTATAACAAAGTTCAATGTCTCTAAAAATCCTAACCGCCATATTTTGTTCAGGTACCTAAATCGTAAATCTTAAAAGTGTGGTTTTCTGCACTCATTTCGCTACACGCGTCGTTTATTTCATAATAAAAAAAATACCGTTCAAAAACAGCATCCGTTATTTTTATGGCCAAATCGACATCTAATTTTGTTTATGGTTTAGGTATAACGAGTTCTATCCTATTTTAATCTATGACTTTATCAATCTTTATATCTAAACTTCCAAAGTGATTTATTTGCAAGTATTAGAACATAAATAAAATTAAAAGCCTGTCAGTACTAAGAGAAAACTTACTTAGCATATTTTGTAAGGAATATTGATCACAGGAATCCGTGTGTCGTGTTAGCGTTAAGGAAAGTGGCTTTGAGACCTGTTCCATCATACACGACACACGACAGTTTCACTTCCAAGTGAACGACTGCTAATCACTGTGACACTGCTGCATGTACTCCGTCAAGCTTAAAATATGATTCTAAATTTAAACTTCACTCGACTTCAGTAATTTCAAATAGCGCTCCTGTTTTCTTATTTTGAATTTAGTTCGTTGATTTTGTTGCCATAAGAAATAATTATAAAACAAATGTGAAATGAGTTACTAACCTCACAATATACATTATAAGTTTTATTGCTACGTTAAAATACGTAATGGTGAATGATATCATCATTTTCTGTTTGAACAATACCGCGTAAAGTAAGAATAAACATGCATTTATTACACAAGCTCAGAGTTGATTGACTTATTAAAAATCTTTGTCAAACTGATAAACTTGAGTTCTTGAAACAAGTACCTATCATGCCTTTTTAAACAAACTACCGAGAAGATATGTTACCTACTTACTTAAGCACTCTTTACACTATTTTTTAAAAACCACTTCACCCACGTTTAACACTAGAAGCCAAAACAAACAAATATTGATTACTGGTGTTGTTCTAATTAGAAAACCGATTAACCGACATTCTATTGTTTAAAGATAATCCGTTAATTACATTTGTCAGGCTAACGGGTACCGGCGGACATTCTAGTTCGTCTCGTGTACCGCTAACTGTGCTCTCTGATTTATAGCCGTTGCGTTACAATTGTAAGTGATTGATTCTTGTCTCACTTAAAGAACATGCTCTATTTATGACAAGTAACGTGTTTGTTTTCTGAAACAAGCTACAAAACTTTGTCTTGTCAATTTTTATTAATTTTAAGCACGTCACATGACAAGTAGATGCTTTCCATTTTCAAATTCTGTTCAAGTTGAAACAGCCTAAAGTGCTTGTAATTGAAACCTAAATCGTTAAAAAAAATAATTATTACCTCGTTTGAATTAAGAACGTAAGTTAACAAGCCAGGCATGATTCATATTACTCGGAAATTCAGAAGCCCCAAATTCAAATTTCTTTGAATTACCAACTTAACAACAAAAAACCGGAAACAAAGGAAGCCGTATTTTTTTTACATTGAAGCGAAAGTCATGATTCTTATTATGACGCAATCGTACTTAGAATCTGAAACTCATGCGCACCCGTTCACAGAAAAGATTTAGCTGTTAAATAACTATTATTATGTCAATTAACCTCCTCAAATTGATAATCATCAGAAATAATATGTAACGTAATGTTGCATCATTGATTAAACCTATAATTTTGTTTTCTGTGTTGTGGTAAAATAACTAGTTGTTGGCACTTAAGATTTTTTAGTGTTTTCGTTGTTATTGTCTTGTTAATGCTACGCGCATTTACGACGATAAATATATTAAAATTGAATGCTTGCGATTTTTTTGGACATTGGGTAATGCCCTCAAAAATCTCAAGCAACTAATTCAATTCTTATTACCTCAAAAAAAAAAACTTTCCCTTAGTATCAATTTATTATTCATAAATAAATAGGCTAAAAATGCAAAGCATTCCATTCAATATTTATTTATCTACTTATTACCAATATTGAATATCAGGGCGACATAATCAACTAAGCGCCAACAACGAATATTACCATAATACATAAATATGACACAATATGACTTAACACTTTTATCTAACAGCGTATCGTACTCATAATACAGTCTGTGCTTGTGAAAGTGATGGATTGATACAACTGTGTATTATCTGTGATTATTTAAAACTAAAATGAATATATCTGTGACACCAACTGCTACTGGCACTGCGGACAATGAGGAAGTCGGTGAGTTTGATATAAGTATTTTTTGATATGGCAACTTTTTGGTTCTTTATAAGCTGTCTCCTGGACTACTTTTGTGTAAACATTGGGCAATGGTCAGATATATTATTGTATTAGAATTGCCAACAATTTTTAACTGAAATATCTTAGTATTAAACTTAATTTAATAGGTTAAGTTGCTTTAACCTTCAGATGTAGACATGAATACTATTGTAGCACTAGATTTACTTTAAAAATAAAGTCATAAGAAAGATTTTCTAAAATAAAACAAAAGACATTAATAATAAAGTAGCTACTAAGTTACGCAAGTAATGTAATTTATACAAGAAAGGTTTTCTTACTTATAGGGCTGGCAACCTATAATTTCAATAGTAAATGAAGGGGTCGCTTGAATGTTGCATGAGCTATTCCAATTAGCTTCACTTAAAGTATAGTTAGAGCAAATCAAACTGCGAAGTATTGAAATACTTGTCGTGAATTATTTTCTTTTCCTGTCGTTCGTCTAATAATTTATTGCCACTTTTTTATATGGGTAAAACTTTCTTCCAAAACCTCTTCCAAGCATTGACAATTTCTTCCTTTGAGATTTATTAAATGGTTTGCTTTTAGCGTTTCGTTTGGTTTTCTCGAATTAAAACCTCAATTTGTCAAGATAGCTTTCTCGAATAAAAATAATAGGATATGAGATAATGATAAGCACAACTATCCTAACATCGATACTTATCAGACGTCATTTACATTCCATACATCACAAACACTAAACATAACTACATTACTACCTCAACAAAGTACTTTAAACCAAACACAAATAGATGCGTGTACTTGACCCGAGAGAGCCGGTCCTCCCACACTCATCCCACACTTGTCAGCACCAGATCCTTGCCATTTTCCATAGCTTACATCTTCCTTGACTACCACACCCACTTAGGCAATTGCCGTTAAGTGCTTATGGGATGAAAGTTCTAGAAATTATGGCTAGAGTGTAGGAGTAACGAGAACTAGCATACAAATGAGGTTTTAAGGATAAGATGCAGTTGAGAGGCCATTAAAATATATCAGCCTGTAACTGTCTTACACCAAGACAAAGGAAATAGACGGCATTACAAAGATCCTCATTTAGAGAAGGATTGAACATTGATCCGCCATTAAAATAAAATAGAAAATTTAAGAGATAATTCTCACGGTTTTAATTCGATCTTAAAGCAATATTTTTATTATTAATGTGCAGGTAATAAGGAAACAATTAAATGTTCAGGAAGAAGTGAATAGAGGTATTACTATTGATAGAGTTGTTCGATGTTCAAATTTGGTGAGGTTTTTATGGTTATAAAATAATATATTATAACCAAAGGATGTTAAAATTCTCGTGTCACAGTGTTGTGTGACCGATTTTTATAAAATTTCGTACATTACATTTAGTAGGTCTGAGAAAGTCGGCGCCTATTTTTTATCCACAATTTTCCTTTATTTCTGCGTATAAAATCGCGAACGACAGCTAGTAGTACTTAACATTGAAACATTTAGAGGTTAACTTTAAAATCAAATTAAGCACTAATTAGAAGTAAAAGTATAATTAACTTCGTCTGGTAAATAAACAATTTATGCATTTCTGGCTCCGGACGTAGATATTTCAGATAAGGTATCACGTTATTAAACCTTTTTGGCAGACAAATGCATTGTTGAAGCCAATTAGCAAATGCAAAACTGCTTTTTGCTCAAAACACATTACGTAAGCCTCGTGATATTTTGTGAGCACCTAAATATACCTGCACATTATTATTCATAATGCATTGCACAAAATATTGCTAGTCAAGAATAACCAAACAATGCTTAAATAATTTTGTATGCCGAGCAAAACTAACGAAGCTAGAATTTTCAAGCAAGTTACCCTAAATTATGTTTTAGTTGCACTTAAACTAGCAGTGCAGGTTTGCAGTGAAATTCGTGACGAGAGCTCTCTGACTGCCACATTTTTAACGTTCTGCAGTTGTCAGCACCGTTATTCCTATTGCTACATGTTAGAACAGCTACAACTACACTCATTTCGCAACTCCTGGCGAAAATTGGCAGTTGTTATGCCAATATACAGCAAGGACGACTAATATTAGCCGCGAGTACGCAATTGACAATACGTGTATAATGCACGCCCGTCAAACTCGCTCCAACTAAGATGGAGGGTATCGTGAAGCAATGCCGTTTCAATTTCACTTTTTGTTACCACTTTAACTACATTAAACAATACAGCCACGTTAATTAAATGTTATGTAATAGATATTGCAATATTCTTCGCAGTTCCCTTTTCATTGAAACTTACGTGACTCATTATAATCATTGAATTGATTCACGCAACAAATTTTGGTACGATTATTTTTGGTTACAATTGTTTTATATGCTGACAACGTTCACAATTTGGTATGTAGAGTGACTGTTGGCGAACATGGATTGAGGTTTAATTACCTATTTTCGATCGGAAGCTATGTCTTAAATACTGAAGATATTGCTGTTTATAACGGCTCTATAATTTACTTTCTTGTGCATTAACTATTATTGGAGCATCATAATATTATCTTATTACTTTCGAATGCACGTGGAAGGTATAAAGCTTGAAGCTTTGCGTCTTAATTAAATCCAGATAAGTATAAATAGGTCGCCGCTCTCTTTTCGTGGGCGAAAGATTATATCTACCAATTTTGAGAATTGAACTCCGGTTTTTACCGTTAAACTTCGTATAAAAGGAGAATTTAAGAATCACATTCGTTATGCATGCAGATTTATTGATTTTGGCTTAATAAACTGCTCAATTATCATCACGCAATAATACTAAACTTGTTTTGGTAGACGAAAATCAGTGTAAAATTAACGAGTTTTAATACTAGGTATTATTGATTGAGGCAGACATACCATTCTTTAACGCAATTATCACGATGAAGGATCAAAAAAAAGAAACCTCGTTACTTTCTTTTATTTCAATGAATTTATTGTAAATTGCACTAGGTGCCAGTTTCATTAATCTATTAACTGTTCTGGCACTGGCAACTCTTTTTGATTAACTCGAAACTGTCCTAAAGCGAATAAGAAAATAACTGCACAATTCTAGAATTTTAGGTACAACAGCTCTTTTTCTATTGACTAAAAAGTGGTTCAATCTAGCGAATGTTATGACATGATTCTAGGTCATGATTTTTTATTTATTTTAATGTACAGTATCTTGTTGTCTCGGTCGTTTTATCGTCTATACAAGGCCGTATAGTTTCATCTCAGTTTCTACTGAGACTTCAATTGTTCCATTGCGGTCGCAACCTTGTCTTGATAACCTATGATATCAGATTCACTGCGCCTCTTAATCCAGCTGGGTCGTTTCGCCGTCTAATGACCAGTTTGGTTAGTGCCGTCTTTGTATTCTGTTGTGTGATAAACTAGGGCTCATTTTAAGTTGGTTTTTGATCTAATTTTGGACAAATTGTTCATTAACAGAAATTGCTAGTAACCGCAATTGGCGAAGGGAAATCATAAATCCATTTCAGGAGATCACCTTGCAACAAGTTGCATGAGAACATTAATTTCCATTCAAATTGAATACAGCATCTCCAAGATCTATGAAGAAACTCAATACACCCGCCGGGGTCACCTTGCATTCGTTACGCGGTACTTGCATTGTGCAACATTATCAATGCAGTTAGACAAACGCGAATATCATAGTCTCAAGGCAGTTTTTCCTGTGACCCATTTACATCTATAACTTTGGTTTTGTCTACCGTTAGTTTTCCGTCAATCACACCTTATTTGCAAGTGTGTAGCGTTCGAACATTGCAATCGACACCTTATTGTGTTCTTGAATAGGTTCATTTTGAATAATATTCTGTCAAGAAACAAAGTTATATTTGCAATTGGTGAAATAGTTTGTTGTGAGTGTTTGTTCGTGAGTGGTCGTTAGTTCGTTGCAATAGAGACGTGGCAAGGTTTTAGACGGGGAGTTGGCAATGTTTGCCTGAGCGTCGCACTGCGCAGTCGTGCAGCTGCGACCTTGCCGCGAATCCTGCGCATGAGTTGACAGCTCTATAATGGATTGCTACGTACAGTACCCAGGTATAGTGAAGTGACTTAGATGTTAGAATACTCTCATCCCATCAATCCATGTTAGTTCCTACATGATCAGTGCGAGTGAGTTTCAAGTGTTGTTTTATTGTTGTAATCGGATTTATCGGAATCGGATCGTTATCAGAACCTGATAATGGGATTACATTAATCAGTTACGGAAACATTGCCTTGCTATTGACGTAACCTTAACGTAGATTTAAAATGTTTATTCATATGTTTTACGTTATTTCTTTTATTGATGAATTTTCACGTCCGAACACTAATGATGTCTTTAGCACTTAATAACTGATTTCTTATTCCGTACGCGGAGGTTTTATGGGTGCGCATGCGCATCATAATGGCTTATTTACAATTTGTTTGCTTTCACCGGCCGTGGATGGAAGATTATGTTGTTGCAACCGGTAGTGCCGCATATGGCCGCGAAATATTCGTTTTCAAACAATATGAGAGTTTTTAAATTCCGGATTTACTTGTATAATAAAGATTTTTCAACTTTGTAACACATTCGTTCCACTTTTCAAAGAATTTCGCCGTGGATACATAATGAAGTTGTTTTGTACGCTGTAAAATATTCTTTAAAAACAAAAGAGTAACGAAATATTTTTGCGTTTCAAAAATGTAACTCGTTTTATTACGTAACTTAAATAATTTGACGTTTTGCTTTTACTACAAGGTAATAAAATTGTTTCACCTAATATTTTACTAGCGGCATCGTAGAATAAGATTAGTAACTATTGCACAATAAACTAGATATTTATTATTTATAATGTCGACTGTAGCTTATGTCGATTTAAACTAAGATTTATTTATGTCTATTTAAATTAAAACTTGCAACACCGGTTTAGCATTTCCTGTAGTTAGTGCTAAAATGATAAAACGTTTGCAACATCTGGTCTCATATTTTAATGTAGAAAACAACGAGGGAGCCTATAATAGGATTTGTCTGCAGGACTTTATGGCAGGTTGCCGCCATATTGAGAAATTCAAAAATAACACAAGACTAGAATGTTTAGAATTTTAGAGCGCGTTCTTGGATTTCAACAAACTTACATTTACATGCGATAGAGGCGCTTTATGTGCTTTAATTACCTTAAAAGCTGTCAAAAATGTTTGACCAAATTTTTGTATCGATTTCCGACACCGGCAAAACTAAATTTGTCGTAATTAAATTTTAGTGCCATTTTAGTTTATCATTTCTAATTGTACGCTATCCATTGAATTCCAAAAAGGAATGCTCTCTTGCTCAAAAAGTACACAAAAAGCAACGGATGCACAAATATAGTTTTGAGTCGTTTGAGTGGATTGTTTCCTATTATTGTAGTTATATGACTGTATCATGGATGCCCTCCGTCCAGCCCCCCATAGGAAGCTGTAATAGCTCGTTGAATTTGACTGACGGCCGAATCACTCGCAAATTGTCTTCCGTTCTTAGCGGAACGCAAAATTGTTTGCTCCATATACGATTCGTATCCGTCATGATTTCTTCACATCCTCGTTTTACTCGATTGCGCTGTGAACAATAATCGAGTACTCGAGTCAACTCGAGTGTCTCGATTGATCGGGTACAAATTCGTTGTTCTATTGTTTGATAATTGACAATGTTACAGTAATGTATTGATTTTCAATGCGATTGTGAAACGCTTACAAGAATATTCTCTTTGTAAGTCAATATCGTGTATTTTACGTGCATTTTGGCATTTTGAAGTGTATTATTTAGTCAGCTTGCAGAAGAGGTCATCAATCTTGACTATAAGTTTAAAAATAAACGTCCACATTGTCGAACGCTAAATGGTTGAGTACACGCGAATTTCTGGTCATCAAACTCTGAATACCTACAGTTATTTCCGATCACAATATTTTAGGCCGATTCGTCTCGTTTCGAATCCACTTTTTGCTTGATTTCGATAGTTATAATAGGAAGCAAGTGCAGCAAAAAGCAGATGTCTAGCTTAGACTAGTCTAGACGTCCGCATGGTGTCTCAGGTTCATTGACTTTGTAAATTAGCAGCATTATGTGCGTGAGCCAAGTTCAGGGACCCAGTGACATTTAGGGCGCTATTTCGGCTGCGCTCGCGCCGCTCAGTTTTGTCTATGTCTGAGTACATTCTGATTTATGGATAGTTTACGGTGAATAGATAAAACAGGACTTTATACCCAGATCTACCGTAAGCTTGTTTTATAGCACGATTAATAGGCAATTAATGTAACATTAGAATAACCGCGTAAATAATCAACATTAAACATTAGTACTTCGATACTTATTTGATAAACCTTACTGTCTATTCGTTTTATATTGCGAATTATGATTAAAATACAAATAGGCTGGACACGGTCGGATAATTTGTCGATAAAGTTCTCGATCAAGAACTGCTTTAATCTTTCTAATTCATATTCGCCCACGCGAACACCTCAATTATATCTAACAAGGGGTTAAGTACATCTGGTTTTGCAGTTATGCCTAGAAATAGGCCTGTATCTTCGGCCATCGCTAATTTCCGCCGCTAGATAGCAATCGTCGCTACGAATGCGTTTCCCTTCCTCTCAAACTGGACTTCTTTGATGATAGTTATGTAATAAAGTAATTTATAGTTCCTTGACTATTTCTTGTTTGGTTATGTAACCGTTGTTTATGTTAATTTTTCAATCTACTTTTCTGTCTATTTGTAATTAATTAGAAGTGCGAAGTATCTAAATTAAGTTTTAAAGTGTTGCGTTATACCGATTTTAAATTTATTGAGTTCGATTTTTGAAATCTCAATTATTGATCTATGCTCAAACAATTGCCAATTGCCTTCGAGCTCAATTCAAATGTTTAAGTGCCTTATTAAAAAAAAGAAATGTCATTGTCACAGCGTTCCATTCTTGATTTAAAATACCAACAGTAATTTTAGTTATCTGTCAAAGACGTGGAAGACGTTGAGCAATATTGTTTATGCCTGTATTTACGTGTACAATACGAATGCATGAACTATAATTACATAGAATTGCGCTATTTGTTCTCTCAGAGAAAGGAATGGTTTAATGGATCGCTCGAAACTATTAAGTATACTTATACAAGTATACATTTGTTGTCTATTCGTATACACTTTTGTTTATACTTTAATAACAAAATGATTTAACGTCGCATCAACGAGAATAAACAATTAATCCGTGATTCAAATAATTTTATAGGCCGTATGTGGAACATCTTTGCCTAAATCTCTGAAAACCCAACACTATATTATTACTAACTACAAATTAGTGAATTAAAATTTATAGTTCTTTTGACTTTTATTAGTTAAAAACAAGCTTCTTCTAAATGTCTCTGCGTTCCCGGTGTGTGTATTTTCGACTTGTATAATATTTTCGTGCTCACCAAATATATTAACTAGTTATTTAAGGGAACACAATGAGTGACTTATAAACGTGTTTACATCATTCTTTTAGTGTCCCTTTTTGAAATAGATATTCGAAGTATTTTCGGAAGTCGTCTCTTTCATTTTAGGTTAATATATCAAGTTTTTTTTATTTTAGGAGTATACGGTGGCAACACTCGTGTTTTCAAACGTGGACAATATTTATGACATTGTCTTTAAGTTATGGTTATAGTAATAAACTCTATGGTAATCACGTACGATAACTTAGACGATGTTTAAGAAGTTCAACATGTTATGTTACTATGTTAACGCTGTTTATTATTTAGTTAATTATTTAGTTTCAGTTAAAGGATAAGGCCCTGAAAGAGACCCAAAAATTTTAAACAGAAACATTTTAACACGACTTTAACTTCTGTAGCCTAGCGCTATTATTTAGGCATGTTTAGGAACATAAATCCCTTTCAAATTAATGACTTAACACTAACAGCAATAAAGCAGACAAAAGAACGTCACCTGGCATTCAACGCGCATTAACCCACTAACTGATATACCGACACGGACGCACGACCTACTTGCGCGTGCGCATCCTACACATAAACAATCAAACAACGGATTTTAACGGTGTATCGAGATGTGTATTTAGTTCCAAAGGGTTTAGGTTACATAATCTTTCTTACCGCAATGGTAATCTAAAATTAATAGCTTTATACAGTTTTTTCGGAGCATGCAAGAATCCTTTGATCTTCGAATGTTTATCGTGTGGAATGTAGTTGATCTAACTACTCCCAGATGATAAACATCGCATTTCTTTGGCGATTGACTGAAATAGTACGATTTTGGTTTGTGTAAACCACTAAAAGATATTTCACATCGCTCATTAGCACGATAATATAAATAGATATAATTCCGATTAACAATCCAACTATGTTAATGTTATGTTAATACAAGAATGACATTTAAAAATATCTTTCGTCTCTACATTTAACTTGACGATGACAAAGACAGCATGACAGCTAAGAGCGACACTCTCATACAAGTCGTTTTTGCATAATAATAATTACATTTATTTGAATAAAATGTGGTACAAGAGTTGGTATAAAATTTAAAGTCATAGTACTACACACATTCCGCATTTATAAAAACAGCATGCAAATATTTACAACAAAAAAAAATTGACAAAATACATTAGCTGTAAAACACAAACAAAAGGAAACACAATAGATAGGATGAGAGAAATTACAATGCATTTCGAAAATGATAGGACTGAAACGAAAACTTTCTTATGAACTTCCCTACAGAATAGAAGCTCTCTTCTATTAGCCACGTTCATAGAGATCCATGTAACCATATGTTTAAAACAAATGACTAATTTCATCGTCTTCCACAGCGGTATCAGCAAGATGGTCAGCTCTTCGCGCTGCAGCCACCAGGCGTGGCGGCGCGCGGCGCTTGCGCAGAGAGATGGCGGCGCTGCGGGAGACCCTGGATGATGTCTGCGAGCCTGGCGACTGCGCCCCCCAGCCGCATACCAGGGCTCAGCTGCATAGGAGGATCGAGGAGTTGAAGGTAAGGAATTTCAACAAAGTACTTTTATTGTAGAGCAATTGATCTAGGTTGATTTTGGGCTAGTCAGATCTGATAGTAAAGAAACGAAAAGATAAGAATCAGAAGTTGAAGTTCCCAAATTGTTCTTCATTAATTAACATAAGTTGGCAGTAGGTGTCCAAGAAATACGGATACGTACAGTCGTACACGCTTTTTCAGAATATTTTATGTAAAACATGATTTTGTGAATTACGAATTTCACATTGAACGTTGAAACAATGTAAAGGAGTAAGGTTAACCAACAAAGACAAAAGTCATCCATCACCCGAAAATAGAAACTCGAGAAGCAATGACATGTTACCTAAGGCCCATAGCACACGGCGTATTTTATACGCACAGGCGACGCGCAGATGACGCGCGTATACGCGCTTCATACGAGATTTGAACGCAACCTTGTATCTTAAGCACACAATGCGGCCGTGAAACGTGCTTCTACTGCGCGTATACGCACTTCTAGCCTTTGCGTTTTGATCAGAGACTCCTCTCTCCAGTTGTACAATGGCGTCCGTTGATATAACACTGGGTACACTGGCTTTAGTACATCTTTTAAAAAGAAAAAAACACAAAAATAAACGAATCTTTTGGATAGACCCATTCACGAGTGAAAGAAGAATTTTTATGTATTCATTTGTACGCGCTTCTACTGCGCGTATACGCGCTTCATGCGCGCGCTTGTATCATCAATGCAAACGCAAGAATGGGCGTCTACGGCGCCGAAGACGCGCGTTCCTAATACGCGCGTCGCCTGCGCGTTTAAAATACGCCATGTGCTATGGGCCTAACTTGAAAAATATTGCGTTATTGCTCTCAAAATGTTTTTTTTTTGCCATATATTATTTTGATACTGACATCGCACTTATTTTTTATTTGCATTAACTTTGCAACTTACGTACTACCTAACCTACTACGACACCAACTTTGAAATCCCACCCCATATTTAATTCTAATACATTTCTTCGTTTTCAGGAACGTCTATCTCGCCTACTTGAATGCAAAGTCTCGATCTTAAAACTGACGGTATCAGTTCGTCGGGCGCTCGGCGAGATGGAGTCAGACGACGGAGGCTTGGCTGCTGACCTGGCTTCCTTGCTGTCAGCGTGGGATGACGCACACCAGAGGTAGATATTAAAACAATTAAATGACTAGTTACTGGACTGAGACTTCTCGTGGGAAAAGACTAAAAGGGACTGAAAATTATAAAAGTGATGGTAAAGAAATTAAAGCCAAAAATAATTGACCAAGTTATCCCTCTTCACGCTGAGGTTACACCTGCGATGCAAGGAAGGTTTTAAGGGTTTATTGAATGGCGTCATAAATGATAAGTATAAGTTAATGGTAAGTACATCCTTCGATATCATTTCTTGGTAGAAATGTATCTTTAGAGAAATTCGGCTATGTCTTGGACATATTTACATATGAGAATGTGTATAAACCAAATACTCAAATAGCCCTAATGTCATCAAGGATTACAACAGCGAATTGCTTTTGATTTTATTTCACGCGTTTAGCTCCACATTCCTCACACAGTAACTCTTAAAACAAGTTACAAAGTTGACAATGACTCAAAGACAAGACTGGCTACTGCAGATAACTGTGAGTCAGTGAGTCAGTGTTAGTCATCCTGGAGTCCAATGACACGGATCAAGTTATTGTTGTCCAAAACGCGGATACGCCTGACTGGGTTCCGAAGTAAAATGCACTTATTATTTCTTGCATTCGGATTATTGTCCTAGCATTAGCGAAAATCGAAGGATTTCTCGAGGCAGTGGAGACTCGAGGCTGTCATATTTTTTTATTTCTAATAAAGGGTCTTATAATCCATTTGTTCCAATCAGGTACATCGCAAATTGTGTTCTAAAATATCCATAAACAACATTGCTCTTTTTCCAGGACTTCAAACGAGCTCCTATCCCTTGAAAAGGCGGTGTGTGCGTGGGCAGAATGGGAGGGTGCCCTCCGAGAACTCCAGGGAGCACTGAGAGGCGATCTGGCGACACTAGAGTCCCTCAGGGACCGCGGCACAGCTGTTGGGGACCAGAATGAAGTGGCGGCCCAGATCAGACAGCTGGCCGCATCGCTTGTGGATAAAAAGAAGGTATGAAGAAAAAATAAAAAGGGATTTTGTTTGTGGTCTAAAGGACCAATAGTCTAGCCTTTTTAAAGGAATATCCACGCTTGCAAACCTAACATTTACCCACACTTAAATAAGTATGATCCACGTTAAATTATCTTCATTTCGAAGCACTGACTAAACGAAAAAGTATATAGATGACATGTTTTAATTAAATCATCTTATTACTGTCATTAGGTTTTTATTCGTTCATCGTCCAAACTTAAACTAATAGTAAACTTACTCTTCCAGGGAGGATCAACATGCGACTCTTTATCGGACTCGGGTATATCAGACGGGGACAGCGAAGGCGCAGGCAGACGTGCTCGCCGGCTGAGCGCGCTCAGGGAACTGGCGCGGCGCCTACAGGCCGCACTGGCACCTAACTCGCCCGCACAAAGGGCTATAGCTAAGGTATGAAGTCATACTAACTTGCATTTAAATGAATGCCTGAGGGCCTACATTTTGGGACATTTTGTCTTTGTTGTCACTAAATCTTTAAGTAATATAGCAATGGTAGAAGTGTGACAGCGCACTGCACGGCGTAGAGCGGCGTCTCTCTTCTACGACTGTAATGATTTTACTATATTAGTATTGAATTACATAAAAAAAATTACCAGCTATCTAAATACTTAAGTAAATCATTTCAAGATTCAAAAATGTCAGGCACATACTAAATAGTATTATTTTTTCATCAGCGTATGGAGCAGACAGAGAATGAAGTGCGCACGCTACAAGAGTCGTGCCGTGCGCTCGTTGAACAAAACATTCCGGATCTGAAGATTGAGGAGGACACGTAAGTTTACTAAATCTTTATAAAAATACAATTTAACAAAACATAAGATATAAAAACAAAAACATTAAAGGAGTTTGTTTTAAGTGTTTATCCGATATTTCAAGGTATATTTTTTGTTTTAGAAGGGACAACACTATCACAGTGATCACCGGCAACAAGACTGGTTCCGGCGACCCCGACTACATCCCGCGCGGCGGCTGGGTGTGGCGCGTGCTGCGCTCGTCCCTGCCCATCCAGCTGTGCCTGGTGGCGCTGCTGCTGGCCGCCTGGCTGGTGGAGCGGCCCCGCTGCTGCGATGCCCTCAACTCCCTCGCCCAGACCCTCACTCCTCAACTCCGCTACGTGCGAGGACCGCCCCCCGTCTGAGACAAACATATCAACGTGTGGTCGCGTGTTCACACACATGAGGAAAAACTAGCTATAATAGCTCAAAAACCCAGAAACTCGGTTCCAACCGGTACCAGTATTTAGCACGTGTACGTGCTCGCCAATTGAAGTATTCAAACGGTGAAACGAAACGTTTTTGACAGACGGCAAGACGGTAGCCAGGATTGCGTGAAGCAATAACTTTTTTAATATTTTACTAACATTTTGACTAGACAAGATGATTAGGAATGATTAGAATGTGGTTTCGATTGACGTTACTAACAATAGGAACGTATGTATGGAGAAAGATAAAGAAATATTGACACGTAGGAGTAAGAACCATTTTATGAATACGATTATATTAAATGATTTTATAGATAAATTGCATAAATGAGATCGCTATTGGAATGACTAACCTTTATAAGGCAGAATGAAGTTAATTAATGTGTTATTATAATCTTATCCGTTCGCATAATTAGACATCTTTGATTGCTCACAGCAAAAAAAGTTTAAACAAAAAAAGTGTTCCAAAAAAAATAATAATCATCTGTATCAGATGAAGTTCAAATTAGTTAGTCTATATTTTAGTATTAATGTACTAACAATTTGACAAACGTTTCTTAATTTGTACGTAGAGTAGAAGCATGCCTATTTTAGTACAATTATTTGATAAGTTACTTAAAAATAGGTGAGAATGCGCTGTGTGACAGATATTCTACAAAAACTTTGGAAAAAAGACACTGTCGCTGTCTTTGACATGGCATGGAAGCAGTAAAGCAAATACAAAATGGTAGCTAGAAAGTTTCCTGTGTTATTCTGGTTTATATCTCTATGATATTGTAATATACCGGGTGTATATTAATATATCTTATAATTAAAGGCTTACTTTACATAGTATGCCACAGAGCAACTACAGGACAACATTCTTAAGCTGCTTATTTACAATTTAGCTTGACAAGTTAAATCGCTTTATAGCTACATCACTACAAATTCTACAAAAAGCCATGTGAAAGACAGCATACAATGTCAATAGACAACGATTTATTTCTTCTTAAATTTTCAACAGATATTAACCCTCATTAATTTTATGAGTTACAGTTGTGGCCTTACCGGGAAAAAAAGTAAAGACTGATACCTTTATTGCTTCAATTATGTAATTGAATACAATTATTAATTGAATACATATCCATAATTCGTAGATTTTCTCTTGTGTCATTTATAAAAGTATCTAATTAAGTTGTAACAAATTTACCTTACTTGTTTGGGGAACTGTAATAATCATGATTTACATGTATTGTAAATAAAGGCATTATTAAATACTAAATTACTATTTTATACAAGATTACGGCTAATAATGATGTCTTGTATTTATAGAAGAATTGGATTTTATATGTCTTGCCATATATGGTAAATATGTTTAAGCTTAATTTTGCATGATTTAAAAAATATTATTGGATTTTAATGAATTTTAATACATAATTATTATAGCAATTTATTCATAAATATATTCAATTTCTTTTTATTCTTCTATCAAGATGTTGCAACACTATTAAATGTTGTGCCTGATGTATTTTCTGATTGTTATCAATTCAAATTAATCTATTTACAAATGAATTATATTTTATTTATTTCATATGTAATTTATTATTTTGACGAGTATTTGTTATAATGATATAATTTGTATTATTTTAACACTTAGCCATAATATATAAATACCTATTCTCCTCTCTATATAAGTATTTATTGTTAACATATTACTTGTGCCTCTGTATTTGTATAAGTATTATATTTTGGTTTTAATTTTAGACAGATTGTTTTCAGTCTGAATTTGTTTTCATAAATAATATACTATATACTATGTAAACATACCTAGATATTTTATAAAAGTTTATTACATATACCATGATATCGTATTGTCAATAGGACACAAAATTATCATTCTTTGTCTCTCTCAAATTGAACAAACTTCTCATTGCTCAAAACTTTTTGGAAGAGTTTAGAAAGTTGTGATCTGAACATCAAGATATGGTAGAAAAAACCACTATTATTTTCAGAAATCGCATATCCATATTACAATTATGTAAAAATATTTCGATCATTAGAATTTTAATCAAAATCGATTTTATAATCGGTTTTAAAATAAATGCTTTCGAATTTGGAAAGCTACGTCCTTTTAGGACAAAATGTAAAATGCCTTAGTATGACTGTCTTGTGTGGCGCATTCTTATAACGAATGTATAATTTAGTATGTAATTAAGTACGTTATCCCTGTGGTTTTAATTAAAACATTTTAGTAAGTTTTTTTTGACCTCACATATGAAGTGAAGGTATAATATTTTGTATTTTTATTAAACCACAGCGAAAGTACTTCCAACATTCTATAACTTCCTAATAAGGCAGTCGTTGCCCCTAGTAGTGTGTCATATTTCTTTTAATTTTTATAATTTAGTGTTAAACTAGATGATTGAAAGAAACTAGACATGCTATAGAAATGCATTTAATTTTTTTCTTTCTTAGAAAGGACTCGTGAGCGTATATTTAATCGGTTGCATAATGGTATGTTGGCTTTTGGAATGGAATAAAAATTTGAATTTTAAAATTTGTTATTTTTTTTTTGTACTCCTCATTTCCACATTTTGTCCCTGTCCTTCAATCCCTCTATATTTTAGGCGAAAATACTAAATTATTTAGATTTCGACGCTACTTTATACATATGACGTATTATGCCCGCGTATCAAAAATCTAAATAAGTAGCTATAAGCCCCGCACGTTGATATTGCGACTGGCGGCCATCTTGGTGACGTAGTCGACGTCGCACCGTCAGTACAATTTCTTTTGCTATCTGTACTTTTTTGCGACGGATGACGTCAGGATGACGTCATTTAGCTGTTATTGTGACAAGGTTCCATCGCAATATCAACGTGCGGGGCTTATATAGTCAACTAAACGCGCAATAACATACAAAACACATATATTTATGTGAAAGTCGTGGAATATTATAGCTACATATCTCTTTTAATTCACGGGATGGCTTCAGGAGACGAAACCCGGTCCTTTTTAAAGGCTTACTCGGGGCTTGCTTATTACACGGGGACACAGGTCCAATATGCAGAGGCCTTGTTGTGAACTTTAATCTAATGTGTGATGGGGCACATACCGAGGGCCATTCACCCCTGCTCTATTGAAGAACAGACATGGACGGACCAAGGTAGCTACAAAATTATTGTTTATTATGGAGATGAAACGAATTTGATAGCATATGTTAGATGCTTTTCTTTCCCCAACTATGGCAAATTATAGCACCTACCTTTCAATAAATAAAAATGCTTATTATTATTATACACTGAACATCCATGTAGGCAAACTTTGTCCAAATCTGAAACTTCGTCAATTGCTAAAGATTGTTGAGTTTCGTTTCGTTTCTTAGAAAGTTGAGTTTCGAGAAAAAATTGTATAATATTTAGTTTCATTTATGGCCGGATTGCCTAATGCAAGCATCACTATTTATAAAGTGATATTTACCTCAACCTCAACATAAACGTACTGCTTACCTACATATTTATAAGAATAATAATGTATTTATTTTTCTCATCATCACAAAAAC
Organism: Chrysodeixis includens; assembly: GCA_941860345.1. Taxonomy (NCBI): domain Eukaryota; kingdom Metazoa; phylum Arthropoda; class Insecta; order Lepidoptera; family Noctuidae; genus Chrysodeixis; species Chrysodeixis includens. The sequence goes on along the minus strand of OW796113.1, from coordinate 7,367,754 downwards.
ACAGTACAAAGTAAAATATAGCACTACATAGAGACTGGTGTCTGTTTTAGGTAGAACCTGTAGTACAGATCACCAGGCATACCCTTCATCGGACAATCAACTTATAAACTATGACTGTATTATGACAACTATGACTGTATTATTTTTCCTCTTACTCAAAATACTTGATGATTATAAACAACACTATAAAATCTACCGCTGGGTCATAAACTAAAGAAAAGAAATTAGAAATATGTAATAGGTACCTTAAATAAAAGTATAAATGAATAATACTAATCGACTAATGATTTCCTTTTTTTGGCTCTGGTGACTAATACCGAGCACACCCGGCGGTCCAACACTACTGATATCATTTCCGCTTTGTGCGAATATGGTGCACGTGTCTAGCCGTACCTAAGGTTTAATTTGATTTACTTGTGGAATATTCTTAATTAATGGAAGATATATAGATAAATAGATTGATTGCTGTTATATATAAGTGATTTGGTGTATTGTACTTCAGTAAATAAGGTAAATTTGTCAATAAGTTCCTTCTAAATATTCCCCGGGTCAAGCCGCCAATCCGCCATATTGGCCATGTTGTTGGCGTTGCGAGACGCGCGTTAACTTATAAACTCGTGGTTATTTAATTTTCTAGAAACAAACTTTGCATATTATTTTCTCTGTCGTTATATTATTTTGTGCTAGCAGTAATTGTTTTAATTAATGCTAGTTATAGAGTTACGGATGTTTTGGAATTACGTCGATAGTGATTCCGTATAAATTACCACGTTTGATCGATTATGTGAAAAGTGACTAAAATAACTGTTTGATTGTTAACAGTGCAATAGTTAGTAACCAGTTACCTACCTGTTTAATAATCCGTATCAATAAAAGTTATCTAATCAATCTAACCTATGCCTCTATATCGTGGGTGCTAGAAATTGCCGCCACGCATTCGCCAGTTTGCCAAAAGCTATTTCCCATATTTAACTTAGACTTCAGTACTTCCTAGGTGCCAAGAGTATAATTTTATAACAATAGTTGAAATAACTCGATAAGTAAAGTAGTTTATTTTTTATTGTTATCAGATATCATGGTCGGCTCACGTGTTTACGTTGGCGGGCTTCCGTTCGGCGTTAGAGACAGAGATTTGGAGAAGTTCTTCAAAGGCTTCGGCAGAATCAGGGACATCCTCATCAAAAATGGCTACGGATTTGTGGTAAGCTCATCACTGTGACTTGCAAAATAAACTTTATGTTACTCCGATATTTATATTAGTAACTTGTTTACACTACTGACATAATTACTCTTATCTAGAATATTCCATAACAGTAACTATGTAAGCAAACTCATAAATGCAATTTTTTGTTCTATTTTCATATTTCAGAATCTGATTTTACGGTTATGAATTTGATTACCTACCTAATGTAATGCTAATATTATTAACAGTGTAGTGTAAATCCAATCCAAAACAAACAAAAAATAACAATGAAAATATTTGTTATTCACAGGAATTCGAAGATTACAGAGATGCAGATGATGCAGTGTATGAATTAAATGGAAAAGAATTACTTGGAGAGAGGTAAGCTAACTATCAGTCTTAGCTTAATGAGACTTTATCTTATAATTAAATTTAATCATTCAATTTTACCTTACTGCTAAAACCCTTATTATATTGCGCCTGATTTGATTTATTTTTGAGTAAAAATGAAGCAGTCCTGTAGTTTCAATTTATTAAGTTTTTTTTTTAATCAGCCGGCTCCACATTTCTGTTTGGATGTATGGAGAACTGATATTTGAAAGTGTGGAAGGTGATATGTAAGGACTGATAGTCAATTCATTCATACATACTACTTGTTTTTTTTTTTCTGCGAGATATAGAACATGATAACTACTCTCAATTAAAAGGGTAAAGCAATAGGTACATGAGAGTGAAACAGATCATCAAAGCCCCAATTTATAAAGCTTACCAATTGGTATGATAACAAATTAAATTGATTCAAAAGAACAGATGTTCCGTAAGTTTATTGTGTGCCCTGATTGCTAGGTGAAAATGGGAGTCTTGCCAAACACATTGAAACATGTAATTGGCTAATTTCTGTTTTCAGGTCAATCTATAATGAAATCTAAACAATTTCTTGATCTTTTTCTATCAATTTCGACATTGGCCTACCTTGAAATTGGTACATGGGTTCGAATCCCTATGTATCACTGGTTATCAATTGGTAAGCTGCAACTTGTGTGAAGTGGGAGTGCACGTGTGGAGTGCGAGGACGGGTAGGCGGGTGGCAGTGCTAACAGTAGACGGGTGTGCCGCAGGGTGGTGGTGGAGCCGGCCCGGGGGATCGACCGCAGCGCCGACCGGTACCGCCGCGACCGCTACTACGAGCGCGACCGCGGCCGGTCGCGATACGAGTGAGTGTCGCTATGTTGTAGGGTGTCGGTGGAGCGGGCGCGCGGCATGCCGCGGGGCTCGGACCGCTGGCGCTGCCGGGAACTGCCGCCTCCGCGCCGCGCGCCGCCGCGCCGGGAACCGTCTGTATTGCGAACACGGGCATGATATGCTACCACATACATGGGCGTAGCCAGGCTTCCTCAAAACGTACACCTCTATACGGCCAACCGCAGTCTCTGCCGGGACTGGCCCCCGAGCAAAGGTAATGCCCATCGTTATGCTGGGCGACAGAGGGTCGGTGACAGAAACACCACATTCATCAGAAATCTAATCCTAGCTACGCTCATGCCACATTCCCCTCTCGCATACCTTCGTCCTGACATGGACTTGTATCTGATTGGTCACAATTTCGTCCTTATATTCAACCAAAACACAGTAGTGTATTTTTAAGTTTTACTCTTCATCTTTGGCAAATTATGTAGGTACTTACTTTTTTTAATAGCCTCATAAATTTATTTAGATTATTTCTAGCTTGCATGCTTAGTGGCATTAGTTTATTTTTCTCCAGGTGCTTGATGGCACCTACTAGCAGTGACATAATTTTTATTTCGGATTTGCAACTTCACATCATAATAAAGTTATGCCTTCCTGTCCACTTCCTATTCATTTGCACAACTGCCCAGTGTGGTAATAACCTCTTCTTTGTGCTGTATTTTTATTGTGTACCTGCTCTATGCTTCTGCCCTCGTTATACGAGGCTAAACTTGTCACCTAGTTATCTACCACCCAACTTAGTTCTAAACCTTAACCTAAATGTACAATGTAACTTATTAGATTTCTTGGTAGTTAGTGAAAAACTCTGTATTTAACTTCCTTTACCTTTAGAAATAATTTTCTCCAACATTTATTTGTGTTCAATATTTAGATGTATGATTTGTAGCTATGGTATGTATAATATGATATGATAAAAACCTGATAATTTTGAATATGCATTCAGATTCAACATATATGATAATTTGTCTAGTTACTGACATTATGCTTTGATTTTATAGAATTTAGTAATTTACGCATTGTAATTTAGTTTTTATCATTGCAGACATTATTTGTGAGTATAAAGTAATAACAGATAATTTTTGATTTCGTTATGCATGCCGTTTGGGGCGAAGTAGGCAATCAGTAGATAAAGAATATAATTTTTTGATAATCAAAACAATATCACAATAACAATGTCACCACCTTTCATCGTCTTAATGATAAAATTTGTACCAATAAATTGTATAGTTTTATGTTATTTTTACTCTCATAGACTAAATCATGATAAATACATTTCTTATTGTTATTCATACTATCTGTAAAACAAATTCCATTAAACAGTTGATTTGTGAAAGACTAACAACAATATTATTATTAAGTTTCATGTTTGTAGTATTATTAGAATTTCATTCTGTGTACATACTGTAACTTGTAACATAGTGTCGTTAAGGTTTATTGTAACTTAATTTGAGTATACCCATTAACTAACTTCAAAATAGTAGCAATATCTGATAACAAAGTAAAAACTTTATAAAATCTTTATTATACACACAAGTAAATTGTTGAACTCCAAAAAACCTCAGGACGAAAAAATAATGTATTTTTTTGTTCCACAGTGACTACAGTTATAGATACGGACCGCCGACGCGCACCGAGTATCGTCTAGTCGTCGAAAATCTGTCTAGCCGCATTAGCTGGCAGGTAAGAACCGCTGCCGGGACACCATTGGGCCCATCATCATTCCATCACCTATCACCCAGGGTCCCGGACATCTTCACGTTTACTTGAGGGCTGGGCGGCCTGCGTCACACGGACGGACATACCGATAGTCGCGAGCGTGAGGACTGAGGACACATCACCCAACCACTGGACCCACTGGATGGAACCTTGATACACGGACCATGCTGCCAATGACGCTTGAAGTGACGAGGCCTAAGTTGCTGATTGAAGACTATCTCACAGTCCATACTATACCAATGAAGGGAAAACAGAAGTAAGAATTCTTACAATGTTTGCTTGGACTGATGACGCAAGGATTAGACACTCGAGTTAATGGATACGGACCTTTGGCAGACATATCGACGACCACCTTCACGGCCTCGAGAGCTACACAACAATATTTGCTTTACTAATCAAAACAATACAAAATAATTTGTCGAATAGTATTCATCATAACTTTAACTTAGCATAACACTACATAATTAAACTGTCAAACTTAGCACTGTGCATAACATCCATTATTCTAAAAGAAGTTATCTTTTTTTATACAAGTGTTGTATCAAACTTACTTACGAGCTTTATAGATAATTTTTAAAAACAACAGAAGGTGGCGTATCGTGGCCAGAGTCCTCGATGTAGCGCTGTGTGCGATGTGGTCTGAGGCGATGTTAGGATCGGTCCCGGCGCCGCGATGTGATGACGGCCCACCCGCCCGCGACTCCAGCCGGACGAGCCCCCGGTGGCCCCCGACAAGGTAAAGTCGACAGGGGGGCACAGACAACAGGAGCCGTTTCTCGTTATGTGCAATCTCCCATTTTAAATTCATATTTCATTGTTACCTTTAAGTTCTTTAACATTCTTTGATTCACAATGGTGAAGTAGATGAGATAACATTGCTGCCTCACTCTTGTGAACTTCCATTCGAATCATTATGTTAGTACGTCAATTTTTATTTTCTTGTTATGGCTTGATCAGATTTTCGTATAGTACAATTCGCTCGGTATCATTGTTTACACAGAAGATGTGCTACGAGGTGCATAACAAAAACCAAGCAAGGCAATGTGAAGAATCTGTGAATTTGGAGGAAATAATGAATGATTGACTTAACTTGCACACAAGTGGACAGAAAGTCACATCACCCACACAGGATGTCGAGCGTCACGACTGGTGGCAGTTGAGCCGTGCAGAGCTGATAATGGATGGACAAACAGTATGTGGTGTCAAAAACAAAGAGAGGACTCACTACATGGCCAAAAGTACAACCCAGTGTAACCCAAAGATGGCTGAAATTGCTGTGGATAGATGTTGAGTTTGGACTTATGTGATGGATGCATATTATACGTATATATCCGAGAAAGACAAAAATAAATGTCATTGGATTGAACCAGAAACATTGGCGGTGGCAGGGAGTTCACATATCAGACTGACTTGGATATTAGCTGACTGAAGCGATGTTCGTTCGAACGTATGTTGTAAACAATGGTAACCGTTGAGAAAAGCTTGCGAAAACTCTGTGAAAGCAAAACTATCGTTTCATCATTTTATTTTGTTAGGATCCTTATCTTAAAAACGTATCCTGATCGCATACTCGCTTAGGCGCTCTTATTATTCACGTCACACTTTTCCAAAAGTCATGATGATATCGTATTTTTACCATCTTTCGGGGCTGAATACCTTGATGCCAAATAATCTTCTGAATTTGACTTTTGAAAAAGTATCTCAATGGTGTTGTTTGAATTAGATATTAATATTAACTATTGGTTTACAGGATTTAAAGGATTACATGCGTCAAGCTGGCGAAGTTACTTACGCTGACGCTCACAAGCAGCATAGAAATGAAGGGTAAGTAACATAATGATTACAATTATTTTTTTATTGTGCATCATTTCAAGTCCTTTTAGAGTTAATATGTTTTTTCAAGTAATAATTTATTGTTGACACTGACAAAACATGAAAATGATGATACTATACAATTTACCATCTTTCGGGGCTGATAGCTCTTGATGACAAAATTCAATCTGAGGAAATTTCGCCATCATTCATTTGACATTCAGATAACCAGCAAAACATCAATATAACGTAATATTTTCCGGCAGTGTTGTGGAATTCGCAACCCACTCTGACATGCGCGCGGCTATTGAGAAACTGGACGGTACTGAGCTGAACGGGCGTCGCATCCGTCTGATCGAGGCTAGACGTGGCTCGCGCCGCCGCACTCGCTCCTCATCCAGCCGCTCTCGGTCGCGATCCAGGGACAGAAGACGCAGTCGCTCCAGGTAATTACCTATTAAATATTAAAGTGAAATTATTTAAGTCATTTAATAATCATTGGATGACCTATCTCATAGAGCCGTGATTTAGACTGCTTTTTTATTTTTCGTTTCGGAACTTAGTTTTTCTATATGATGATACTATATTTTTTACCATCTTTCGGGGCAGAAAGCTCGTGTTGATGAAACTCTTACTGACGTTTTATATTTCAGCAATTTTAAAATATTTATTTTAAAACAAATAGTAAATATTCTCGATTGTTATTTTTCAGATCTCGCTCGCGTCGTTCTTCTCGCAGTCGCTCTCGCTCCAAATCGAGACCAAAGAGCAAGAGCCCAGTGCCCAAGTCCCGCTCCCGATCACGGTCCAAGTGAGTATCAGGCTCAAACCGGCAAATGAGGTTCTGCTTAGTAAATTACAGACCTTTATTATGGCCAAAAAACAAATAAAGAAGTGTAACTTGTAAATGTAGCTGTAATGGCAACTGGAGTAATTTACATAGCAGGATTTTAAAAACAATACCATTCATTTATAGAAATTATCAGGCACCCAATGCCATTAGTTAAATAGTCCCAATAAATTAAATAAATCATTTCAATAGATGAGACATTATCATACAATTTGGAGCAGACTATTTAGCTGTAACTTGAGGCTAGAATATTATTTATTTATCTTTGTTTTATTTATGTAGGCCAAAAGTGTGTGTACTAATACTGGATTTCTAAGTAGTCTGCTAATTTTCACAACTACATCTCCCTCAAAATTATCTCAGATTACGCTTGCATGCATTATTTCTTTCTCAAATGCAAAAGCTCTAGCAGAAATATTAATAATACCGAATATGCATGAATAATATATTTAACATTAACCTAGTTATTCATTTGACTAGGTGTGTAATTACTTGCGCTGAGCAAAATTTAAAACTGTAAGTACTTAGCCAATAGTACACTATCTATTGTAGATGTTATGTTAGTTGTACTTAATTATAATGATAAACGTGACGCAAAGTAATTTTGCCTCGCGTTAAACTGTTTTTATTGTCTGTCAAAATGTCTGTTGAAAAGCTGTATTTATTTTCTGTTCTGTTGACGTACAAGAGGCATTTTGGCAGATAACATTTTACCGATGCGTATAGTAGACGTAACTAAACCCAGCTATTACTACCATTTTTGGCGTTCGATGTCGGCGTCGATTAGGGATCGCAGTCGTTCGAAGTCGCGGTCTCGGTCGGCGTCCCGTAGATCTGAGCGCCGCTCGGCGTCCCGTAGATCCGAGCGTCGCTCTGGCTCGCCGCGACCCTCCGCCGAACGGAACGGCGAGAAGTCCGCCTCCAGATCTAAGTCCCGCTCGCCGAAACCAGCCTCCAAGTAAGTCTCGATGTGTGCTTTCAATCGTTGAGTCTGACGGTTGTGCGAATGTTGTGAGCTTATTTTTCTATATTTACGTGCTCTCAGAAGTACTAGTTTACTCTAAATCAAAATCATTAATGTTAGAGCATGTGAGTATACAAATGGTAAAAGTTTGATATATATTTTTTTGTTTAATAATTTATCGTTGTCTGAATTAGACAATTAATGGAGGAAATATAATCTCACATTAAACGTAAAAGCATTATTGTCAGATGAAAGAATAATCTTAACATATTGGCATCCACATATTAACAAAATTCATCCAATGTTGTCAATATTGATTGCACATTACAAATACATTATTAACTCGGTCCATGTTTTCCCGCAACACGAAGAGAAGCCGTCCCAAGGTGAGCATACGATGTCGGCTAACACTTGCTGTTATAACTTAACACCCATTCTAATAGAATATAAAAACATCATTGTAATATATTTTACTAATGCTAAATAATTTTCATATATCATTCATCAATAACTCACTTTTCGGGCTCTAATCAATACAATCTAATACTAAATATGCAATTAATTAAGTGCTTGGATATTTCAAAATACCTGCCAATAACTTCTCCACTAACAAAATAACAATTGGAACTTGCGACGATTCGTTGCCATTAAGTTGTTCCGAATGACATTTTAACTGTGTTGTTCATGAACAGGGAAAGGTCTCGGTCTCGCAGCAAGGAGGCGTCCCCGAAGCGTGAGGAGGAGAGAAGGCCCAGCAAGTCCCGGTCGCGCTCGCGGTCGCCGCACTCGCGCTCGGGCTCGCGCTCGCGCGACCGCTCGGCCTCCCGCGACCACTCCGCCTCGCGCTCGCGCTCCGCCTCGCCGCGCCAGAACGGCGACGCGCAAGACCGCGCCAGTACAGACCGCTCGCCACGCAGCGGCGAATAGAATTACTTTACTTGTAAGCTACATAGGTTTATTTGTTTTTAGATTTTACGAGTTCGTGACCTCAATGATACTTTACTTTTCCTTAATGTTCTCTTTATCGACCCGTAAGGTCAATATTCATTGTCAACTAAAGTCACACCTGACTGTATCCTACCTAAAAACAAAATCCGATTTGCACAGGTTCTATGTTCACGTTTATAGTAGCATATTATGTATACGAATTTTATTGACATTTGACTAATATGTTGGCATGTAAAAGTACAATTTGAACCTACTTTTGGACAGTATTTAAAGATTTTTACGCTTTCGTGTCACGATATTGTAATATAAGATTTATTGCGCACCCGTGTTGGTATTTTTATCTTACACGAGTGATAGATGTCATTGTTTGTAGGGATAATTAGGATCGCTTTGTGGGTTAGTGGGCAAATAGATACTTATATTGCGTAAGTAGAAATGTTCTACCGAAAATGTGACTGCAAATTGAATTTAATTTATAATAATTGTGTTTCCAAAACGATGTGTGATTTTTATTTTTCTATTATCCCTAATGCTTCAATCACTCGATGCATTTAGGTTTATTTAAAGGCTATTTGCCCCATATTTTAAGAAAAAAATACAACATTGACGATATTTTGTTGAATACCTATTTTAGGTAAAAGATGTAACAAATAAGATTCAATTCAAACATCTTAATTATAATTTCTACTTGGTAGGCTAATTATGTATTTTGTAAATAGTATATTTGTTACTAATAACCAAATAATAAATAAGTCTCTACCACAGTATTTTGTTTTATTCTGTGTCCATTATACAATATTGATTTTCCTACAATATTTCAGATGTTTGCCAGTCCCATATTACAAATAATTATAATTTAATATATAATCTTTTGCTGGAACTGTTATATAGTAAGTATTTTAGGGATAGGCCTACCAAAATATACTAAGATCCTACATTTTCGCTAGACCTCAAATAACTTGGGTTCATCCAGCTGTCGTACAAAGAACCTGGTTAATTTAATAAGCTAGCAATCTTATTTACGCTTTGCTTTATGAAATTTTCAGGCGAACATAGCATTGTGGATAAAATAACGACAAAGCAAATTTTTGATTGTTCTCTGCCCTTGGCTCTTAAGTAAACTTCAAATGAAAGGTTTTTGACTCAGGAAATACGAGTACATTATACTTGAGAAAGTTTATGCATACCCATGAACATACACAGTCTGAGGCTGAACTTTGATCACAACAACGAACTAAGGAAAATAAATTCATGGGAACGAAACCCGGTGCGAAGTGAACACTTCATTTCTGTAGAAATTTATTTTGTTAATAATATGATGTTCTCTTACATGAAACTATAGCTGCTATTCAACCATCAGGCCGCTATAGTGTCAAAGGCCTACTTACGTGGCTAAAGAATCCATTATCCAAATATGGTTCAAAAGGACGTTGGCTGTGTGGATCCCGTGACTCCAGCGTCGGCAGTGGAAGGGGCCTGGGGTGTTTATAGTCTGTGGATGTCCGACATAATCCCCACTGCCCTCGGCGTTTCATCCCGGAAAACAATAAAAAATACTAGTATTTCTTTTGAAAAATATGAGCGTGCATGGTATTAGGTATTTGTACAGGTATTCCCCTATTTATATTCTACAATTTTAATCTTCAATTATAGTCATTACATAGCTGTTTTCGCGACTTCGTCAGCGTCTATTTTAACAATATAGTTAATACGTTTATTTTCTGATATAAAAGAGCTTTTCTAAAATATAAGTAGCCAGTTTTTTACCTTTCGCTAAGAATTCACGACGCGATTGCTTTCGCGTGAGCCGTGGGTGTGGCGCCGCAGCTTCTGTAGAAAGCAGATATGTGTTTAAAAGCTACACGCCTTTGAGACGTAGGCTTTATAAAATCCTTCTTGGTCTTAAGATCATCGCTGGCAACGCTTGCGGATGTCTGCTTCTATGCTACCGCAATCAGGCGGTCTCGGCTTGCGTGGCAGCAAATCGCGTCATCAGATCATAGCCTTATACACCGTGACTTTTAGGTCGTTTTAAAAAAGCAGCCCAGTTCATGTATCCAATGACTAGTAAACGTTTATAATAAAAAAATATGTTTTTTTTAAGATTTGAATGAATAAAAATATTATTCATTATTATGACACAAGGCAGTTTTACGAACACTCTGTAGTGAGCGCGGTCCGAACCTTGTGCCAAAGGGGCCGCGCGGGCGGCGCGGCGGCGTCTTATCACAGGTCATTCACCTTAGCGTAAAACAGCTGTCTTACTATTGCAATCATAATGTTCGCAGTAAGTATGTAGCATGTATCTTCAACAGTTTGATACGTAAACATTTTTAACAGGATGTTTCATATTTCCAATGTATTATTTATTTTTTTCATGCATATTATTTTAATTAATGATAAAAAAATTATATTCGCGCCTAGAGGTATTTTATGACGGATACATTGTGTGGACGACTTTTTTAAAACGACCTAAAAATCACGGTGTATAATATATCCCACCTACTTCTTGTTTCTTTGCACCACCTCTTGCTTCGCTGGAAGAGAATTCCTCAGGCCTTAAGTCTGCTGTTGTATAGAATAAAAAACCAGCTTATATACGTCCCACTGCTAGGCACAAGTGTCTTCCCAAATAGGGAAGGTTTGAACATTGATCACCATGCTAGCGCACTGCGGATTTTCGATTTCAGATTTCAATATTTGGAATCCAGGTTTCCTTACCGTTTGTCAGGAGTGTCTTAGAATAATTACATTGGTATTTGAAACTTTGAGTACTTGTCTGCGTTGGGATCGAACCTGCACTTCGCGCATATAAATCTGTACATAGAACCGCAAGGATACCACACATTGTAGAGAAGTACTAAATAAATACGGTAATCGTCATCTATTGTCTGCCAGGTACTTGCATACTTGATACTTTTTTTATTTATTACCCCGCAAAAATAAAGTTAAAGTTAGTTCCTTCGTATATTTTTGACGCGGGTTCAAGTGGAACCTGCGGAATTTTCTCAGTACGCGATGTTTTCCTTTACAGTTTGTCAGTAATAACTTAAAAAAATATATGTGCATATGATATTATAGCTAAGAAAGCATCATATTTCCTCCATTAGGTTCAAACCTGCAACATTGTGACCGCAAATCTTCGAGTCATGAAGTTTCTAGTTAATCTTTCTCAAATATTGTTCAGGCGAAGGCAAATATATTCATGAATAAATTTTTATCACGTTAATAGATAACTGATGGACTAAATACATTTACGTCCACATCACAATTGTATTCATTCCATAAACTTCGTAACCCCAATATTTATCCCACAAGCGAATTAATTGAACCCAGACCTCTACCTGTGGCGCCAATGCAAATACTTATCTGTCGGTGAACATCAAAAATACATACAAATTGTCTATATTATTAGCTATTTGCACGACAATGTAACAAAGTATGTGATACTATTACAAGTTTATTTATTTAGCCCACCTTGTATTTGGCATTAAAGGTATTTAAGCAACAATGTTCACAAGACATGGGGCGAATTATAGTGGTCGTGCCATGAATTTCAAATTTCGTCGAGATGCGCGGGAAAATGTTATACGGTAATTAAACCTTCTCGCAGAGGCAGGTGTGTTTTGAACTACGTTAGTATGATTTACTGAGAATTCTAGGTTTCTGTTCAGACAACCTATATTATGAGATGTAAATAAATCAATCTACTTACCTAATAATATTTCTCGAAATCTATAGAGTAACAATTAAAAATTCTTACAGTAATGTAACTCGATTGTTACCAAAAAGTAATGCCTATAGCCGCGCGGTACGCAACAGCGATAGGGCTGCCCACCTATAGCATTTTAATTACATCAACAACACATCACCCGTTCGTCACTTCGACATACTCGCGATTATACCTTGCCACTGTCATGCCATGATCCGATAGCGTACGCATAACTCGCGTTGCGCCCGTTAATATGAAGAATTCATACTTTATGAATATTGTTAAACTGGGTGATCAAGGGATACACAACTATACGCACCACGACGAAAGCAGACTAGGATTTCATGGATAAATGTTCAATTAGACTTTTTGGATCTTTGCTTTATTTATCAGTCTATTAGACATTTGACAGACCTCGCTATTGCAAATTTAGCATAATTTACATTTTACCTCATTATTACAAGTGCCATTATCCAGGGTAATACCCTGGAACATTTATCCATGAAATCCTAGTCGTCTGCTTTCGTCATGGTGCGTACAGTCGTGTATCCCTTGATCACCCTGTATGCTTTCATGCCATTTACGATAATTGTTTTCATTCCTAATATCACAGACCCGAGAGTAGCAGTTCTTATTACCTGATATAAGCATTCATTAGATTCATCATGTGGTAGACAGGTTGTCATCCTTGCGGATAGGACAGCTTCTTGTAAAACACTACAGTCTAAAAAGATTAACCTCATTTAATGAAACAACGATTACCTACACTTTTTTTTTATTGGAAAGTAGACGTTTCCAAGGTGGTCCTTTCCATAAGTTAGGTTAGGTTAGGTTTGGTTTTTAGTTAGGTTAGGTTAGGTTTGGTTTTTAGTTAGGTTAGGTTAGGTTCGGTTCTTAGTTAGGTTAGGTTAGGTTTGGTTTTAGTTAGGTTAGGTTTGGTTTTAGTAAGGTTAGGTGAGGTTCGGTTCTTAGTTAGGTTAGGTTAGGTTTGGTTTTTAGTTAGGTTAGGTTAGGTTTGGTTTTTAGTTAGGTTCGGTTTCGTTTTTAGTTAGGTTAGGTTAGGGTTGGTTTTTAGTTAGGTTAGGTTTGGTTTTTAGTTAGGTTAGGTTAGGTTAGGTTTTTAGTTAGGTTAGGTTAGGTTTGGTTTTTAGTTAGGTTAGGTTCGGTTCAGTTTTTAGTTAGGTTAGGTTCGGTTTGGTTTTTAGTTAGGTTAGGTTTGGTTTGGTTTTTAGTTAGGTGAGGTTAGGTTTGGTTTTTAGTTAGGTTGGGTTTGGTTTGGTTTTTAGTTAGGTGAGGTTAGGTTTGGTTCTTAGTTAGGATTAGGCTAGGTTTGGTTTTTAGTTAGGTTAGGTTACGTTCGGTTCTTAGTTAGGTTAGGTTAGGTTTGGTTCTTAGTTAGGTTAGGTTAGGGTTGGTTTTTAGTTAGGTTAGGTTTGGTTTTTAGTTAGGTTAGGTTAGGTTCGGTTCTTAGTTAGGTTAGGTTAGGTTTGGTTTTTAGTTAGGTTAGGTTCGGTTCCGTTTTTAGTTAGGTCAGGTTAGGTTTGGTTTTTAGTTAGGTCAGGTTAGGTTTGGTTTTTAGTTAGGTTAGGTTCGGTTTGGTTCTTAGTTAGGTTAGGTTAGGTTTGGTTTTTAGTTAGGTTAGGTTAGGTTCGGTTTTTAGGTAGGTTAGGTTTGGTTTTTAGTTAGGTTAGGTTAGGTTTAGTTTGTAGTACGGTTAGGTTAGGTTTGGTTAGGTTTGGTTTTAGTTAGGTTAGGTTAGGTTCGGTTCTTAGTTAGGTTCGATTCTTAGTTAGGTAAGGTTAGGTTTGGTTTTTAGTTAGGTTAGGTTAGGTTTGGTTTTTAGTTAGGTTAGGTTAGGTTTGGTTTTTAGTTAGGTTTGTTTTTAGTTAGGTTAGGTTTGGTTTTTAGTTAGGTTAGGTTAGGTTTGGTTTTTAGTTAGGTTAGGTTAGGTTTGGTTCTTAGTTAGGTTAGGTTAGGGTTGGTTTTTAGTTAGGTTAGGTTAGGTTTGGTTTTTAGTTAGGTTAGGTTAGGTTCGGTTTTTAGTTGGGTTAGGTTAGGTTAGGTTTTTAATTAGGTTAGGTTAGGTTTGGTTTTTAGTTAGGTTAGGTTAGGTTTGGTTTTTAGTTAGGTTAGGTTAGGTTTGGTTTTTAGTTAGGTTAGGTTTGGTTCAGTTTTTAGTTAGGTTAGGTTAGGTTTGGTTTTTAGTAAGGTTAGGTTAGGTTTAGTTTTTAGTAAGGTTAGGTTAGGTTTGGTTAGGTTTGGTTTTAGTTAGGTTAGGTTAGGTTCGGTTCTTAGTTAGGTTAGGTTAGGTTTAGTTTTTAGTTAGGTTTGGTTTTTATTTAGGTTAGGTTTAGTTTTTAGTTAGGTTAGGTTAGGTTTAGTTTTTAGTTAGGTTTGGTTTTTAGTTAGGTTAGGTTTAGTTTTTAGTTAGGTTAGGTTAGGTTTGGTTTTTAGTTAGATTAGGTTCGGTTCTTAGTTAGGTTAGGTTTGGTTTATAGTTAGGTTAGGTTTGGTTTGATTTTTAGTTAGGTTAGGTTAGGTTTGGTTTTTAGTTAGATTAGGTTAGGTTTGGTTCTTAGTTTGGTTAGGTTAGGTTTTGGTTTTTAGTTAGGTTTGGTTAGGTTTGGTTTTTAGTTAGGTTAGGTTAGGTTCGGTTCTTAGTTAGGTTAGGTTAGGTTTGGTTTTTAGTTAGGTTAGGTTAGGTTAGGTTTGGTTTTTGGTTAGGTTAGGTAAGGTTTAGTTTTTAGTTAGGTTAGGTTTGGTTTTTAGTTAGGTTAGGTTTAGTTTTTAGTTAGGTTAGGTAAGGTTTGGTTTTTAGTTAGGTTAGGTTAGGTTTGGTTTTTAGTTAGGTTAGGTTAGGTTTGGTTTTTAGTTAGGTTAGGTTTAGTTTTTAGTTAGGTTAGGTAAGGTTTGGTTTTTAGTTAGGTTAGGTTAGGTTTGGTTTTTAGTTAGGTTAGGTTAGGTTTGGTTTTTAGTTAGGTTAGGTAAGGTTTGGTTTTTAGTTAGGTTAGGTAAGGTTTGGTTTTTAGTTAGGTTAGGTTAGGTTTGGTTTTTAGTTAGGTTAGGTTTAGTTTTTAGTTAGGTTAGGTAAGGTTTGGTTTTTTTTTTTTTTTTTAGTTAGGTTAGGTTAGGTTTTGGTTTTTAGTTAGGTTAGGTTAGGTTCGGTTCTTAGTTTACCCCGCGGCTCCCCCCGGGGTCGCGGGTGTCCATGAGGATTCCCCCGCTTTACCAAAAAAAAAAAAAAAAAAAAAAAAAAAAAAGGTTCGGTTCTTAGTTAGGTTAGGTTAGGTTCGGTTCTTAGTTAGGTTAGGTTAGGTTTGGTTTTAGGTTACGTTAGGTTAGGTTTGGTTTTTAGTTAGGTTAGGTTTGGTTTTTAGTTAGGTTAGGTTAGGTTTGGTTCTTAGTTAGGTTAGGTTAGGTTTGGTTTTTAGTTAGGTTAGGTTAGGTTTGGTTTTTAGTTAGGTTTGGTTTTTAGTTAGGTTAGGTTAGGTTTGGTTTTTAGTTAGGTTAGGTTAGGTTT